>OX103894.1:83700915-84028415 GCA_944470375.2 Schistosoma guineensis | reverse complement strand
TGAAATTATTATAATATCCACAAAAACCCCTTCTGATATTAATACAATTACCGTATAATTATGAGAGAGAGAGAGAAGTTTATCATGTGAAAATCAGTTGCTACACAAGTTATTTTTTTCTATCTGACTCATAGATCTTTATAAACCAGATATTTATAATGAGCGATATTTTATTTGTCATATCAAATATTTGATAAATAAATAAATAAGATAACAGGGCTCACCTATAATTTTAAGAAGATGAAGTTGATTAGACAATGTTTTAGTATAAAATCTGATTCATTTCTTTCAAATCTAATTGGGATATGAATTGATAGAAGTTCAACCTTATTGGTTAGTTTATAACCTTTCCATTTTATCTTTGACTCATCAGTTGTGATCAACTTCCATATATCTGTGTATATATATATATATATATATATATATATATATATACAATTATCAGAATGAGTTTTGTGGAGATTTTTAGGAAATTTCACAGGTTGAAAACCCGCGGAGGGCGGGTTCGTGGATGCGCACTGCTGAGGAGTCCCATACTAGGACGAAACGGCCGTCCAGTGCTTCCAGGTTTTCAATAGTGGTCTAGCTTCAAATGACTCATGATTTCAACCTGTGAAATATATACACTTGTCAATGGAACGAAATTCCTATCCTATTTGAATACAATTTCTCCAAGAGGTAGTATCAACTAAAAAAACTGTTATAAACGAAGAAGTCACAGTCAAATGTAATTGTCTGGGAAAAAAGTAACAACCAGGGCACTCACATTCATGGACTTAACATTAATGTGATCACAGTGAAACCTAAATCCCAAAGATTCGATCTCATAGAAAGCTGAAGATGAATAAAACTGAAGGGTTTTTAGTTAAGATTGAATGATTGTTTAATTAGATCTGTTTTTAAATCATTCGCTCGGTAATTTAGTTTCATAATGGAAACTACCTTTGAATTGAAGAAAAACGTGGTTCTGTAGAGGTTAATTTCCTCTATATCTAACTTCAATAAATAGTATCCCATCAACTGAGTATTTAACGCAGGCTAAATCTCATAGTAGAATTCTGGATTTACTCGAGATTATTCAAAAGCCTAAACACCAGTTATAGAGATAGTTTAATGTTAAAGATTGGTAAAATCCGCAAGCGTACAGGAAGCAAGCACACAGGTGAAACAAGAGTATGTGTGTGTGAGTGTTAAAAATCCATATATATTTTATGAGTGTTAATCGGATATGGATAAATTATTGATTGTCTGTGTGTTACAACCAATGGGAGAATAGATTAAAAATTGATATGCAGACATTTGCTCAATCATACTCACACAGAAATTTACATAGTGGACGAAGTGTCTAAACTACAGTGAGCAGATAAATAATACAGTAGTTGAATGGGCTTATTACAGTTCTATAAAATAATAGCCGGTTTTCAATTTTTTCTAAAATTCTACATTCATTTAAAGAGAAGTACATCATTAATATTCATAATAAATGGTTGATAAAGAAGCGATAATATAATCCTGATACTTAATTAATTCTCATCTTGATGACAATTATCCAATTACTATCATTGATAGATGAAGACTACTTGGTTGTGGTCCGCGTGACTATCGTAACCCATGGTTGGAAACTCTGGGTGAAATGGCTCATAATCGATCACAATGGCGTAGGTGTATATACTCTTTGTTTCCGCTTAAACCGTGAGATTAAAATTGCTTAATATCTTACTTTCTACCAACTTATTCCTTCTTCTTGTACTATATCCTTATACACAATCTTTCTTTTATATACTACCACCACTGAAGTAACTGCTTCTATGAATTTGGTGTTTATCTTGTTGTGCTGATGCTGTATGACAACTTGGACTGATGCATATATATGCCTGGTCCTACAATGCAGCTAACTGACTGATCATTTTCTAAAACTGTAGTGAAGAATAGCATGTTAAGTAATCACAATAAATCGATACTACTACTACGTAAAAAACTATGAAATTTGAGAATGAAGGATTAACAAAGTTTTATACAGTTGTGGAAAATTATAGTTCATTGTCATTCTTTCAACTATATCTATGGATGCTCTCAAATGAGATGAAGTTCATTTTAACATTGATGATTTTTTCTTCAGAAATATATGAAATGTCTAGTTAAAAGTTATCATATTCCTTATAAGTCACACTATATAAAAATATATACATTAAGTTCCAGGTGACATTTCAGTACTGTATTGAATGCCAATGTCATTCCATTGAGTTGAATAATCTTTAAAACTGTCTGATAAAACACATAATTATAAAGCTTCACAGCTATTTCTCAACTTCTTTAACCACCTCACCGTCTTGTCATATTGTTGTGATTACAATCTGACGATTTTTGGATGCTGTCAATAGAAGTCTAAAAAAAAAGAAGTTGAACAATCTATTCTGAATCATATTGAGAGAGAAATAGTTGAGTAAAAACTGACTTAATGACAAGGAAAACATTTTACAATAACCAACTATTTGTATTCTTTGTATGTTAATCTGGATAGCTTATAACAACTAGTTTTGGATAAACGGAAATCTTACATTTAATAGGCCTATTTTTAGTGTTCATTATAACTCATATTAAAATATGAACGTAGCTGCTCAAACAATCAACGAATAAGACAGTAGTAAGTTATTTTTAATCTGAGTGATAAAAACAATAAAATCAACCTTCTTAATACATAGTTGAACGTATATAAATTAGGGAATAGGATGCGCACTGATGAGGAGTCCCATATTAGGACGAAACGGCCGTCCAGTGCTTCCAGGTTTTCCATGGTGTTCTAGCTTCAATTGACTCATGATCTCAACTGTTTAAATTACTATAATCTCCACAAAACCCCTTCTGATACAATATAACCTTTTCAGATGGTCCTAAGATGGCTCTTTTTTAGTAAATACCAAGGTGTGATTAGGTATTTAACGATTATGAAAGTGATTAAAAGCCTGTGGTTCATTGTTATCTAAAGTTTATACTGATGATGTCTTGGAAAACGATGAAAACTTCATAAATGAATCACATAGCTCAAAGAACGTAATTTCAAAAAAGCCGGTTAACAGGGCTACAAATCTTCTTCCTTATCTAGTAGTTGACAATTCACTCCGAAGACAATATCACGATGATATTGCTATTCTAAGCTAAAATTACTGTTGAGCATTTCAAAGAACCCAAATACCATAATCACTGTACATAGTTCTTGTAGGTAGATCGAACAGTTTGATTGATACTAAAGGATAACAAATTCAAATTTTCTAAAGGTGTTTTGGTCTCTGAGATAAGTAGTTTAGTTATAAAACTCATCAGTAAGTACTCAGAAAAGAAACGAGTTATTATAATTACTCGATAATTGACTAACAGCTCATTCTGTCAACCTATAATGCGGATGGTTGTTACTTAGAATTGTATCACCAACAGCTGCATGTCTGTCTTGGTTATTGATTCTCTTCATTTGAACTTTCGTCTTGTAGGTTTTATTACTGGCTCGTAGATTTGACCGATTTCGACACTTGATTAGAATGCAAGGCTTTTAAAAATTCACTGTTTCTTCGTATATCATGTGTTCAGTATTTCGACGTTTTCTCAGACTAACTCATTTACATAGCTGTCTTTAAGAGAAACTTTATTGTTTCATTTTACAGGTAACTTATGTTTATGTATACGTAGACGGACTCAAGTTTATCTTTTAGGCCGAAGTATAAGGTGAATATTTCGTATCACGTCAATTCATTGCCTTCGTATCTAAATATCATGTCTCCTGAAGTTTCTTGGCGAATTCATGATTACTTTATCCCTACTACTATCCTGCGCTTTCGACGGCTCATTTACGTAGACATTTTCACTAATGACTGTCATAGTGATCTTCTTAATTTCTACAGTTGATGTGCTAGTTTAGCCACAGATGTGTACACAATGCTTAAGTTTATATGGTAGTAATGTAGTTTACCAAATGTAGTTTACCACAATGTTTGGAAGCTTGCTTAGTAATTTCCGAAACATTGTCTATTGATCTGTTATTTACTTTTTTCTGGTCGGCGTTTTTTAGCGAGTTAGTTTTCTACGGGATAAGGTCGCTAACCCCATGCCCAACCCTCCTCCTTTGCCCGGGCTTGGTACCGGCAGTAAGTCTGGAAGAGCTACAGGCGGAGTTTTATTTTTAGAAAATAATTGTCCTATAGCGTAGCAATCAAATATATCTAATAGGTTCTCCGCATCAAAAAAATTCATTGAAAATGTCGAAGAACTCTTAGGCCATAGTTACTTACTTACTTACGTCTGTTACTCCTAATGGAGCATAGGCCGCCGACCAGCATTCTCCAACCCACTATGTCCTGGGCCTTCTTTTCTAGTTCCATTCAATTCTTCTTCATTTTTCTCATGTCTATCTCCATTTCCCGGCGTCATGTGTTCTTTGATCTTCCTCTCCTCCTCCTCCTCCAACTTTGGCTTTGCGGATTCCATGTGAGGGCTTGTTTTGTGACGCAGTTGGGTGCTTTCCTCAATGTGTGTCCTATCCACTTCCAGCTACGCTATAGTTAGCTCAGTATAATTATAACGATTTCCAGCCTTTAAGAAACCACCAATATTTTTATAATAGATTGACTAAATATATCTAAATTTACATTTTGCATAATTCCAAATACTTCCACCATTTTTGTTAAGGAATGTTGTTGGATACTGATGAAAAATTTCAAACTAAGATAGAATACCCGTTCAGTTCTTTTTGGTTTCCAATGATGAGCCAGCTGAATGAATTAAGTGAGTAAAACTGCTCTTGCCATCATTACTTTCAAGAAGCGATTGAAATAAGACATTTACACAATTAGTCTCAGACTCAGTGGTTTGGAAGTTAGGTGCTCATCACAGGGCCTGGGTTCGATTTCCAGTGGTTTTCATGAGTGCACACTGCTGAGGGACCTAAAAGTGGATCAAAAAATGTTATTCGCTGAACATCAGTGTTCATCGAGATTTCAACTGAAATTGATCGGTGTTGAATATAACCTATAGACTTAACCAGTCTCCATAAAGCAATCTCAGGGGAAATTCTAATTATATAGTCTCGTTAATTCAGTTTCACAAGTTATAATAATGAAGGTGGTTTGATCATGTATTTAAGTCAGCTAACTTATCATTGAAAACCAGGGAAGGCTGGAAGAATATTCTATCCTAGTTCGAAGTTTCGTTGCAGTATTCAATCACAATATAAATATCGATTATAGGACCTTGTTTGTTAATGACCATAATAACTCTACACCACTGAATTAGGAGCAGTCGATCCACATTTTCAAATCAATTATCCAAAGGTCATATGTTTTCTATGAGATATGAATGCCTTAGAGTCTATGCGTGACAAGTTAATGGATTAGGACTGTGAACAAAATTCAACCTTTGATGAATTTCTCATATATTTTCAACGGTTATTTATGTAAATTTAGTTCTTGATGTAAACTATGACCAATCAATTATTCATAAACCTCTAAACTACTAATCTACCAATAATGTTCATTGAATTTATATATATATGTAGAATAACATCAAAAACTTTGTGATATAAAGAAATGTGTGAACAAACATATTGTGGTATATGCTACTGACGTCAATAGATATAAGTAGTATGTATCATAAATTAAAAGTGAATTAATATCAGATGGGTTTTGTGGATATTATAGTAATTTCAATGGTGGTCTAGCTTCAATTGACTCATGATCTTAACCATTGAAATTAAAAGTGAATTGCCTGACAGTAGAAGATTAAGAAGATAGAAGAAAAAAGAGAATGTTTGGTGTGGAAATGCAGGAACAATAAGGTGATGGATAAGATTTATAACTCAAGTGGATGATTTTGATGGAGTTTTTTTCTCTAAGTTGAATGGTTTGATCTTGGAGTTTTCATCATTCATCTGAATGACATCATCAGAACAAACTTCAAATAGAAGGAACAATAAAGTTTGAGATGATTGGTTGACATTTTGCCAATGAAGTATTTAATATATAGTTTTCAGATTTTCTGTTCAAATACATTCGATTATCCCTTCTTGTATTCTCGTTCATTACAATATGACCAATTCTCATTGTATCAATTAAATTTACGGTTAGTATTTATTATTTAACTAAATGAATATCACAAATTTGAATGTAAATGGAATAGTCAAATAATTTGCTTAATTGAAATTTTAAACAATCAAGATTTCTCCCTCTCTCTCTCTCTCTCTCTCTCTCTCGTGTAATTGACTAAAAATATTCCCGCTATCGTTTTAATTTGATGATAATAATAATAATAATTAATTTCCAGGACAACCATACTATTTATAATAACGTATACAATCACGCATTTGCCTTGACGACTATATATATATATATACATGTTACTCAGGTTCTAACAAGTTGATATCCTTGTTAAATTAATAACTGAATTATAGAATGATATTGATTCACGAGATATATAGACTTGTTAAAAAAAGTATTTGAGTACGACCCAGTTCTGTCAGAAATTTGTTTTTTTTTTTTCATTTTTCTTATTCTAAGTAGTAAATATCACATAGATTACGTTTAGTTCTATTACTAGAAAGAAAAAAAACTTAGATTTGAAATTAAACATGCAAATGATTGTTAAAAAGCCTGTATTTTTGTTTGATGGTGATTGTGTATCACTGAATTGTTTAGTATTCGTTAACAAATATACATAATATAAGAGTTTGTATAATCCTGTAGTTAAGATTTAGGATTGGGTATAGTTAAATTCTGTTAGAATATTGTCATCTTCAATGAATTTATTGACATTGTTTATAGATACAAATTTTACATAGGAATGTATTAATTGGAATCAAAATATAAGTTCAGTTCTACGAAGAACTTACAAGTTAGATATATCTACTTCATACTGTAATTTGAATTCAATATCAAACGATTAAAACAACAAAAACATATTATTCACTAAGCTACTGTATCTAGATAGACACTATTTTATTCAAGTTGGAAAAAAGTACTAAATAGAATGAAATACACCTAATCGATTTCTCTCGTAATTACAATGTAAAGACTGATCAATTGCAGTCTTAAACCTCAATGGGAAGCTAAATAATACCAAGTGAATTCAAATTTACCCCATTGCACAAGCAAGTGGCTATCA
This sequence comes from Schistosoma guineensis, assembly GCA_944470375.2. Lineage (NCBI taxonomy): Eukaryota > Metazoa > Platyhelminthes > Trematoda > Strigeidida > Schistosomatidae > Schistosoma > Schistosoma guineensis. Next base: position 84,021,272 of record OX103894.1, on the reverse strand, counting down.
GGACTCAGTAGCTGAGTGGATAACGCGATGGCGTTTGAAGCAAATGGTAGTGGGTTGGAGTCCCAGATTAAACATCAACTCTCTGAGATGTAGATACATTCAGCTGACGAGTCACAAATAGGAGGAAACACGTGTTCTGGATTCTACTGCTAGCCACTATCTATCATTGCTTACAAATAGCTTGTGAATTAAGGTAATATCGAGGCATACGCACAGTATGCATATATGCTAATAACATACTGATCAATTGTAGTCTTAAACCTCAATAGGAAGATAAAAGCCAAACAATACCAAATGAGTTATTATTATTCATACGCCTCGATACAACTCAACGTTATACAGCCTAGACTAAATAATATCAATTATTAAGAAATATAAATGTACATACTTTATATCCCATTTACACAAAAGTCAAAGTTGACAATGATATAAAGGTTAATTACAATCTATATAGCTTAATTATTTTAATGTTCTAAAAGAGCAAACTAATTAATGCATAGAAAATTGATACTGTAATTTACCGTAATTAAAGGATCAAAGAGAGGCGGAATCAAAAATGTATCCACTGTTAAGTCGTTGGCAATTCATCAATTAAAAGTAATCATTTAAAATTATGAATAAAGTGATGGATACACCTTATGCAACTGTCTTTATCATTCATCATACATAAAGTCTTAAAAATTCTATTTATTTATTACTCATTTTGTCGTAGGATAGGTAAATCAGTCAGTCAGTCAGTCAGCTACAACGTAGGATCAGGTACCTATATGAATCGATCCGAGTTGTCATCCCTCATTAGCACAACAAGATAAACACCGAATTCATAGCAGTAGTTACTTCAATGGTAGTAATATATAAAAGAAAGATTGCATATAAGGATAGCAAAGAAAGAATTAGGGAAGCATGTTACAAACTATGGTGTTTCTGTTTGAGTTTTCTAGTATTTAGCATTATGATAATTTGTGATTGTTTAATGACTATTCAGTCCAAACAAATCTAAAACAGGTAGGTTCTGAAATTCTATTTTGTACAACTAATTAATGAATATTGATATTGATATGATAATGCAAGTTAACAGTTTTTTTTTAATGTACAAATTTAGTTTCAGATTCAGATTTGTGCAGTAAGGACAGAAGGCCTACGGCCTATGTTATGCCTTTTCTAGTATGCTTCTATGAGTGTCCAGTATTCTCTTGGATGTGTCAATTGAAGGTGCAGACACCACTGCTTTGGGTAACAGGTTCCAAGAATTGATGACTCGGTGTGAAAACCTGTATGCCACGGGTATTTTGTTCGTTCTTAGCATTTCTACTCACCTGCTACGTCCTCTGAGATGTTCCGATATAATGGGAAGAAAGAAAGAGAACATATTAGGTTCAAAATCATTTCTTAGTATTATATACATCAAAATTAGATCACTTCTTAGTCTGAGATATAATAGAGTAAAGAGTTATAGCTTTTCAAGCCACTCTTTGTATGGCAGACCCCGGAGTTATGGAATTTCACGGGTACCTGTCCTCTGTACTTCTTCCAGGATATCCGAGTTACCTTTTAAACAGGGACTTACAAACTGAACGCAGTCCTCAAGCTTAGTTCTCGCTAAGGTTGTGTATACTGTAGTGAACATGGCAGTATCTAACTTAGTGAATGTTCGTCTTAAAGCCCATAGGGTTTTGAACGTCTTAGTCGTGGTCTTAAGGTCGTGACTCACTGTCACCTCAAGATCCTTATTAGGCCGGACCACGGGTACAGGCACTTCCCCTATGCTGCACCTATTCTTTTTTGTATCCCCAAAGTGCATGTAGACGCACTTTACCGCGTTGATAGGCATCAGCCACTCTTTAGACTAATTAATCACTTTATTTAAGTCTGCCTGAATTGTACATGCATCTGCGTCTCCAGTTATTACTCGCCGGATTTTTACATCGTCAGCGTATAATAACATCTTGAACTGTACTATACTTGGGAGATCATTTACATACAGTACAAAAAGTAAAGGACCTAGGATAGAACCTTGGAGCACTTTATCAGTTACTGATCTCTAGGTGGAGCACTTGGAATTTATTCTTACTTTCTGTCTACAACCTACTAGGAATCTCTTGATAGTGATAAATTCAACAAAATGAAATAAACTTGAATTCATTTGTTTGAGAATTATTTTTATTGTCATTGAAATATCAACATTGTATCCACTATCAGCCAAATGACAGATACTTTCTCTGAAGAAGATATAGTTGCTTTTTAGTCTCAACTTTTGAAATATATGCAACGAGTATATTTCCAATTTGGACTGAAACATTCCTATTTAGATTATGTGCTTCATAAGCGGTTACCCAACTTTGATGTATCATGATAGATAAAGCTTCACTATGTGGGATATCTGATGTTTGATTTGAATTTCGGTATGTGGCAATGGACAAATTGGTCATATATATTCAACTAATGAGTTTGAAGTTTACTGATAGAGAACTTTTAAATATGAATTGAAACTGTATTTATGTAGCTCAGTATTTCGAATGAATGAAATTGTTAAGAGGATAATCTAGAATTATTTCGTAGATATATATACAATTTAGTTCATAAAGAGAATGTAATCACATAGTTCCCAATGCTAAAATGTTATAAAAATAGAATGCAATACAAATCGAACTTTACTAGACAAATCCTCAGGAACCTGATAATATCGGTATAGGGTTGTGGAGATTGTTGAGCTTTTGATTGAGATCATGAATCGGTCAATGTTAGATCACCATAGGCAAGCTGGAACCATTGTACGGTTGTTTCGTCCTATTGTGGGACTCCCCAGCAGTGTGCATCCACGATCCTACACACAGGATTCAAACCCAGGACCTCTGATCTCGTGCACGAACACTTAATCTCTAGACCATTTAGCCGAGATTAAACAGTGTTAATGCCTAACTTCAACCAATCTAATATCTTCCATTGTCTTCAGTGGGTAACTGCCGTCCAGTGCTTCTACGTTTTCAATGTTCCTTTAATATTAATTGGGTCATATTATTAATCATAACCTGATATTATTAAATGCCTATACTCCACTAGTTAGAAATTCCTTCTCAATTCTTAGTATTAATTCTTTTGGATACTGAAGATCCAAACCTGACATTTCATCAAAAAATTAACCTTGTGAGTTGATTTAGTAATATCTTTCAATGGGTTTTTTATATAAAATCCTATAGCTACATTGTTCAATTAACTTGGATAATTAACTAAATAGAACAAATCTGACATCAAAATTAATTGCAATATTTACATGATTAATTTAGTAGTTTGAATAGGAAACATTGATAAAAACCCCATTTCTAATTTAATAATTTCCATAAAAGTTGGATTCATGAGTCAATTGTACCTAGACCACCATGGAAAACCTGAAATCATTGGACAGTCATTTCTTCCTAGTATGGGACTTCTATGCAGTGCGCATCCACGCCCCATCCCCCGAGATTCGAACACAGGACCTACGGGTCTCGAGCCACATTGCAACTTGGTCAATAGCATTCGATCTGCACTGATAAGGACTTGACACACATGATATTAGTCACCACCCCAGTGATCAATCAATTGTGACTAGTAAGGCTCCCTATACTAGGACGAAACGACCGTCCAGTGCTTTCAGTTTTTTCATGGTAGTCTAGCTTCAATTGATTCATGAATTCAACTATTCACAAAACCCCTCTCTTTCTCGGATTATAATTTCCATAAAAATTATAAATGAACTAATTATACTACTTACGACCAGTGTAACAGCAGCCTCAGCAGCAGTAGGTCTCAATATACACAAAAGGAAAAGCAAGATTCTCCGATACAACACAGCATGCACCAATCCAATCACAATTGACGGACAAGATTTGCAAGATGTAAAAACCTTTACATATCTGGACGGTATCATTGATGAACACGGTGGATCTGATGCAGATGTGAAGGCGCGGATTGGCAAAGCAAGAGCAGCATATCTACAACTGAGGAACATCTGGAACTCAAAGCAACTGTCAACCAACACCAAGGTCAGGATTTTCAATACAAATGTCAAGACAGTTCTACTGTATGGGGCGGAAACCTGGAGAACTACGAAAGCTATCATCCAGAAGATATAGGTGTTTATTAACAGTTGTCTACATAAAATACTTCAGATCCGTTGGCCGGTCACTATTAGCAACAACCTACTGTGGGAGAGAACAAACCAGATCCCAGTGGAGGAAAAAATCAGGAAGAAGCGCTGGAAGTGGATAGGACACACATTGAGGAAAGCACTCAACTGCCTCACAAGACAAGCCCTCATATGGAATCCTCAAGGCCAAAGTTGGAGGAGGAGAGGAGGACCAAAGAACACATGACGCCGGGAAATGGAGATAGACATGAGAATGGATGGAACTAGAAAAGCAGGTCCAGGACAAAGTGTGTTGGAGAATGCTGGTCTGCAGCCTATGCTCCATTAGGAGTAACAGGCGTAAGTAAGTAAGTAAGTAAGTAAGTAAGTAAGTAAGTAAGTAAGTAATTATACTACTTTATTCTTATCATAGTTTTATTCTATTATTATAAAATCTTATTAAAATTTTCATTGTATTATGTTCAATTAGAGATTACCAATTAAAATGATAAACAAAATATGTGTCGTCAATTTAACCGAAAGAGTTAATTTTTTTTTACATTATACATTAACCTAGATTTTATAAAATAGAGTGAAATGTGAAATAGGTATGACATAAGCATGCACGCACACAACTACCTATGCACACACACATCCCCTCCACACACACATACATATATATATATACAATAAACTACAAAGGAAATAAAAGATTTCATTTTATTTTGTTTTTCACTGATGACGTAAAACTAGTGTGTTTTTTTCACTTTATAATCATTAATTATAAACAGTCGATTTATTACAATCAATTTGATAATAATAATAATAATAATAATAATAATAATAATAATAATAATAGTAATAATAATAATAATAATAATAGTAATAATAATAATAATGATAACGTCAATGTGAATAGAATACGGCAACACAATACACCATTATAATGAAGAGGAAAATAATCAGTCAGAAGATGTGGTTCATCAAAATGAAAGATGAAGGATATTACGTAATTTTGAAATCATAATAATAAATTAGGCGAGTTATATTAATGTATCCTTTCGTTACATATATTGATTAGATAGATGTTAACAATTGGAATCAAATTTTGTACTTTAAAGTGATCTGCTTATATATTTAAACTACTTAATTCCTGACATCTAGATATTTCTGTTGTAACGGGTGTGACTGCAGGTTTTTGATAAGCAGCGTTTTATTGATCGATTCAGTGGACAGTGACACGGAAAACACGTAAGAACGACCTAGTGCCCTGATTGGCCCTGCTTCGCTGTCTGTCTCAGCCAGTTGAGTCAAGAACACAAGTCACAGCCTCTGAGTTATGAATCATTATATTTCAAACATACTTTGTTTATATACCAATCAAGCATACCACATCGTACCATAAAATAGATGACAACATTTTGTACAATACTCAACAAGTGAACAGATATCGACCAATGGGAAATGTCCACTTAAAGTCCAAGGACATCATTGGACTTAACATCATAATTATTGGTCTATTTTTCCGACTACCTAACAATTTCAACAAGCTATCTAATTTTATTCGTTTTAATACATCATTATGGTTATTAAGCGAATAATCTATTTTGGTACGTTTCTGAAAAGTGTATGACTTTTCGTTGTACAAGTTACAATAGCCTCAATCATAGATATCGTTGTAGTTGGCAATATGCCAAGAAAAGAATATACATTACTGAACTACTAATATGTAACTGGTGATCAATCAATGTTTACGGTAAGGAAACTTGTTGAAATACATTGCGATGAGAATTCTATATTGTGCCAAAAGTATAATATTGAATAAAGCTAATAACAATAATAATATTTCTAGTTTAAATGGATACTAAAAACTTAAATCAAATACACAGGAATCTGAAATATTAAGTAATTTTATTTAGTATCAGAAGGGGTTTTGTGGAGATTGTAGTAATTTCAACAGTTGAGATCATGAGTCAATTGAAGCTAGACCACCGTGGCTTAGTGGTCTAGTTGGTTAAGCGCCTGGCGCGAAACTGATAGGTCCTGGGTTCGAATCCTGCGGGGTGGGGTCGTGGATGCGCACAGCTGAGGAGTCCCACAATAGAACGAAACGGCCGTCCAGTACTTCCAGGTATTCCATGGTGGTCTAGCTTCAATCGACCCATGATCTCAACTGTTGTGGTTTTATTTGTTAGGTTAATGTTCATCTGACATGATATTCATTATTCGTTGTTATTGTTTTAAATAAAAATGGATTGTTATTGAAGAAAATTTTCAAACTCTCATCATGAACGATAATATTTATTAGTGGCTTTTAGTAGAATCCAGATTGACGTGCATTTCATCCAATTCGGCATTCGTCAGATGGATGTATCCGACATCGCACAGTCGATGTTCACTCGAGCACTAGAACACAGTAACATTCACTTCCAACGCCATCACTTTATACACTTACCTACTGAGTCCTCCTAGACACTTGCTTGAGCAATGGGGTGGAGTTTAAATTCACTCGATATTGAACATCAACTGTGAGATGCAGGGACATCCAATTAACTAGTCCCAAATTATATGAAACGTGCGTCAAACTGCATTCCACAGCTAGCCACTATCCATCTTTACTTAGAATGATTGTGAATTAAGGTAATGTTGAGGCGATACGCACAGTATGCACGTTAGCCAATAAGAGATTGATCAATTGCAGTCCTAAACATTAATAGGAAGATTTAAGTAAATAATCCTAAGTGATAATACTTATTATTTTTAGCCTAAGCAACTCATTACATACTGCAGATCTAAAAACTTATTTTAAAAAAAGGACAAGTAACTTATATGTGAAAATTATTTCTTTGATGATTTTGATATTGATTATTACCCTGAAGAAGTCCAGACAAGTTTGCTTGACGAAACGTTGGAGTTATTTAAATTTCAGTCGTTGAGATTACTTCAAATATAATTTTCACATATAATAACTTCTATATACTCGGCCTCCAATTTTTGTCTAACTATTCTTTCTAATATTGATGAATATTCGTATAAACAAGCAAGTTAATTCATTGAATATTGGGAATATAAATATGTAGATAGTTTTCTTTTAAGAATTCTATGATTGCCCTTAATATTGAGTCACGTTAAACTCAGAATCAGCAATACATATGGGTTTTATGATTTACATTACTGACAACTGAACTTAATTAACCAACTATCTAGAATTAATAAGCATTGAATATATAATTTCGTTTTAGTATGGGACTTAAATGAAATTCCAATGATTGTCTAACTATGGTCAGTCTGTTGTGTAAGCCATAAGCTTATAATATTTTCATTTAGTCAAATGACAGTTTATGAGACTGATTAAAAAACATTTAATAAAGCTGAATAAATAAAACTAATCTTGATATAAAATTAAAATTTCCTATTGATTGTGATCTTGAACTGATTGATGTTAGACCACCATGGAAAATCTGTGAGCACTGGACGGACGTTTCGTCGTACTGTGTGGCTCCTCAGTAGTGTGCACCCACGATCCCGCTCTCGGGACTCGAACTCAACGCCTTAAGTCTCTCATGCGAACAGTTAACCTACTTGACCACTAAGCTGGCATCCAGCGGTGTTAATGTCTAACCTCAACCAATCCACGAAATTGCGCGACCATCTTCCATTGTCTGAGGTAAATACCTGTCTCTACCCGACACGGGATAACCCCACTGGTCACGGCTTCTAACCAGAACTCCGAGAATTCGCTCACGAAGTAAGTCACTAGTGAGTACATGGTAATTATCAGTATAGGGTTGTGGAGATTATTAAGTTGGTGATTAAGATCTTGAACCGATTGATGTTGGTGCACATTCTTGACACATCTTCATGAAATTGATATTATCAGTTAAGTTTTGAAGCAGCTTGGTATTTAAAATCTGCCATTTTGGTAAATTCTTGAAACTAATAAGTAAGAAAAAACATAAGCTTGTTATTATACACATTATGTGATCCAAAACATTGTCATTATGGACCAATCAATCCCCATGATTGATGAAATGCTTCTTATAATATCTGCAATAAATATAACCGATGATCATATCATATCTTCTTCTTAACAATACACTGGGAATTGTTCTCATATCAATATTAGATTAACTGTTTAATAAATGCATGTATGATCAAAAAAATTTGCAGATCAAGTGGGAACCTTCGGTCATTTCGTATCCTCTGAATTAAGTGGGTTGATTGCTAAGCTTTAACTAACTATTTCATAATATGTGATTAATGCTTTTTTAGATCCAGTTCGAACTCTTTGAAATAACATCATATCTTCAAATGATTGAATCTGATGACTTAAGCACCATTGTATCATGTTACTAAAATTCTAGAGTCTTATATTATTACGAAATCGATTAAGATATTTGATAATGTTCGTCTGCGTTTTGATTAGAACGTTAATTAAGCTATTTTAATGTATATGGAATTATGAAAAGTACCAAACAATTTCTTAATTGTTATCGGTGATTGTCTGTATTCGTTTCGATTTATAAATGTTATCTATTTAAACCTATAAGATTAATAACTAATGAGTTAGAATTGATTCTTTTTACACCAACATTCTTCCTCTCATAAAACTTGGCATTTTTAAGTAGCGAGTATTCAGCAACAACCTTCGTCTGTTCATCATTGTATAATTAATATAAGCTAGGTAGATGATTAATATTAATAAAGCTGAGATGAAATTTAATGGGTAAGACTAAAGATGATTCAGTAATCCCGATATGGTTGATGTTGGTAGGTTTAACAAGTACTATACTGTATTTTATTAAAACTAACAAAGTCAGTTACACTGAAATGTATAAAAATATTTCACGACTACTTATGGGCTTTAAGAGTAATAAATACACATTTTATGAAGCTGTTTATCTTGTCAATTTTAAATTTGAACAATCCAGACTGTTGAACAGTTTATAAATTGACATTAGAAAAACATCTTTAGGGCCGATGAAATGTCATTGGGCCCATAACCAAATCATCCGGCAGTCGGGTCATTGAATGTCGAACGGTTCGCCGTTCCTCGTCAAGGTCAAGGACAACCAGTGAACATCAGCTAATTGCATATCATGAACTGGTCCACGCAGCAGTGGTCGCATTCTGTTCCTTGTACCTACCCTAACTATAGCATTTCTGTAATAATATCGTTCGCAATGTACAGTCATCAAAGCAGCCATAGTACCTGGATACGACGAAAGGGTAATCCACGTTAGGTACTAACCACGAGGTTTGACATTGAAGTTAGCTGGTGCGTCACATCATTCCTGTCTAATTCGAGTAGGCCCCCAACCATTCAATATAGATTATCTACGTTAGTGATTTGCATATTTATAAATTAAGGAATACAATACAAAAGAGTTGGATATTGACATTATTTTTTAAAATAATAATTTGCATAACCATTCTATCTGAATATACTTAAACATAGGTTAGGTCATACTCTGTGGAAAACATGAGTTTTTGTGACATCATAGCAAAAATTCACTTTGATTAAAACTTGATATCATGTCTTCTTCAACTATTCTATCACAATATATTTCATACAGTTTCCTCCCATTTGTGAGTTTGAATAAAAGATTGTAACAGATTAATATGAAGTCATTCACATATCTGTATTCTTTTCAGTTGCCTAAAACTTTGCAGTCATAGGAAAAATTAGTTAAAAACAAAACAATGTGCATATTTCATATCACAATAGCAAAAAAGTTCTCATCAATGAAGATTAATAAGTTAAAAACAAGAGTGAAGGACTTGTCGAGAACTGGACGTACACTGAGCCGAGAATTGGAAGTAAACATGAAAATGATGAATATCAACTGGAAACAACTGAATAGGATTGTCCGGGACAGAGTTGGATGAAGGATGCTGGTAAGCGGCTGATGCTCCTCTACGAGGGGTAACAGGCATAAGTAAGTAAGTAAGTAAGTGGAAGAGTTACATCAGATAATTAAATGGTTGAATCTATGTTAAATAATGTCAATATTCAAGAAGAAAATTCTAACAATATCTGAAGATGGGTTATCGAAAAAATGTTACTTAATTACAACTTTAAAAATCGGTTGGTTCTAAGATTAAAATGAGTTAAGCTTCCATAAGTTTGAGAACGAATGAAGAAAATTGATTTGTGATTATAAATATAAAATGAACTTTTATGCAACTAAATAATGATAGATAAATACACTAAAGTATTTAAAGATTGCTTATGGTATCCTTTTGAATATTGGAACCATTTGACAGAGATGGCTTTAGGATAGCTTAATAAATTCAAAATCGTTTGTTTATTGGTAATTTAAATGATTTGAGATTCTATTGTTGTGTCCACCATCAAGTAGGAAATCAACTTGGTGGGTGGATATGTAGTCAGTAACCAAATCGAGCAATTATATAACTAGAAGTTCAGTCAGATGTAGGAAACAAAAGAAAACGACATAACCTAGGGTCCAGTAACAGTATCTAGAATCAATTCCAGTTACGCCTGTTGCTCCTCGTGAAGGAGCATAGGCCGCTCACCAGCATTCTCCATCCAACCCTGTCCTGGGCAGTCCATTCCAGCTCTTTCCAATTGTTATTCATCCTTTTCATATCTACTTCTATTTCTTGACGTAATTTGTTCTTCGGTATTCCTCTTTTCCGTTTCCCTTCACGATTCCAGGTTAGGGCTTGTCTCGTGATGCAATCTGATGATTTGCGTAATGTGTATCCTATCCACCAACTCCATCGTCTTTTCCAGATTTCCTCTTCAGCTGGAAGCTGGTTTGTTCTCTCCCATAGAAGGCTGTTGCTGATGGTATCTGGTCATTGGATGTTGAGTATCTTGCGTAGACAACCATTTATAAATACTTGTACCCTCTTGATGATGGTTGTAGTAGTTCTGAATGTTTCAGCTCCGTATAGTAGAACTGACTATCTTGACGTTCGTACTGAAGATTGTGACTTTGATATTGGTTGACAGTTGTTATGAGTTCCATATGTTCTTCAATTGTAGGAATGTATCCCTTGCTTTTCCAATCCTCACCTCTACATCTGGAATCAATTACATTTAAATTTTCTATTCACCTGAATAAGCTGTACACTTAAGAAGATAAAAATTGCTTCGATATTAGTAATACTGTTTCCTCTAAATTATATGGTTTAGCTATCAGATGACGATGCTTTCTAAAACGACGATGAACGCTCTGTTGTTATAAACTATCTAGCTAAGAGAACATTATGCCACCGCAATTATCATTACTTCGAATTAGCGATTATTGAAAATGATGAATCTTATAATTATATTCACTTCATTTAACTGAAATCTATACAAGAAGTTTTTATTGATAAATTCATTATTAAAGAGATATTAGTGGATGTTACTTAACTTAAGTATTTTATTTGTCCTATTGTAGGACTCCTCAGCAGTGCGCGTCCGCGACCTCGCCTCCTGTGAGATTCGAACTCAGGACCTACTAGTCTCGCGCGCGAGCACTTAACCACTAGACCACTGAGCCGGTATTAAACAGTGTTAATGTCTAACTTCAACTAATCCAAGAAATTGAGCGACACATCCACCATTGTCTTCAGTGAGTTACTATCTCACAATAGACCTGGTTGAACTCTACTGGTCACTACTTCTCACTAAAACTCCAGGATATACCTCTTGATGCCAGTTGTTAAACTGTTAAGTGCTCGCTCGCGAAACCACTAGGTCCTGGATTCGAATCTCACAGGGGGCGAGGTCACGGATGCGCACTGCTGAAGAGTCCCACAATAAGACGAAACGGCCGCCCAGTGCTTCTAGGTTTTCCATCGCGGTCTAGCTTCAACTGATTTATGATCTTAACTATTGAAATTACTATAATATCCACAAAACCCATCTGATATTATTCTATTTGTGTTTGTTGACGCGAAAAAAGTATTTGGGATAAATTATATCCGAGGAATATATACTACTTGTAAATTATAAAATCTACACAAATACTTGACAATGATTTCTTTACAGATTTATAATCATTTTGTATATGAAGGATTATTAACATAATGTCACTAAGCCTCTACTAAACTAATGATCAATATAACTGATATCCTAAATCCTTCGGATGTCCATACTTTGAAGTATTTAAATGGGTCATACATATTAGTTGAATTAAACTTATAGCTATGTACTGCTTATACAAGTAAAAACAAGCATTCAACTTGTATATGCATTTTTTTTTCTGATAAATAGAACAAAGACTCAGTTAGTATCAAGCACAATAAGCCAACTTTAATGATTGTTCATATTTAACTGAACCTGTATGAAAAAAAGAATTACTTAGGTATTAATTCAAAACAATCAGTAAATACACTGATCTCAATAGATTTATTTGACTGTATTATCGTTGAATAAAATGTATCGGAATTTCGATCATAGTATAGAATGGAAACAGTGTTCTATCCATTATTTTCGGTCATTTTCGTACTTATTTAGTCTGTTTTATGCAGAGTTCACATTGTATAGAACGTTGTGTGACGAGTAAGGAAAACATTATTTAATCATTAGTTCTTTCGAATATGTCAAGGAGTACGTTTCAACTGTTTCTGAAATGAATGTAGATGAGAGACGCTGAACGATAATCAATGTATTCAGTCTGTTAATATCATTTTTAGATTTCATTTTTATGTCATTCCCATTGGATCGGAAAAAACTACCTTTTTTATTATGTTGAGAAAAACTTACTGATGAAGGAAGAAAAATGGGCTCGAGCGTCCAGGCCACGAGAGTTTTAGAGATTGAACCAGATGTTTACGATGCAGTGTGGTTGATCATTTTGTTTGTTCTATACGATTAGATAATTGGGAGCTTCTGTGTATGAAATGTCATGATAATAATATTTGATCAGTGAACCTGTAAACGGAGTACATATGCACTTTTATATACTTATAAAAATTAATTTTATCATCTAAGTTGAATAAAAATGATTATTCTAAGGTGCCTAGTGACATTTTCTTTTTACATTATAAACAGAGATAAATAATGACTGGCATTGGAATCCATGAAGCGCGTTTCGTCCTGTTTAGGACTTCGTAGCTGAATCCCAGAGGTAATGTTCACTCCGAGACTCGGACCTAGTACCGTTCGCTCCATACCGCATCGCGTAATCCACTTACAACTGAGTTTAGATAGTCACTAGCTTGTGGAATACGATGAAACCTAATTCATTTTTGAATTGGTTTTTTTTAATCTTCTGAACCCTTAATAGGAAGACTCAAACAACCAGTACAACAATGAATTAATGTTAACATTGTGATAAACACTGATCAACTACAAAGTAACTTAATCATTTGTTATAAACGACAATCAAAATGTTAAAGGGAACTATGTGTATGAAATAAACAACAATGTAATGGAAATGTAAAATAATGGTATCTAGGTTTATAAACTCTGTTCGCAAACCTCAGATTGCTGGCAGTCAGGATTATTGATTTGGTATTTCTTGTAATATAATAGTATCTGGGTGGCTGAACTGTATTAACAAAATCAAGATGTATCATTGTGAACGTTCATCACTCGATATGATTTCGTAAAATATTAACACTGATATTCAATTTAGTATTTTTGGGAAAAAGTCGTATTTCCAATAGTGATTAGTGATTTAATGAATGGACTTTTTTTATTTCCTACAACTTTAAAAAATAACAATAACCATAAAAAATATCAATGATAATCATAAATTCATTTGGGATTGTTTAATTGAATCTTCCTATTGATGTTTAGGACTGCAATTGATCAGTCTCTTATTAGCATATGTGCATACTGTGCGTATTCTCTCAACATTACCTTAATTTCAGATGGGTTTTTGTGGAGATTGTAGTAAATTCAATGGTTAAGATCATGAGTCAGTTGAAGCTAAACCACCATGGAAAAGCTGGAAGCACTGGACGGCCGTTTCGTCCTATTGTGGGACTCCTCAGCAGTGCGCATCCACGACCTTAATTCACAATCATTCTAAGTAAAGATGGATAGTGGCTAGCTGTGGAATGCAGTTTGACGCACGTTTCATATAATTTAGGACTAGTTAATTGGATGTCCCTACATCTCACAGTTGATGTTCAATATCGAGTGAATTGAAACTTCACCCCATTGCTCAAGCAAGTGTCTATGAGGACTCAGTAGGTAAGTGTATAAAGTGATGGCGTTGGAAGTGAATGTTACTGTGTTCTAGTGCTCGAGTGAACATCGACTGTGCGATGTCGGATATATCCATCTAACGAATGCTAAATAAAACTAAATTTGCGTCAATCTGGATTCCACTACAAGCCACTATCCATCTTTGTTTATGAATTCTGTTTTATTCATAACAGAAAAATAGATGAAGTTGACCTGCACAATAATTTGTACTCAGTAGGTATCATTACCAAGGTTTGATTTGATAATTTCGAATAAATTGAGCATTGGGTAATTTTTCTACTCATTGAGATATTATTTATTTAATTTGTATTCAGTTCATCATATTCAGTTTTATGTAAAAAATTTATGCAATTCTGATTAATAATGTTCATTTATAAGTTAACCTTATTTCAGATTATTATCAAAGAAATCATTGATATAATCACATACTTCAATTCTATTACACTGAAGATGCCACAGGTATTTGGAATTTGACAACGCTTTAACCAGTAACACCTTCTATTATGAATCATAACCACCAAGTGAAATTAAAAGACAAGCCAGGAGGTTCCGAAATATATTTGACAGGTTATCAATATATCGAGGATCAAACGATCTAGACTGGCTAGTGATTGCAGGGGATGTTAAGCACAGCGTTTCCACTCGTGATCTGGTGCGGATGCATGACCGAGCACCTTCAGCTAGGTGAATCCATTAAAACTAATGTGGTCAGCATCCAATGTCGAAGACTTACAGAGCTATTTATTTTGGGGATTTATTTACCTCTACAACACATTTTTTAGAGATTTACGTAATATTTCATTTCACATAGCTATAGTATATCCTAATCAGTTAGTATGAATTAGTAGGCCTCAACATACACAAGGAGAAAACCAAGGTCCTCAAATTCAAAACGGAGAACAGCAGTCCAATCACTCTTGATGGAGAAACGCTGGAAAATGTAGAATCCTTCACATACCAGGGAAACATCATCGATGAACAAGGAGGTTCAGATGCAGACGTAAAGGCAAGGATTGGCAAGGCAAAGGCCGCATTCCTGCAATTGAAGAACATATGGAACTCAAAACAACTGTCAACCAATATCAAAGTCACAATCTTCAGTACGAACGTCAAGATAGTCTGTTCTACTGTACGGAGCTGAAATGTAGAGAACTACTACAACTCTCATCAAGAGGGTACAAGTATTTATAAATAGTTGTCTACGCATGATACTCAACATCCATTGACCAGATACCATCAGCAACAGCCTACTGTGGGTGAGAACAAACCAGCTTCCAGCTGAAGAGGAAATCTGGAAAAGACGATGGAAATGGATAGGATATACATTACGCAAATCATCAGATTGCATCACGAGACAAGCCCTAACCTGGAATCGTGAAGGGAAACGGAAAAGAGGAATTCCGAAGAACAAATTACGTCAAGAAATAGAAGTAGATATGAAAAGGATGAATAACAATTGGAAAGAGCTGGAAAATACTGCGAATGCTGGTGAGCGGCCTATGCTCCTTCACGAGGAGTAACAGGCGTAAGAAAGTAAATTAGTATGAATTATTTTACAGTACTTATTCTTCAAACTGTACTAATTATCTATGTGACATGAATTGAATATGTTTATTTAAAATATTCTAAAATATGTGATAAACCTCATAAAGTGTACTTACACTTGAGTGATTAATAACATGTGATAAACCATAAATCATGCATATTAAATATGGCATGATAAAAGGTTTATCCAGTATATAATTAATCTTTGGTATGAAATATTCATACTAGGTGGTATTCACGTCATAATTAATTCTAGCTAAAAAGTATTTTGTGTATTCAAAAAAAATGCACATTAGTATATAACATACCATTTGATGAATAAATAAATCCTTAATTGAATAGTTAAATTCGTGGGTCGATTAAATTTGGACCACTTTGAGGAACCTGGAAGCCCTGGACGGCCATTTCGTTCTAGTATAGGACTCCTCAGCAGTGTACTTCTACGATTCCGCACTCGTGACTCGAACCCAACACCTTCGGTCTCGCGCGCGAACGTCTAATCTCTAGACCAATGAACTGGCCGGTATCCAGCGTTGTTAATGTCTAGCCTCAACCAATCCATGAAATCGAACCACTGTCCACCATCGTCTTCAGTGAGTAACTGTCTCACAACAGACACGATTGACGTCCACTGGTCACCGCTCCTCACCAGAACTCCATGAAATCCATCTTGAAGCCAGTCACTAGCGACCACATGATGATTATTATCAGATAGAGATTTCATGGAGATTGTAGTAATTTCACAGTTGGATTCATAAGTCGATTAAAGCTAGACCACCATAAGAAACCTGGAAGTAGTGAACGGTCGTTTCGTCCTGGTAAGGGACTCCTCAGCAGCGCACATCCACAGTCCCTCTCATGGGCCGTTAGATGCCGGCTCAGTGGTCTAGTGGTTAAGTGTTCGCGTGCGAAACTGATAGGTCCTGGGTTGAGATCTCATGAGGCGGGATCGTGGATGTGCACTGCCGAGGAGTCTCATACCAGGACTTGACGTCAGTCCAGTGCTTCCAGGTTTCCCAAGTTGGTCTAGCTTTAATCAACTCATGAATTCAAGTAGTAAATTACTACGATCTCCACAAAATCCCTTTCTAATAAAAATCCTTAATTGTTTATGGTGATCTTCCATGTCCAATTATAAAATTAATTTGACTTCCACAAATAACTGATTTTCGTCCTAATACAAATTGAACCCTTTAATTTCACTTTATATTCAATAGATGAATAAGTAGAATTCAATGTTCCTGCAGGTTCTACCATGCGAGGCAGGTCGATTGGCGAACGGTAAGACTAAAAGCAGCAACTCAAGGTCTGAGGGCGAAGTCGTACTGCTGACTGTACAGAGGTGTGACAGCAGTAAGGTGTTTCCCTCGGACAACCAGCATGACAGCGATGCTGCCTTCCCACAAGGAGGGGTGGGGTTAGAAAAGGTCGACCCTAAAAATGCACACCTCACCTTACCTCACGGATTTCCGTCTCCGGCGGTAAGGCTCCTTGAAGAACGGAGCTAACACGTCAAAAACCTTCCACAATAAGGCCGTGCGCGACCGGCCTCAAGCAGTTGTCCCTTGGGCTCTGCGGTCACGCTCCCAGGTCGTCAAGACCAACACTAATCCAATTTCCTTTTCAGGTTCATCAAGAAATACCCTTCCACGGTGTGGGCAGCCGGGAAGTGACATCAGCCCTCATACCCGTAACAGCACAAGAGACCAAGGTGGTCACATTCAAATCCTTCCTACACCTCCTAATACCTCTCTTATCCTCCCGACTAACCCTCCTCACGTCTCTTTATCACCTCGCACCGCTAGGGCAAACGATTCGAGTACGTGGAACGCCATTCCTGGTCTCCTGAAACCACGCTCTAAACTACACGTAGGAGCTTTTAACGTACGAACACTTTGCCAAATAGGACAGCAGGCTTCCTTAGCTAAAACTTTAGAATCTCGCGCCATCGATGTGTGCTGCGTCTCCGAAACGCGCATACAGGATCCAAGTAGTGTCATTCATTTGACCTCACCATGCCAAAATAAAGAACCGACTCGATTTACGCTTCGTGTATCTGGAAGCCCTGATTCTGCTTCCCGTGGCCTCACCGGCGTAGGTATAGCATTGAGTCCTAGGGCAGAACTAGCTCTCTTAGAGTGGATCCCAGTAAACAGTCGTTTGTGCGCTGTCCGACTGAACGGAACAGTAAGAATCCGGAAAGATAGGGACACTCGTCGTTGCCTCTTCGTCGTCTCAGCCTATTCTCCCACTGACTGCAGCTCAGATGATGTAAAAGATGAGTTTTACAGAAAGCTTTCGGACCTTCTCCGAAAAGCTAAGCGCTCGGATGTAGTAATAGTGGCCGGTGACTTTAATGCTCAAGTAGGTAAACTAAGCGATAAGGAAAGACACCTAGGTGGATCTTATGGTGTCGTGGCTCAAAGAACAGATAATGGCGACCGTCTGTTGCAGCTATGCTCAGATAACCGCCTGTTCCTTGCAAATACTAACTTTAAGCATAAGGAAAAACATCTTTTAACATGGCGACCCCCTAATTCGTCCCAACGTTGGACCCAAATAGATCACATCGCTATCAGCCACCGATGGAGGGGCTCGATAGAAGACTGTCGCTCATTCTGGAGCACATGCCTAGATTCAGATCATGCTCTAGTGCGAGCGCGTATTTGCTTGCGTCTTACTGGACGTAGGAAAGATCCTGCAAGGAAACCTCTTAGGGCCTACTTAATGATAGTCAAGCTAAGAATATATTTCAGGAACAACTAGGAAAACAGTTAGGCAGCCATGTATGTGATGCCCACCCCGAGGCAGCATGGAACGATATCCGAAAAGCTGTGGAAACAGCAGTGATATCTGCTAGTAAGGTAAACCGTAAAGTTAGGGAGCAACACTGGATCTCAGCAGCATCTATCGCACTGATAGATGCTCGAAAACTCATTCCACCTGGCTCTGAACATAATGAAGAGCGGAGTCAGCTTAAGCGCAAGCTGACAAGAAGTCTACGCAATGATCGCGAACAGTGGTGGGTAGCGAAAGCAAGAGAGATGGAAAAGGCAGCGGCAATAGGTAATAGCAGACAATTGTTTAGACTCGTTAAGGAAACCGGAATTAGGAACCCGACCGTTAGCGAAACAATCTCAGAGAAAGATGGACATATTATTCATTCTCAATCCAGGAGATTGGATCGATGGGCAGAACACTTTAGGGATCAGTTCAACTGGCCTTCAGCTACACTTCGGTTTCCCACGATCTCCAGTCAACCTGAATGGCAAGTTAATGTAAGTCCTCCGTCCCTTTACGAAGTTGAAAAAGCCATGGGAAATCTGAAACGAGGGAGAGCAGCAGGCCCTGACAGGTTTACTCCTGAGATTTTTAAGGATGGTGGTCCAGTATTAGCAATGAGATTAACCGAGGTCTTAGGTAGAATTTGGGAACTGGACGTAATCCCATCTGACTGGTCTCAATCACTGATTGTGCCAGTTTTTAAGAAAGGACAAAAGTCCTCTTGTGACAATCACAGAGGAATCAGTTTGACTAATATAGTGTCTAAAATATTAGCCTCAATAATACTTCGACGCCTAACTAAAGCTCGTGAAGAGCAGACTAGAGAAAACCAGGCTGGTTTTCGACCTGGACGTGGTTGTATAGATCAGATATTCACACTACGTCAGGTTCTAGAACAGAGACACACATTCAGACGCCCCACAATGGTAGTATTTCTCGACCTTAAGGCGGCATTCGACTCTTTGATCGTGAGGTTCTATGGCAGTGTTTGTCACTGAAAGGAGTACCAAAGAAGTACATTAACCTTATAAAGGCTCTCTACTCGAACACAACTGGTAGAGTGAGAGCTTATGGCGAACTGTCATCAGAATTGATCACCTCAAGTGGTGTTCGTCAGGGCTGTCCACTCTCCCCATTCTTGTTCAACTTTGTCATTGACGTACTTTTAGAGATAACACTCTCCTCATCTAAATATACAGGGGTTGAACTTCTACCAGGAGGTTCACTTGTTGACTTAGAATATGCTGATGACATAGTTTTATTTGGTGAAGACGCTGACAAAATGCAGAGTCTTCTGACCACTCTAAGCAACAATGCAAGCATGTTCGGGATGCGATTCTCTCCCTCGAAATGCAAAATGTTGCTTCAGGATTGGGTTACATCGACACCCGAACTAGTGATAGGGAGTGAAGTAGTTGAGTGTGTCGACCGCTTCACTTATCTTGGAAGTCTCATCAGCCCTTGTGGTTTGGTGTGTGACGAAATCTCAGCACGGATACAGAAGGCTCGACTAGCTTTTGCCAACTTGCGTCATTTATGGCGTAGGCGAGATATCCGTCTATCAACCAAAGGACGTGTTTACTGCGCAGCAGTTCGTTCCGTCCTACTTTATGGCAGTGAAACATGGCCGGTAAGAGTAGAGGATATCCGTAGGTTACTAGTATTCGATCATAGGTGTCTTCGAAACATTGCTCGTATATCATGGGACCATCGAGTAAGTAACACAGTTGTTAGGAAACGGGTACTAGGTAAGGATGGCAAATCAATTGATGAAGTAGTGAAACTTCATCAGTTGAGATGGCTGGGACACGTGTTACGTATGCCCAACGACCGACTGCCTCGACGTGCTATGTTCAGTGGTATAGGAGTAGGTTGGAAGAAAGCTAGGGGCGGCCAAACCAAAACATGGCACAAATCCATGAAGTCACTGACAAGTGGACTGAGTCATGTTGGTAGGTGTAGACTACCTGGTTGGGGACCGCGAGATGATAGCAACCGATGGTTAGAGACCCTGAATGACATGGCTCAAAATCGTTTGCAATGGCGCAGGTGCATCCACTCTCTGTGTTCTCCCAAACTCTAATCTTCTGAATTCTTCATGTCCTTTTTTTCCTCTTTCCAAATTTCTTTCACTGTATTATACTCTTTAAATAACATCTCCAAACCCTAATCTTCCGGATTACTGCTTATACTCTTATTACCTCTATCATTACGGGATTTGAATCGACCACTGTATCTCTGTGCTAATGTGGTGTGGCAACTCGAACTGATGTACGTACGTACGAAGTTCTACGTTGTTACTGACTGACTGGACTGACTGAGAATTCAATCTTATTGTTATTATAATATCATATGGCAAATAATTATTGATATCAATGCAAAGGTTGAACTTCATAATTTCAAATGAATTAAGTATTGAGTAGAAAATTAATGACAAATATATTTTATGTTATATTCGAATAAGTAGAAAATTGTATTTCTGACGTTTCGTGACCAAACGGTTATTGATTTAGTCTGATGAAATGACTTATATTAAGTCACGAAACATCAGAAATACAATTTTTTCATTCAATGAGATAGAAAATTTACTTCATCATTATGAATGTTTTACGTTTCTTTTCTAAGAAAAATGATAAAAAAAAGCAGATAAAGACGAAGATTTATTGCATCATAGTTTCGTTGTAACTTTCACCACATATGTGTATATTTATTGTTAAACTTTATCATCAAATTGCAGTTACGAATCTAAAACGAGAAAAAGATGAATTAAAGTAACGCCTCAATAATGATTCATCTTGATTTGACTGAAGTTTTATTTAAAACCATTGTAGAACAAAATTTAACCATTTCAACATCAGAAACAAACTTCCTTCTTCTTGAAAATTATAGCAGTAACCAGTGGAGTTCAACTAGGTCTGTTGTGAGATAGTAACTCATTGATGACAATGGTGGATGTATCGCTCAATTTTCTGGATTAGTTGAAGTTAGTCATTAACACCGTTAGATGCCGGCCAGCTCAGTGGTCTAGAGGTCCTGTGTCCGAAACCCGCGAGGCGGAATCGTGGATGCGCACTACTGAGGAGTCCTACAGTAGAACGAAACTCACATCCAATTCTTCCAGGTTTTTCATGGTGGTCTAGCTGCAATTGACTCATGATCTCAACTATTAAGATTTAAAGTTATTATTATCTCAATAGCATTTAATTAAAGATACCGCTAACATAGTTGAATAGAGGCATCATTTTTTTCGAAAATATCTTATTGAGTGGTCTATTTAAATACGAATAATATTTGATGTAATTGATTAATTAACTTCAGTGTGGTCTAATAATTTTAAGCAACTACCTTATACCTCAGTTATTTCCATCTATTGTATCTGTATATTCTATTTTTAATAATTGAATTCATGAGTTAATCTTAGCAAGACCACCATTGAAAACCTGGAAGCATTGAACAGCCGTTTCTTCCTAGTATGGGACTTCTCAGCAGTACGCATCTACGATTCCGCCTCAAGAGATTCGAGCACAGGACCTATCAGTTCCGCGCACGAGCGCTTAACCACTAGATCACTGAGCTGGCTGGTATCCAACGTTATTACTGTCTAACGTCAAATACTCCACGAAATTGAGCAGCACATATGCCACTGTTCGAACCTCGCGAGGCAGGATTGTGGATGAGCACTACTGAGGAGTCCTACAGTAGAACGAAATGGTCGTCCAGTGCTTCCAGATTTCCATGGTGGTCTAGTTTCAATTGACTCATGATCTCAACTATTGAAAATATCATTATATAACTTATAAGTTCTAGATTCGTTATTATTACGTTTCTAAGTAAAAATTCTATTAGAATTATCTACAATATTGCATTTATTACTTCTGTACATAAAGTATCCATTGAATTTATGTAGATTTTCCATAGTTCAACCATCAGGTTAAGAGTAACCTTAGTGCTTCAACAGTTTTCATGATAAAACAAGCACAAAACTAATCAAATAAGCCAAATTCTAAAATAAATAGCGTACCTATGTACAGTTGTTCAGCCATTTTCTGATATATTATTTGAATAACTCAGATCATTCTATAGATACTGTTACTGACTATACCGAATCAAACGATTTCTCTACATTGACTCATACAAATGCACATATTTGTTCTTTAGAAATTTTGGCCACTTGTCCAACCAGTGGTATATGTCTCGTTGCTTCAAAAAGAGAAGCAATCCTTTGACCAACAGTATATGAGTGTTGTTTGACCGATGGCTGATTGCGCCAGTGTACCAAATTTTTTGTTGAAACCATTCTGCAAGTATTTCATATTTCAAAACTATAGAGCTATCAAAATTACATTTGTCTGCATATATATCTTCGTAATCAACACTCGTAAACACAATCATTTAAATTTTAATCCGAATAGAGTACTATATCCAAGTATTCGGTTCATGTGTTATTAAAGATATTAACACGAGCGTTTTTAGCTTGTGGGAACAAAGTTAGTGAATGCTCTTTCCAAACTCCTTTACAATCAGCGCTTGAAATGCCTGAACGTTTTCCTCTTATCGTATCGTACAACGCCAGTTGGTCTAATATTAGCATTCCCTATCTTCACTAACGATTCAGGTGTTAAAATATCTTATATTTTAGCTCCCTCCGGAACCAATCTTCTTCAAGGCCATAACAAGAAGGTTCAAAAAACCGCGATCTAATATATTCAGAGTAGAGTTCCGTTTTTCTTATCGAGTAGTCAATGAATGGAACGCCTTATCCAAACAAGTGGTATCAACCCAACCAGAAAACAATTTCAAGGAGAAGCTGGACTTTCACATAAAAACAAGCTGAAAGGATTGACACAAACTCACTGACCTACTATCTTTATTACTGAAGGCTATCTTTCATTACCTGAGATATTGTTGTATGATATAAGTGTATGACCATCCAGTAGGTTGAAGATAATTATATGTCTTTCATGGTAATTAATAGTTTATAGATTATTTGAGTACGAATCCTGTCATCACCTAACTGTATAAAAAAAAATAGTCCATCTCAAACTAAATGAAAAATTTGATGGAGTATCTTTACATGGACTGGATAGGTTAATTTAGTTATTAACCCTACAAGGTTGTTTTATATTCACAAAGGATTTTTAGATAACATATTATTATATATCCATGTTCTATAGAACTAATAATGTAGCTGCAGTGTTGTTTAGATCAACTAGTCATAGCTAATGAAGTGACTACATGAACTTGAATAACTCCAATAGCATTTTAGTCTAAATCAATGAACAACTTTATAGTTTTTAGAATGTAATGAATATGTGCACTTTTGTTTAATATTTAAAGAATAGCTTAATGATGTCTGGGAATATATTGACTACCATGTGTAATCTAATCTTTTACCACATTTACTCATGTCAAGCAGTAACTAGCTATGCTCATATTATATTCTATTTGTGACTCGTTAGATTTATTTGCCTGAATTTCAGTGTTTATGTTTACCCTGATATTCACTTACAGGAAAATACAGACCATTACAAATAAAAATCTTTTTATTTTGCACTCATATTAAAAATGAATATCTCAATACAATTCATTTACTGCTTTAGCGTGATCTGATTACTAAACCAGACTTGATTTCCATTTGTATCCCTTTATTCATGCTAAACATAATGATAGTAACCGTTTTTTTTTCGTTTAGTCATTTGTTTATATGTAGAAACAATACTTTTTCCTCCTTGATTTATTATTATTATTATTATTACTCTTTTCTTATTATTCATCTGAGAATTGTGACATTGTTTTTCTCGAAAGATTACTATTGATGTTCTTATATAAACATGAGATTGTTCATTGCATGTTTTACATATGAATTTGTAATTTTGCACATTTCTATGTCAATTAGTCTAGATAAGGCTAAATTTTGGACACCGTGTTACGGGACATCAATGTTTTATTTATTAAGAAAAAAGATTTCGATTCATTATAGGCTTGTAGTCTTTATTCAGTATAATACATTCAAAAATTTATAATATACGTTAATATAACATTTGTTCGTAGATGATCTGGCTCTTCTATTGCACACGTAACAACAAATGCAGGAAAAGACGATCAGAGTAGCAGTAGTCGGTCTCAGTATACACAAAAGGAAAAGCAAGATTCTCCGATACAACACAGCATGCACCAATCCAATCACAATTGACGGAGAAGATTTGCAAGATGTAAAAACCTTTACATATCTGGACGGTATCATTGATGAACACGGTGGATCTGATGCAGATGTGAAGGCGCGGATCGGCAAAGCAAGAGCAGCATATTTACAACTGAGGAACATCTGGAACTCAAAACAACTGTCAACCAACACTAAGGTCAGGATTTTCAATACAAATGTCAAGACAGTTCTACTGTATGGGGCGGAAACCTGGAGAACTACGAAAGCTATCATCCAGAAGATATAGGTGTTTATTAACAATTGTTTACGCAAAATACTTCGGATCCATTGGCCAGGCACTATCAGAAACAACCTACTGTGGGAGAGAACAAACCCGATTCCAATGGAGGAAGAAATCAAAAAGCAGAGCTGAAAGTGAACAGGACACACATTGAGGAAAGCACCGAACTGCGTCACAAGGCAAGCCTCCAAATGGAATCCTTAAGGTTTAAGGAAAAAAGGAAGACCAAAGAACACATTACGCCGATAAATGGAAATAGACATGAAAAGAATGAACAACAATTGAATAGAACTAGAAAAGAAGGCTCATGACAGAGTGGGTTGGAGAATGCTGGTCGGTATCCTATGCTCCATTAGGAGTAACAGGTGTAAGTAAGTATTGGGTTTTTTTTTATCATCTTAAATTAACACTGATCTTAGTTTGATTCATTTAAATGTATTCCTTACATTTTCAGTTATTAATTTATGCAAAAATAAATAAATAAATGGAATCCCTAACCGACTATGTGTCATAAAGAGAAACAATACTAAGTAATGATAAAAAAATTATTCATACATTCATTCACTTTGTTTGATAGATTAAATGAGAACTGATGGCATTAGTGATAGTGATGATGATGATGATATCAAGTGAAGTGTACATATATAAATGCAGATACTTTGTATTATAAAAACTAAATTCAATATCATTGATATCATTTAGATTTTTATCTAAAATTCATTGAATTAGAATAGAACAAAAACAATGAACAAAATAAATAAACAGAACCCTTTGAATTATATTTAGTCACCTGTCTTTCATTGTTTACATGATTGATATGAATATTTCATTTGAAGAAAGAGAGAAATAAACAAGTATTTTCTAATATTGAATGTTTAGTTCATTCTATTGGTGTTATGTTTAGGTTTAATTATGGATTGATTTTAACTGGGGAAACAGTTGAAAATACTAAAGAAGATTAGATATTTGTAATCATAATTGATTAATCACTGGATGGTGATCAATGTCATGTATGTCAAGTCCTTCATTAGTGCAGATCGAATGCTATCGATCAAGTTGCAATGTAGCCACTAGTCTAGGTGACTCGACATTGTGTACACTATACTGAGATAAGATGATGGTTAGAGGTAGCCAAAAGGAAACCCTGGCAATCATCACCACCCAGTGGTCAATCAATTGTGATTATATCTCAGTCCTACAGGAGATTGGTCGCGGCCCAGATAGCTCAGTGGTAACGTCTCTGACTGTGAGGCTGGGTGACACGGGATTGAATTCGTCAGGGAGAACCAGTCCCCCGAAGGTTACAGGTATACCTTGCTGACAAGT
The DNA here is from genome assembly GCA_944470375.2 of Schistosoma guineensis. Taxonomy (NCBI): domain Eukaryota; kingdom Metazoa; phylum Platyhelminthes; class Trematoda; order Strigeidida; family Schistosomatidae; genus Schistosoma; species Schistosoma guineensis. Next base: position 83,994,892 of record OX103894.1, on the reverse strand, counting down.
GCCAAGTAGCACGAAACCTGGGTCCAGGGTTTCCTGTTGACTACCTCCATCTACCATTTAGATATTTTTATTTTATCATAGTATGGGATTATATCTCAGCAATCAATATACTATGATCTATTGGTTAATTTTAATAGCTTGTTGTGTGAAAGTCACTTTCTGGTTATTAGGTTAGTAGCCAATGAATCACATGTCTAACTTCGATCAAGCAACTGTATTCCGGAGACTATTATCTAGAAAGATTACTGATATTTGGTCTCACGCTTCTACATAAATAATTTCCTGCTATTATTATTACATTCTAACTGATATCATAATACTCAAAATGAGTATAAATAAGTTATTGTATGAATAGATTAAAGATGGTGTTGGGAAAATTATCTAATTTTAATAGTAGGAATGGAAAGAAGAGAATTCCTCATGAGGAATTTTCAATTGCATTGTAAATAGAAGTAAACCAATATTCTGCAAATGTAACCTTTTAGTTGCATTTATGAATTCAAATGTAGATGTGGTAGTAAATATATAACAGATAAGAAAAGAAAGTGTTCTACTTGGCTTTCTGACCATATTTCTATAAACCTATGAAAGAAAAAAAGCATAAACTACTCATAAGTATTATTAGATGTAACATGGATCAAATATTTCGGACATAAACAATGTGTACAAAAGGAAATTTCAATAAACTTTTTCTTGTGACGATAACTAGGACTGAAATTAAATAATATCATCTATAACATAATCATAATGATATCCACAGATGAATTCGACCATGAATCTGGTTATTCTCATTTAGTGGGTAATCACATTTTATTTCCATTATTGTTATGTACTCCATTGTTAAACTATAAGTAGAGATGGATGGTGGTAGCAGGGGAATCTGGGACGCACATTTCGTCCTATTTTTAGGACTCGTCAGCTGGATGTACCTATATCTCAGAGTTGATGTTCACTCAAAGATTCGGACCTAGTACCATTCACTTCAAACGTCATCATATTATCCATTTAGCTACTGAGTCCAGATAGCTACTAGCTTGTGAAATGGGGTGAAGTTTTAATTTATTTTTGTATTGATTGTCCACTACTAACCACCATCCATCTTTGTTTATAATACTTGTAAATTCAGTTAACACCGAGGCAATCCGCACAGGAAGCCTATATGCAATATGAGACTGATCAACCGCAATCTTAAATATCAATGGGAAGACTCAAACACTCAATACAAAAAAGAATTATCCCTTATTACATGTTATCGTAATTGTTAGGATCCACGTCCACTTTACATGACCAGATGTTTGAGTGTTGTTTTTCTCGATCAATTTTAAACTTGTTCATCGCTATATCATGCATTTTTATTCACTCATGATTTTCGATCCACTTCAAACACTTATATCAAATTCACTAAAGTACATCAAATTTTGTGTTCGAATCATGTTGTAGCGGTAAATAAATCTCCAAAATAAATAGCTCTGTAAGTTTTCAACATTGGATGCTGACCAGATTAGTTTTAGTGAACTCACCTAGCTGAAGGCGCTCGGTCATGCATCGGCGCCAGATCACATGTGGTAACGCTGTGCTCAACATCTACCGCAATCGCTAGCCAGATTAGATCAGAGAATTCCGATATATTGGTTATCGCCAAATACACTCTTCCGATCTCCTCGACTCTGCCTTTTGATTTCTCTTGGTGGGTACGAATTATATTAGGTGTTGCTGGTAAAAGCGTTGTCAAACACTGAATATCTGTGCCATCTTCAATGTTACTGTATAATAATATTAGGGTGTTTAGAGCTTATATAAGCCTTGAATTAGAATGAATTTATTTTATTCAGCAATAATTATTGTTTACTCTTTATTGAAACTATTCAAAAGATCAAGTTGTGGGGAACAATGATTTATCAGTATACTTTATTATGAACTGAAGTTCCTTGAAGGATAACTGAATGATCAAGAAGCAGTACACAGCTGATTCTCCCTAATATGTACATATGACGTCAAAAAACAAGATTTTTAGACCCCACCACAGAGATGATACTTTCAAATCCCTGAATCGGAATTCAACAGTTCACATATCTAACTTTTACGATATAACATGAAAGTCAACTTTTGTCATTGTTGAGCAACAGTATCATTTTCAACTTGATTGAATTTACAGATAATGATTTTTCACCAGTAATTAGGAAAATTTATATCAAAGCTGCTCACAAGTAAATATTTGATTATTATTTAATCTAGTGGTCCTGTATTGATTTTCGATAGTTTGAAGGTTGCGTACTATCTGATCTGATCCAGTCAATAGGGCATATTTTCTTAAAATAACAGATCAGCTTACTATATGGATAAACCGGACATTAATAAGCACATATATATATATATATATAATGCTATGTATGTTTGAACTCATTCAGACAAGAACAAGTGGGCGGTGAACGTGGATAGATGAATAACTCATTTCTTTGCAATAGGCCGCCTACACCTACATCTCTTAAATACCATGTGATCTTACAATAATATGTGATTAGTTCGAGTTTAGTTGATCTATCGGAAGACATTTTTCCGTATAAAGATATCAGCTTCAGAATCATAATAATAAAAAAAAACAAGGTTATGGATAACATATCACCTGCCTCATCCTCGTCTGAGAATGTTATATGAGTGTAAGTATTATGACCAGATATAGTTCATATTTATTGTAAAAGAAAATCTTGTACAGTTATTTTTTAAAGTGTGAAATACTCTACTCTACAAGATAATTCTCTACTCATATCGAAAGGTCTAGGTAACTACAAGTGTAATGTAAAGAATGTGAATAAAATAGAAAAAAAAAACTTTTTTATATTAAAATGTATTTTGAATTTATTTTGTTATTCAGTAATTAGTATTTGGTTTTATACAAAGATGTAATATTATTTCCTTGCCAGAAACTATGCCAAAGCACTTTTTATTCATATGAAAAATTTGATGAAGATATTTTGGTGAAGTTTTGTTCTCTGAGCTGGATGGTTTGGTCAGAGAACAAAACTCCACCAAAATCATCCACCTGAGCTACAAATCTTCTCTACCATCTTTGATGAAGATATTCTCAGCTTTAAATTATTATCTTGTATAGATATATTTCCAATCTAGGAATTCGAGATTGTTTATTATAATTTATCCTAAAAGAGAAGTAATGAATACGGAACATTATTATTTTATAAAATAGTCAATTTATCCTATGACGAATTGACTTCCAGGCAAAGATCATTAGATAAGCCGGTGAAGATTGAACGTATGAATAGTTATTAAAAAAACCACAACAAAACAACTGTTGTAAGATGCTCTTTAGCTTTTACAGTTTCTATATACATTTCAGTAATATACAATAAATTCACCAAATTTACGTCATTTTATATCAGAAGGGGTTTTTATGGAGATTGTAGTGATTTCAATAGATGAGATCATGAGTCCATTGGAGTTAGACCACCGTGGAAAACCTCGAAGCATTGGATAGCCTTTTCGTCTTATCGTGGGACTCCTCAGCAGAAAGCATCCACGATCCCGCCTCAAGAGATACGAACACAGGACCTATCAGTTTCGCGCGCGAGAGCTTAACCACTAAACCACTGAACTGACCGGGATCCAACGTTTTTAATGTCTAACTTCAACTAATCCACAGAATTGAACGACATATTCACCATAATCTTCAGTGAGTTACTATCTCACAACAGACTCGGTTGAAATCCACTGGTCACTGCTTCTCACTAGAACTCCAAGAAATATCTCTTGAAGCCAGTCAGTAATGAGTATATGTTGATTAGTGTCAGAAGGGGTTTTGTGGCGTTTTTAGTAATTTCAGTAGTTGGGATCATGATTCAATTGAAGCTAGACCACCATGAAAAACCTGGAAGCCCTGGACGGCCGTTTCGTCCTATTATGGGACTCCTCGGCAGTGCGCATACAGGACCCCACCTCGAGGTCGTTTGATTTTCGTAAATTTGTCAAATGAGAAGTATTTCTTTTGTTTATTATCAATTTATAAAGATTATCATAGTTAAAAAATTACAAAAAACCGATCCAAATTATTATCACATTATCATCAGTAATTAATAAGAACTTTCGTCTAAATTTGATCGAATAGTTTCACAGTATTTTGGCGCCGAGTTGATGTGAGACATTATCGAATATTCAATAATTTTGATTACATTTCCTTAAAAAAGCTTGAACCAGATTGCCAGGTGAAACGTTGGATTTACTTCAAATTCATTCGCTGAGATTTTACAAATACGTCCTTCCTTTTCAATGTCTTATCATTAGTAAGTCTTCAAAAAGAAGTGTTTTGGCTAATTTAAACAGCATGTAGAGCCAGTGAAATTTCACTGAGCCGTAGCCAAATCACCTGACAATTGTCACTGAATATCGAACAAATCATCGATACTCGTCAAGGTCAAGGACAACCAACTGATTGTACGCCATGAACTGGCCCATGCGGCGATGATCTTACCTTCGTTTGTATCTACTTTAACTAATATATTTCTGTAATAACGCCCTTTGTGTTGTACAGTTTTCAAAATATCTATAGTACCTTAATACGTCAATGAGATAATCCATGTAGGGTGTTGACCGCGAGGTGTGACTTTGATATTAGCTGGTTCATCACATAATTCCCGTCTAACATGAGTAGGCTTCCAATCATTCGACATAGATCATCTATGCTGATGATTTACAAGTATGTTGAATTGAATTAACCACTAAAATGAAATTCTATCCTCATTTAGACAGTTCAATAGTTAAGAAAACCTTTTATTTTGTTAACTTGCATGTACAAAGTATAATAAATAGTGAATTAATAATAATAATAATAATAATAATAATAATAATAATAATAACAAGAAATGATAGCATACTTGTTGTATGATGAATGGATTAGGAAATAATGGTACAGAGGTTTAATGCACCCTGTACTTTTTATCCACTTAAAGTGAACTATGCATATATGTATGTTATTTTCATCATTCTATTAGAACTATTCAATTGATCATTGAATTCAATCATACAACAGAATGATAAATGATGCATACGGGTTATATATATACAGAGAGATAGAGAAAGAAAGAAAGAACCAAAATAGTTTAGTGTATAATAAACACCATTATGATTATTTATTTAGATAGTCTTCTTCATTTTTATCATCTTAACATGGATTTCACATTTTTTATGTTTCAATGTTTCATTCGTTTATCAACCATTTTATGAAAATAGATTGTAGTATTAATGATAAGTAAAGAAATAAGTAGTAAAAAGAAAAAAGGCAAACTAATTTTTCATGTTTTGTTCATCTATGAAATGAAAGAAATGAGAAAAGAGAGAAGTAACATACTAATGTGTATATTTAGCAAAGTAATTTTGGATTGTGTTTTTGATTGGCTTCTGACTTATAAATAGATAGATAGATAATAATAATATTGACAAATAAAAGCCTATTTATCCATAAAAATAGTTTTGAAATCGATTTTATTCAGATATATTTAGGGAGTTTTAATGTCAGGGTGTAACTATCCTATAAGAAGAAGCAAATAAAGGAAAAAATATAATAAATTTATAAGCAGAATTGGATGATAGGTAGTAGTTATACTCAGGAGGCGTAACTCACCCTATTTAGACCTCATCAGCTGGATATATCTACTTCATTAGTGTTGATAATCACATTGAGATTCGAACCCAGTACCTATCGCTTCAAACGCCTAATATGTTATCGACTGGACTATTTAGTAATGATAGCTGTTGGCCCATGGAACAGGGATAAATTTTAATTCATCTGTAAGGGTTGTTTATTGAATATTCCTGTTGATGTTAAGGATTACAACTGATCAGTCTTTTATAGGATATAAGGATAATGAGCAGACTGCCTTAACATTGTCAGTAGGTCACAAGGATTTTTCTGAATCAGAGTTAGAAGATTCCAACAACCCATAGAAATAAATTTAAAATGTCCAAGTATTTTCGTAAAATTCAAACAGTAGTGCTCAGAACGCAAAAAAACCGGATCGAAAATTTCATTTAACTATCAAACAGTGTGAAAGTAAAAATTCAAATTTTTACCTTATGTGATAAAAGTTATGCAAATTAACTAGTTTTCATTCATACTTCCTTTGGTCAATGTAATTGATTAATTAAATCTGCTCACTGTTATTGAGCCTTAGGAGTGCTAGAATAGATTAGCATTTCTATACACGACTTTCACATATTTGCTAATACATACGATAATTTGTTGCAAAAAATACAGTTCAGTTTGAAATTGCTTATCAATCTAGTCTGATTCTGAACGATATATAGTAGTAGATAATTCAAGAAATGAATATAAGGAACTTTAAAGTCCTTCTTATTAAACATCGAGAGTGAACTGATGGATCATCAGAGCAATACATTCAATCTAGAAATAACTATGGCTAAATCAATTAGATGATACAAACCTAGAGGAGCTGAGTGAAGTGATTTTAGGCCACTCCTAAAAGAATGGATTACTAAGAGGTTATAGATGGGCTTTACAAACAAACTTTAAATTCTGATCTCGCACATCCTGGTAGTTACCACTAATCCACCATTTCAAAGAACTTATTTTGGTCATATGTAAACTTGAAAAGTAGGATTCAGTAAACAGTCAGTCATCTATAACGTAGAACCAGTCACATATATCCATCAGTCCAAGTTGCCATATAGCATTAGCACAACAAGATTAACACCAAATTCATAGAACTAGTTACCTCAGTGGTGGTAGTATATAAAAGAAAGATTGCATATAAGGATATAGTACAGGAAGAAAGATTTAGTACGTAGAAAGAAAGATATGAAGCGATGTTAATCTTTTAGTTTAAGGGAAGACAAAGAGTGTATAGACCGACGCCATTGCGATCAATTCTGAGCCATGTCACCAAGAGTCTAACCATTGGTTACAATAGTCACGCGAACCCAAACCAAGTAGTCTGCATCTACCAACATGGCTCAGACCACAAAATAGTGACTTCAAGCACTGATGCCACGTTTTGGTTTGGCCGCCCCTAGCTTTCTTCCAACCACCCCGAACACCGGTTAGCATTGCACGTCGTGGTAATCGGTGTTCAGGCATACGTGACACGTGACCCAACCATCTCAGTCGATGAAGATTCACAACCTCATCAACTGATTTACCATCATTCCCTAATACCCTGCGTCTAACCTCACTATTACTTACCTGGTGATCCCAACAGATGCCAGCAATATTTCTAAGGCATCTGTGGTCAAATACTAGTAGCTTACGAGTATCTTCTACTCTTAGTGGCCATGTTTCGTTGCCGCAAATTAAAAGAGAACGGACTGCCGCGCAGTATACTTGTCCTTTTATTGATAGACGGATATCTTGCCTTCGCAATAGGTGACGTAAGTTGGCAAAAGCCAAACGAGCTTTTCGAATCCGTGCTGAGATTTCGTCAAACACCAACCCATTAAAGCTGACCAGACTTCCAAGATAAGTGAAGTTGTCGACGCGTTCGACTACTTCACTCCCTATTTTAAGTTCAAGTGTTGACGCAGATCAGTCCTGAAGCAACAACTTGCATTTAGAGGGAGAGAACTGTATTCCAAACATTCTGGCATTGTTGCTTAGTGCCACCAAAAGACTCTGCATTTTGTAAGCGTCTTCACCAAACAGGACTATGTCATCTGTGCATTCTAAGTCGATAGGTGGACCTTCTGGAAGGAGATCAATGCCTGAGAATTCAGTTGACGAGAGCGTTATTTCCAGCAGTAGGTCTGTGATGGAGTTAAACAGAAATGGACAGCCAGCTGAACATCTTTTTTACGTGACCCGCCCATCCTTCTAAACGTCTGTACTGAGAGTAGATAAGTGCCATCGTTTTCCGAGATTGTCTCACACTTTACTTTTTAATTCCGGTTTCGTTTATTAATCTGAAAAGCTGTCTTGTGTCACCTACGGCCCCTGCCTCTTCCATTTCTTTTGCTTTCGCTGCCCACCACTACTCACAGTCATTCCTTAGACTTTTGGTTAACGTAGATCTGATTTGTTTTCGCTCTTCATCGTGTTCAGAGCCTGAAGGGATGAGTTTATGAGAATCTATCAGTGCAATAAACTTAGTAGAAATCTTTTGGTTCTTCGTAACCCTTTGGTTCAAATCACCAATAAGGGGTCGCCATGTTAGACGATGTCTCTCCTTATGTCGAAAATTAGTGCTTGTTAAAAATAAACGATCGTCTAAGCATAGTTGCAACAGATGATCACCATTATCTGTTGGCTGGGGCGGAATACTCAAATACTCACCTAAATGTCTTTCTATTTGGTTTAAGCTACCTACTTGGGCATCAGTGTCACCTGCGACTAGTACTATGTCTGTGTTTAGTTTTTGAAGAGGTTCAGAAAGCTTTCTGTAACATTCATCTTTCATCGGCTGCAGTCAATGGGAGCGTAGTCAGAAACGACGAGAAGGCAACGACGTGTGTTCCTACCCTTCTGAGTGCTTGAAGAGCCATTTAGACGAAGAACACATAGGCGACTGTTAACAGGGAACCATTCTAATAGTACTTGTTCTGCCCTTGTACTTAGTGTTATACCTGCACCCGCCAGTCCACGAGAACTAGGCATCGGGTCGCCGGATAAAAAGAGGGTGTATCTCATCGGTTCTTTGTTTTGGCGAGGTGAGGTCAAGTGAATGACCACACTAGGATCCTTTGTGCGTGTTTCGTAGACACAATATTCATGAATGGTACGAGGTTCTAGGGTTTTAGCCAAAGAGACCTGCTGGCCGATTTGAAATAGGATGTGTACGTTGAAGGCTTCAATGTGTAGTTTGGAGCGAGGTTTCAGCAGACCTGAGAGTCTTTTGCGGACTAGAATCGTTGGCCATAGTGGCACTAGAGGAGGAAGTCTAGGGTTGAAAGTCGACGAAGGAGGAATAATAGGAATTGAAGAGGGAGTTTGATTATGAATACAGTGGTCTTGAGTGCTGCTAGAGGTATGATGGCGGTTATCACTTCCCGGTTGCTCACATTGTGGAAGGGTTCTTCTAAGGGTACCTGAAAAAGAAAATTTGTTTAGAGTTAGTCTTAGTGACCACAGTGCACAAGGGAAAACTGCTTGAGGCCGGTCACACACGACCTTTTTGTGAGTAATGTTCGCGTTACCTCCGTACTTGTTGAGCCTTACCGCTGGAGACGGAAATCCGTGAGATAAAGCAGTGTATATTTTTAGGGTCGACCGTTTCTAACTCCACCCTTCTACATGAGAAGGTGGCATCGCTGTTATGCTAGTTCTATGAAGGAAACACCTTACAGCCATCACACATCTGTGCATTTAGAAGTACGACTTTCGCCCTCGGACTTGGGTTTGCTGCTTTTAGTCTTATATCAATTCAACTGAACTGTCTGGCATAATAGAACCTTGAGGAACGATTGGTTCATTACGATAGGCAAGTCTGACCATCTTGTCAAGGTGGCAGCATATTCTAGATGATTTAATATCGTATTGAAATCACGAGGTGATCAATGTTAGACCACTATTGAAAAGCTGGAAGCACTAGACGACAGTTTTGTCCTGGTATAGGACTCGTCAACACAACGCGTCCACATAACCTCAATCAGGAATCCAATAAATAAACTTAGGTCTCACTCGAACACTTAGCCTCCAGATCATTGAGTTGGCATCCAGCGTTATTAATGTGTAACTTCAACCAATCCACAATATCGTGTTACCATCTTTTATTACCTTGAGCAGGTAACTGCCTCACACCCGACACAGTTTAGCTCCACTCGTCACTTCTCATTAGAACACAGGGAATTTCCTCTTGAAGTTGATCACTAGTGAGCACGTGATAGCTGTGTAAAGTTATATAGATTGACGAATTTCACTGAGATCGCAAAGCAAAATCAAATGCTCCTGGTTCCCGATAGCAGGACTATAGACACACACTGCTAACAAGTTTCACACTAAGACAAAATTGGTGTCTAGTGGTTTCATATTTTCAGTGACATTCTAACTTCGATCGATCCGTAATCTGCCCAACCCTATATTGATAATTTGATATTGGATCATTACATTTTGGAAAAAAAACACTGTTTTAAGAATGTACTATTTAACAATATTCATTGATAGTTTTTAACAACGAAAAGCAAGGATCTTTTGAATTAAACGATACAGTTGTGAATCTGTTGCAAAACTAGACCAACTTCTCATTTACACACTAATCATTTTGTATTTTCATGGCTTAACACAAGATAAAATCTAGATAATTTAGTATCCAACTGAAAGATGTGTGAGAAAATTTCTTATATTTGGTATACAGAGATATATATTAACTTTGACCTCATCGTTCATGTATTTATCAACTATCCACTACATGTAATAAAAACGACCTCAAAACAAAATTACAAAAAGCATTCATTCGTCTCCATCTAAACAGGAATGAATAAAAGAATAGACAAGCAACAGACATACATAATAAATTGAATATGACATCATTTATAATTTAGATTAATCACACATAACAAATAAAAACTCTAGACGATCGGATAAATTCTAGGTCAAGGTAAACATTTACACGCATACATAGTGGGAGGGATATGAATAATTAAATTAAAATAAGCCTAATAGAAAGGGAAGAACAAATACGACTGACGATGTATTCATGTTATTATAACAACCATGACCTTTCACGGTATAGGTACACAGGCACACACACGTACGTGTATAAGTGACAATACTTACCGTTGAGTAACAAGGACAAATTAGATTAAACAAGTGCAAATTATAACTGATTATTATTTTTCTAGCTTTCTGATGAAGCTGAATTATACCACCGAGCCAATAATAGACGTGTAAATCACTTTGAGATCATAGTCCAAATATAATATGGAGTTGGGGTTTTCATCAAAGATTAATAAAATTTGTAATGTTAGAATACTTTGTAACGATATATATGAAAGAATATCGTGATGAGACAAAATATTCAATAGTCTTTGATGTATTGTGTTTGGTCAAGTGGACAGACATCTCTAGGTTATCTAGCGGTACAGTTCAACTTTACGAAGGATGAAAAGATAAAACTTGGAGAACAGTATATACATAACATACGAAAAATGGACAGTAGGCATTGATGATGAAAATAAATGTCATCAAATTAAATAAATCATTGCGGAGATTGTTGGATTTCACTGAAATCATAAATCAATCAATGTTAAACGACCAGTGGGAACCTGGAAGCACTGGACGAACGTTTCGCTCTAGTATGGAACTCCTCAGCACTACGTATCCACATACCTTCAACCAGGAATCCAACGAACTAACTATGGTCTCACGCTAACACTAAACCTCCAGACCTCCCACCCGACACGGTTCAACTTCAATGGTCGCAGCCTCTCACTAGAACTCCGAGAATTCCCTGTCGAATTTAGTTACTAATGTGCACATGATAATTTTCAGCATAAATAAATCAGGTAAACGGCAAAAAACTGTTGCTCTACGGTGCTAAGTTCGTTTATCCAGTTTTCTATTTTATTCAAACAGAACTGACGGAAATGCTTAATTCAAAATTTCTCTTCTACATTGAATAATCTTCTTGACTTACATTTTTCGAATACTTTTTAAACAGTAGATGATGGAAGACAATCACTGCCGTAACCTATGAGGTACAGACGTCAGCTGTTATTAAACTATCATTAGCTTAATACAAAATCATTTTCAATTAAACAATCAAATGATCCACCATATGTTTTCTTATTGTAAAAGACTGGTTTTTCATTAGCGATAACTCGAGATTATTTGAACAGTTTTACTTGTAATGAATATAATGAAAGATAATAAGTAATTCGATTTGTGAAACACTGAAACGTGATTGAATTCGGAGCATAGTTACAATAAGAAAAAAATTACTATTAGTTACTTTAATTTGGACTCCAAGACTGTACCCCGGTGTCATAACTGTTATCGTAGTTTCAATTGTTGTTCCGATTGAATATATATCATTATTTAGACAAAATTAAACTTGGTCGATTGTCGACTAATAGACAACTAACACAAATGGTATGGAAAGTAATTTTGGAGTTTAAAATGAAAATTTCATAAAATTACTGTATAGTGAAAATCAAATGATACAAGTATGCTGAATCAGAGAATAACTGATGTCTATCTAAGTAACAAGTTAGTTTCGACCACGAACATTTGCATGAATAAAACCATTAGCCATGAAATATAACATCAAAGGTAACCATACATTGACACACACAGAGAATAGAGTAAAACACTGACACAAAAGTTACTCGATATCTCTTAGAAATAAAGTATAGTACAACCTAATAAACAATTTTAAATTTCTTTATCAACGTTATATTTATTATCAGGTTGAAAAGGAACTGAAACTAGGTTAATATATTTATATATGAGCCAAAATGACTTGTCGTACGTATGTATAGGAGTTTTCAAGTAATAGAACAAAAAATATTTAACAAAACATCGGGCTAAATTAATTACAAACACTGGATAATATTCATTATTATTATCATCAACTGCCGCCCCTACTGATTAAAAAGGGATATGAAAACAAGCAAACAAATCGCTGACAGTTCACTACGCATTAGACATAAATTTAAAAAAGGCGAAAGTTCAGTAATGATGAAAAAGAAAGATGACCAGAACACGTAAAGATTCTTTAAAAAGTACAGTGAACAATGACCGACAACATCTCTCTCAAAAATGGATAAAACCCAACAAAAATTAACAGAATCGTCATGGTAGTTGATTCCCAACTAAAAATGCTGAATCTCAACAGGAAAACTTTATAATAATTAATGATTGGGTTATAAATCATATATATATATATATATATATATATATATATATATATATATATATATATATATATATATATCATACAGAAACCCATGTGAAACAGACCACCACTAACCGGGTAGTTGTTAAAGATAAAATAAGCATACATTAATAGTAACAACAATGATAATAATAATAATAGTAACGATATTCAGTGGCATACAAAAAACCCAGTGGAAAATTACGGCGCTCACTAATGAGGAAACAAAACAAAAGAATTCCCGTAAAAGAGACAATTTTCAATCAACCATTTAAACATGTACACCTGCTAACAAATATAACGATGAAGATGGTGTTGTCGATAATGGACATAGGATAAACGGATACAATTGTGTTATTCTTAAAAACGAGACTATTGTGCAAGACATTATTCTCAACTGAGGAAGTATGATACAAATAAAATGACAATGACAATAAGGGAAAGAACTATTTGTCTGAACATCATTACTGACATAAAATGAAGTAAATAAAGTACCTGGTGTTACAAAAAACCAAAGAGGAATTAAGGCAGTAATAAATAAGCAGGGTAATATGTTAATATAAAGAGAGTCTACAAACAACATGGAATGATTAACTACACAGAAATGAAAAACATTAATAATAATAATGCGTAAGACAGTGTGGCGAATAATTTCTTATTTACGTTTTCAAATTAAAAACGGAATAAAGGAAAATGGTTGACAATCGGGAGGGTAAGTTGAAGGAGGTAAAGAAATACATAATCAATGTCAAATTGTCATCAATGAATATTTGGCATTAATCTAACATTATAGACTTGCATTCAGAAGGATTAAAACATTTAAAATAATAGTGACATAATAATCAAGTGACAACACACAACTGTAATTGAGGACAAATTGAACTTGGATTAAAGTTAGAAGTGTCGTCGGGAGCCTGAAATCCAGTGAAAGGAATAACAATAATATTAATAAGTATTCAATAATTGTTTTTATTTTTATTTAGGAGGTATTCGAAAGACGTCGGAAAAGATACTATTGACAAGAGATAATTTATCCTGAACATTAACAGTTATCATAACAATAATCAATAAATAAGGGATAGCTTCATCGGTTCAACTGACAGATGTGCAAGGATGATCTGGGGAGCCCATTTGACTAAGGACACGATCAAGCCATTGCAGAGGTCCATTTAAATGAATTTCAATCCAACATGGAGTGCTAGTTACAGTTTGTCGGCTGAAAATAAGAAAAAATTAGGTAAGACGGTAGGTGAATACACACAAAATGGTGACGCCGCACACACAGAGGGTAAGTCAGTAAAGAAAGGATAAAACATTAACAAGTCAAAGAGAAAAAAATCGAATAATGAAGGCGAACAGTCGGTGTAGCTGTAGGCAGATATTAGAAACTAAGCTGATTATTTTTAGACAATATGTCTTTGCCTATCTGAAAACTCTCATTAACTTTTTACAACATATAACACTTAACAACATACGTAGATGTGATCGGCGAAGTATACGGGAAAATCCGTTTTCAACCTGAATAGTGCTTACAAGATCACATACTTAGGAAACAAGTAAACTAGCTATCCTCAAAGAAGTATAGTTTAGTACAGATATTTGAATTCGATCATGAATTCCAGCTAGTCAATGATTGAGGAATTTAGTTAATGAAAATAAGATGACGATCTATATAGCTACCATACTGTTTAATGATTACACTAGAAACAAAGAGGAGATAGTCTACAATTTATGATGTATACACCTTAAGTAAAACAACAATGAGTATTATTTAAATGAATATTTGACTTAAAATTCAATCGTATTTTGAACAAAGAACATAAAACACCGGTCATGACAGTCTTCTTAAAGAAAGTTAAAGATCCAAAGATCAAGATTGTTTATTTGAAATATTAAACAAATTACGATTAACAAAATTTGCATTGTATAGTTTTACTTATTTATTTTTAAATAACATTGAACTAATTTTGATGTGAAAATTGCTTAGTACAATATAGTACCAAAAAATGTTTCCATACAAAAGGAAAGAATAAAGTTAAGGGTAAGTGAATGAAGTGAAATTGTATGAAAATAATAACAAGAATAAGAAATCAACAGAGATTTCCCTAAAATCTATTGGCATTTATGACTTAATTTTGACAAGTCTTTGTTGGTATATATGGATTTTGAGTTTATCTCTAAAAATCTAAGGAAAGTATGAACCGAACACAGATAATCATCAGAAATCCTCAATCACAGAAAACCAAACTTGTCAAGCACGAGTAAGAACTACTTACAATGAAGTATTAAACAACCAGTTCTCTATGAGCAGTAGTGTTTAATTCTATCTCCCGCTATACACAGATAAGTCTCTTCTAACACTAATAATTATGTAGTGTGTCGACAGATATAAATAGCATGTAACATCAAACGCAAGTTAAATGACTGGAGGTAGAAGGTTAAGAAGATCGAAGAAAAAGAGAACGATAACAGAGAATAATTGGTGTGAAAATGAAAGAACAATGAAGTCTGAGATGATTGATTGACATTTTGCAAATGAAGTATTTACTTTATGGTTCTCAGATTTTACTAAGATGCCCTGTAACTACGTGTTTAAATACATTTGGCCGTCCCCGTTCGTGTTCTCGGTCACTACAATTACACTCATACAGTCATTAAAAAAGATGATATAGTGAACAAAAATTACTGCAGTAGCGTTAGTGTGCGAGTGATTGACACCCGGTCGTCCATAATGCGAAAAAATAATTCTATCTAGGGGGGGGGTCAAAGACGAATGAGATTAGTAGTGATGGTCTTGTAGATCTGGGAAGAGACAGTCATTTAAAACCAATTGTACTCGAGATTTTCGAGTTCCTATCGGTGTATGATCCTTAAATGTCAGACATTAATCCAGGTGCTGTAAATCCGTGTGGCAAAATGAAGTAGTTTATTCGCAGGATCCATATTCTTTAACTCCAACTTTATATGTGAGAGGGCAACAACACTTAATATGCTAAGCAATACCTTACAGCTTCCATTTATTAGTATAACCAGGAGTATGATATCGTTATTCAACCTTAAGTCGATTCCGTTTAGCAAGTGCTGCCCTCCTATCAGCTTGAAGGAACAAGTTTTCTAGCCAAAACAGTCCTGCTGAATTATCATGACAGGTGAAATCAACCACCATGTCATGGGTATCAGATATGATCTGGCCAAATAATATCAACAGATCTCATACACATAAAATATACCTCATGTAAAATCACTTGAATATTGTATAATATTGCATAGGATACTGAACATACCGATAATCAGCACCCCATCCTTTGACAAAACTCATTCGTATAGTACACATATTTGTTAGTGAATAAACAGCTTCAAAACCTTTAGTTACATTCTCTGTAAGAAGATTAGCAAATTCTTGATTATTGAATATTTTTAAATTACATCCAGGTGGAATTTTACATACAGTTGCTGGATGCCATTTATACATATAATTGCAATTAGGAGATTGTACAAATATAGCACTGTCACTTAAACATTCTGCAAACACTTCACCGCCAATATAATAAAGTTTAACACCTTTACCTATTTCCAAAGAAGAAGAAGAAAAGATAGTAGTAATTAAGACAAGGAACAATACACATGAAAAAATCACAATTTATCGATCGTCTACATTCACCAACCAATATAGAATATTCATATAAATCTGTCCCAATAGTAATATTGAAAATGAATACCTCTGGTATTAAGGAATGAAAGAAATTGAATGAATGTAATCAAATATACAATCTTTTGTAAAATTTTATTTATAACAAAAACTATTATAATTAATCATAAATTTACTGTTAAAATTGAAACAAAACTGTGAGTTAACAATCCGCAACACCACAGCTACGTATTAGTTCGAATCCCGGTCTAACTATTTCAGGAGGGTAGTATTAATAGCTCGTATAGACAAAAATGCTGTTCAGAGCCACGTAAACGAAGGTGTACATTGTAAATGTTATATAAAAAAGACTGAGTAGTGCTAATAGTTCCTTTCGAGCGTTTTCAAATTACTGTGCATTACAAAGCAAAATTATTCACAGTAGTGAACCCATCCCAACTTTATTGACAGAACTTGGTCAGTATCACGTAACAGATAATATGAAATCCGTTTACTACTCACTTTTATAGAAGAACTGAATAGCTAACTAATAACATATTTCATTGTGATAGTGGTTAATACGGATTCGACTGTCAGTTTCTTGAAGAGTGCAAACAAAAATTACTGAGGTAATTTTAACTAGCATGAAATCTAGACACAGGGCATCCTAATGATTGGCTTCAACTACCAAACAGTGCTAGCATTAATTACATGACAGTAACCAAGACAACTAAAAGCTTATTATTTTACCATACTAGCCATTCACATTTAGAAATCTATGAAAAATACATTTTATACAATAAAACAGTAATCTAGTTAGTAGAATTGCATATTATCTAAACAAGGAAATCAAATATTTTGAATGTAAGGTAATTTTGATAAGAGTGAAATGATGATAATGAACGTTGACTTAAGTTGATTTTTATTACTTACACTAGTAATTTATAATCTCATAAAGAGAGAAGGGCAAACTACCTACATATACACGTCTGAAATAACTTTTTTTTATTAGATTTTGAACTTCTTATATATATCAATCACTACAGGTTGAGAAACTAACCAATAATAACAGTTACTAACCAAGAGTAAATTTTAAAAGAAATTAATATTAAATATAGCTTAAATGAAAACCAAATAATTAATAGAAATGTATTATACAAGTAACAATAGATACTGGTTACTGTGTTATAAATATACATACTAATAGTCTATAAATAACACACAACAGATATTGGAAAGTAAGCTTGGCAATTAAAAATGTCATAAAAAAGAAACAACGATACACGACTATTATTATTGTTTTATTTAGCCTAGAAAACCTTCCATCACTTAACTATTTCGATCGTAAATGACTGCATTCACTAGCACACATACACACACACACACGCTCATGTATGTACGTACACACACACAACCATTAACTTCAAAGGACACACTGGATAGTAAGCTTGACCTATAAATCGATTTATATTGACATACATATTTTTCAATCACATTCCACTCCTCATCGATCTGTTAGAAAAATCAATAAAAACAGTAAGTACCAGCTTTAGGATGTCGATTTCCCAACTTTACCCACCACCCAGTTCACATTTTGGGTAGAAGTAGAAAACTTTTGTTTTGTTTTGTGTCGTAGAAACAGGATAGCGGGAAGCAAAAAAAAAGATGAGAAAGAAGTAAGCTAAAAATGGATTGATCAAATAAACTATTTGTTGTTATCTCTTTATATGAAATCGAATTCAACCGACTGAATGTGAGAAAAATCAATGTGACAGTTGAAGATGAAAAAAAACAACTTCCGAAAGCCAAACAACAACAATAAACAAGGAGAACATTAATTGAAGTGTTGGATCATTAATTCATAAAAACAATTCCAATAAACATGTAAATGAATTTTGAATGAATGTTTGTCAAGCACTATAAACGCTAACTAAAATACAAGGATAAATTAAATATAAGATCCAATAACGAT
Organism: Schistosoma guineensis; assembly: GCA_944470375.2. Classification (NCBI taxonomy): domain Eukaryota; kingdom Metazoa; phylum Platyhelminthes; class Trematoda; order Strigeidida; family Schistosomatidae; genus Schistosoma; species Schistosoma guineensis. Next base: position 83,976,465 of record OX103894.1, on the reverse strand, counting down.
GTTTCAAGATTTATTCTCAAAGATTTAATATGACTAAGGATGAAGCAAAATGTAATCTCACCCTAGAAGTATTCACACATTATTAAACATTTACAGTTTGTTACTGAGAAATTATATTGCAAGAGGAAACTCCACCGAGAATACTGTTTGTTCTAGTTCAAGCACAAAAAATATTGTGACACCTCTTAAAACCAACTATAACCATTACAAATGAATAAAATACTTATCATTTTGGATCAAATTACCTAACCTGGATAGCCTACTTGATTATTCATACGAAGCATATACGAGCAATGTTTGCATTTAAAATATGCCATTAAAAAGTTAAGACGTTTATGACTTTGCTAAACGCACAATAAAAAAAAACATTAAAATTTCATTGGCTTATTATAAATTATCTAAGTTTTACAGTCTATTCCTACAGGTTAGGAGTAATGGGTGCAAAATCTTCACAAAAGTAACGTGGTGGTCAACATGTACTGCTTACTTAAAGTTGATAGTAACATCTGGTAAATGCAGGGTCTTTAGGCCATCTAAGTAACAAACAGCAACAACCCCAGTGACAGTGAAGCAATCCATAGATTTGATAGTAAGTTCACGAATGGCTTATAAAAACGCAACAATATTTTGTTAGGAATATTTATTGCACTATCAGTGATCCTACTATTCAGTGCTGTTTAGTCAGCAAGTAACCGATCAACTTAACGAGGGATAAAAAAATAAATAATAAATCACCTAGTCTGAAAGACATAGGCTTAACTTATCGTAAAGTAAAGCGATTGTCGTACACGTCCTCAAAAGTGAGTTACGTAGTGTGTGATAACAATTAGTGTGTATCTGCTACTACTTCCAACATATTTTATGAATGATTTCGAACACGTGTAAGATTAAGTTGAGAGGAGTAGCCCAACTTCATCACTTCCCCTTCACTTTCTATCAAAATCCTTGGACAGTGTAAACTGAAGAATGTTGTGTTTATCGAACATCTCAGTCAACAGAGTTTAGAATCTTTCTGTATTTAAATTACATTACTTAAATTTCTGAACATAGTCACAATTATAAATTAACATTGTAACGCGAAATTTCGGAAGCAAGATACAGAATAGATGAATCTGCTTTACTACGACTGAATGCGAACTATATCACCTAAGGCCTTCACAATATTTGATCATGACTATCGCGCAGACCACAACTAGGGTATAGTTTATCTACTACATATAGTATCTGGCATTCTGAGGGTTTCTTCATGCTAACTTATTACTGAGCTATGTTTATTGAAGAAGGGATTAGAGTAGCACGTATAATACCAGTCATATATAAATTACCTCAGTAGATGGGGGTTTATCAAAATATTGTCAAGGATTATAAACAGTAAAAACATCGACTGAGCCGTATCGTTGTAAGAAATAAGGTTTTAATAACAAAATGATCATTATCGGGAGGTTTTGTGGAGATTTTAGTAATTTCAATTGTTGAGATCATGAGCCAAAACCCCTTTCTGATAATAATCAACATATCATTCACTAGTGACTGGCTTCAAGTTGAATATCCTGGAGTTCTAGTGAGAGGCAGTGACCAGTGGAGTTCAACCGGGTCGGTTCTGAGATAGTAACTCACTGATGACAATGGTGGATGTGTCACTCAATTTCTTGGACTAGTTGAAGTTAGACATTAACACTGTTTAATACCGGCTCAGTGGTCTAGTGGTTAAGTGCTCGCGCGCGAGATTAGTAGGTCCTGGGTTCGAATCCCGCGGGGCGGGATCGTGGATGAGCACTGCTGAGGAGCCCCACAATAGGACGAAACGGCCGTCCAGTGCTTCGAGGTTTTCCATGGTGGTCTAGCTTCAAGCGACTCATGATCCCAACAATTGAAACAAAGTTATGCATTTATGAAGTTCTACTAACCAAGTGCAGAATGTCGACTGGAAATGTTGAGATTCATATATTAGAAAACATTGGTAAGCCGTAACTTCAAGTGTGACTGATGAAAATTTGTGGTACTTACGTTAATCATAGCCTACTTTCTTGTCCTGTAATCGCTCATTGGTTTATTCAAATTAGCACATACTACCGGCACATGAATATGGGGAGCAATGATGCCTAACCGGTTGTCTAAACCGAAGTGGTGCGGAGCTTGAATACAGGAACTAGTGATTGAAAACCGAGCACTTTAATCACTGAGCGATCAATCTACGTACTCATTAGTAACTTGAAGTTATTATTATAATAGATAATTATATTATGCATTCTCATTACTTGCTTCGTTTGTGTTGATCACAAGTACTAAAAAAACACTGGTAAAATTTTCTATAGTACTAAGTAAAACGTATTTAAACATACAAATATCTAGTCAACTTACCAATATGCCTTCTAGTTAGCTCAATCTGATGTCCTCTATTCACATTGGATAATAGACCTAAACAGAAACGATTATGTCTATTTGGATCGGTGAAACCGTCAACAGTTAAACATGGACTAGAACAATGAAATGTATCTCCAACACGAGTATTCATTTCATAATAATATAATGAACACCAATATTCAGGTTCTTGATAAGCTACTGAAGTCATTTCATTTCCATCAATAAGAACATCACTTAACATATCTGGAAAAAAAATAAAACACACAAATGAAAGACTCATTGAGAAAAAAGACTTTGTAGTCTATATGGAACTTTATATGAATAAGAAGAATGGAAAGACTGACATTGTAGAAGATATTTACTAACCTATGCTAAAATAATACGTATATGTAGGCTAATATCTACATGAAAATTATTCAGATACATATTATAGATGAAAGTGAGAAAATAGCTTATCAAGTAACTGTTTTCAATGCAGCATATAGACTTATGAAACTTGTGTGATGAAATTGTTTCCGCTTCCCCACCCCACCCCATCCCTGAAAAAGTATCGTTCTTAATTAAATTTGATGATTTTAATCGTTTCTAATTTTCATATTGTAATACTATTTTCATTTAACTTTTCTGATTTTTTTTTTGGTGCTTAATTTCAATTTCTATGTAACTTAGTTTTTACATTGTCTAATGACATTCCTGGATATTTTATTTTGTATTTATAGTTAAAGAGAAAACAAACATTAATCTCTAATAGAAATTAATCTTTAGTTTTGTGAAAAATCAATAGCTGGAAAGAAAGTAGAATTGTTTAAAGGTTTATTGGTTACGTTCATTTATATTCTAGAGAAAACATGATATGATTTATTAAATAGGTTAAGTTTACACATTAATATACTTTGTTCTACTAGAATGTTCTTATGACAAAAAAATTTCAATATAAGATTGAAAGGTGTGTAATATATTATGAATTTATAGTACTATTTGTAAGTACTTCAAAATCATGAAGTGAAGGATTTTATTTGAAGGTAAGCAACCTTAAGTATGATGGAAATCGTTCTGTTTACATTCACTAATTAAATCTGCTCGAATTTAACCCCAATCGTGTAAATACAGTCAGTCATAATCAACGTAAAGCCTGGAAGAAAATTTATGTCAGTACGTGTTTCCGCACCATATCACTACAACGAAATGAAATTCGTATGATGAATAGCATAGAGAACGACAGAATTATGGTAGTAATGATAGCAAGAAAGATTAAACGACGAGACCTCAGTTCAAGAATACGGAATAAAATCTATATGAAAGGAGTGTAAATACAATTACTGTTTTTTTATTGCAATGAAATTTAAATGTACAGTTACATGAATATTTGCAAGAGGTGTCTTTACGGTAAATAAACTCGACTGTTGTATAATATCGAAACTGTACAGAATCAAATGATTGGTAATGTTAAGTACTGTAAACTATTTGGTGTAAACATAACAACGTAATTACTTGAACAACTCAGACCTTACACTCTCACACTTAGAAGGTTGAATTTATTTAGGGAATAAAGGGGCAGTTTGTGAACTTAATTGAAAATAGCTGTGCAATCCTTTTTTTCACATTTTTAATGACTCTTCGGACTGCTATTGTATTCCTGTCATTACTATACCAGTTCTTGAACTTTTCATACATACAAACAAAACTAATATGTCTCAACGTATCAATGAAATCATGAATCAAATTTAGTTAGACCACCATTGAGAACCTGGATTAACTGTACGGGCGTTTCGTCCTAGTATGGAACGACTCAGTAGTGTGCATTCGTACGATGAATAAATATTTTACCAAACTGCCAATTAATTATGAAAACACGTAGCTAGAAAACATGTTCAAAAAATATATACACTTACATAAATAATAACTGAAGTCATCTATAAAAGTAATTACATACATATGCAGACAAGAAACTTTAGTACACATTGATGAAACTATTAGATATCACAGGTTGAAATCATGAGTCAGTTGAAGCTAGACCACCATTGAAAACCTGGATGCGCACTGCTGAGGAGTCCCATACCAGGACGAAACGGCCGTCCAGTGCTTCCAGGTTTTCAATGGTGGTCTAGCTTCAACTGACTCATGATTTCAACCTGTGAAATTTCTAAAACTCTCCACAAAACCCATTCTGATATTAGATATCAATTGAAATTCTCAAAAGAGAATGTAAACTTTCCGTTTGAATTCATTTATCACCAGCTCTTACATGCCAACAAATATATATATATGCGCGTACACATGTTTCATGGACTATAAATTTCTTACAAAACGATTGAATTGAAATTCTACTGATCAACATAATTCAATCATCATTAACATTCTCTTATACCAATGAAGAGAATCTACACACGAAGTATATCTCTCCCACCTAAATAAACATGTGGTCTGGACTAATTACATATGCAATAACACGACAATAATAATAATTAGTAGATAAATACCTAAATATTAAAACGGAACTATATAAAATGTTATGACATATCTATGAGTAGAGAATAATAATAATAGAAAGCTAGGGAAGCTAAAAAAAGTAATTAAGTCACAAGAAAAAGGTGAATACACTGCAGAAAACCTACATGACAACTACCAAGTGTACTTTTTAATGATATTTTTATATTACAGGGAATGAATCATAGTTAATTATGGGATGGAAAGATGACATTTTTTAATTACGCAAAAAATATACATTAAACACACAATTCAGTAACCACCTATGAGCTATGAAATTAAGAAGTAAAGATATATGTTTGTTGGGTGAGAGGCTATTCAATACAATTTAGTAATAACCAAATAAATCTTGATGTACTCAGCTAAACGAATCAGAATAGTTGAGTTACGGTTTGGACCTGCGGCATGATGGTTTGAAGTTGAACACTTTCACTGCTATATAATGGTCACAGTGAACAAAAGAAATGTAGTAGTGCTATAAGCCATGTACGACCCCTTGATCTCTGTAGCCGCACTATAAGGTCTTCAAGACTACTACTAAACTAGTTTACTTTCGAGATAAATTAGTTTTCTTCCACAATGCAGAAAGTGGTTACCGACCACACACCTCTAACACCATTCGAGATAATCTTGTTACATGACACTACTGAAAGTCATGTGTAGCACTGCGTAATTTAATGGTTAAAGCATTCCACTTTCAAAATCAGTAGATAAATGGTTGGATCCCCTGCATCATCTACTTCAGTTTAGGCGGTTAAGTAGTATCGCTAGCTCTCAAAGCGAACAATGTGACTCAAAGCTGAATACATAGACTTGTACTCAGTAGTAAATAAGTTAAATTAATTCACACCAGTTACATAAAAACTTCTGAACAAGATTTACAATTAAAAGTTAGTGAATGAAAAAAGTATGAAAACTTATTCACATTATCATACAAACTATACGCATGAATACACACCTAGATCCATATTGTCATCTTCACTGATACAATTTTCTTCAACTGATGACAATGTACCAGGAGAGTTTATTGACGGGCCGGCACCAGCAATACTAGGAGCTTTCTGAGTTGTAGATGAAGAAACTGATGATGATTGACCCATAAAACTTGAACTCAAATTATCAGCATTTGGACCTAGGCACTGAGAATCGTTAGAACGATCTTCTTGGCAAGCAGACACAGGAATTGGATAATCACCCATACTAAGTGACCTAAAAAGTTATGATATTAAAAAAAAGTTCGATGGTATATTTTTAAAGGAAAAAAACTTGACACTTCAGATAATAATTATAGAAGTTACGCAAGAAGCATACTTAACGGTTTACATTGTTGGAAAAAAAGACAACTTTATCAAACGCTTGTATAGAAATAAAGAGATCAGAGAACAACCTAATCTTCCCAATTACTGCTCATACTCTTACCGCCTCTACCACTACAGGATTTGAATCGACAACTGCATCTCTGTGCTAATGTGGTATGGCAACTCGAACTGATGTATGTACTTACGAAGTTCTACGTTGTTACTGACTGCATTAACTAAAATTCTATTTCGTTAGTGAGAAAAATATTAAATTATTTGGTAAAAATATATTATTCCAAATAAATATCGAATATTCCGAATAAATATCGAAAATTTAGAATTTCTGATGAACTCGAACAACATAAATAAAGCGGAGATTATAAGTGACATGACTCAAAACTGGTTACAATGTTGTAGATGTTTTATTCATTTGAAGTTTAATCTTCAAATTCAATATTTTCTACATTTTGTTTCTATTTACGATTGTACTGATTTATTTTGACACTTGCTTTTTAGATTTGTAGTTTCCTCTAAGTCTATCTCTCTGGGTGTGTGCTAATATGAAAATGGGAAACTTTGATTCAGTAAACTTGTCTTATATCTTATACTGTTTATGGTTAACAATTGACTTAAAAACAATAGATTATTTGCATACCACAGCTTCGCATTAAAATTGATCAATCTACAGAACATTCGATTTACTTCACATGAGAATTACTATTCAATGGAAGTTCATATGAATGTAAATGAAAATCATAGTCGAAAAATTACGAACATAAAATATTTATGATTTGTTTCTAAGATTCATTATTGTGACGTAGAATACGGGATTCAAACTGAGTCTACTCAAATGATCTGACCACCTAGTCTCCAAATTTAGTCAGTGGAACAAAAGAAAAGATAGGAAGATAAACCGAAACAAAAAAGAAAATACGGAGTTTATTCATTACATATTAAAAACCGGCAAAAACACTACTCATATACGTAAGTTGTATTTGTTATGGATTAATCTTAGTCAAGGTATCACTGAAACCAGGGATCATTGGGAAGTTGTTTTCATTTAGTATGACACTCCTCGGCAGTGAGCCGCGAAATACCACCAGTGATTGGATTTGGACTCAAGACCCTTATGTGTCGTGGTGAATTCCTAACTAACAGAACCCCTTGGTTGACGTCCGATGGTACAATTCCAACTTCAATCAATTTACAATTAAGCGCAGAGATAAATCACTTACACACTTTACGTGTCCTAAAAATTTGTCTGGATTACTCAATTAACTTATTCAAAGTCGATAAAAAAATCAATGGTGACTCCAGTTACCATACATGTACGAATAATAAGAGCATGCAAAATAATTAAATTAAAACGAGGCTTTAAGTCGTTATTACTTAAAATCTAGGTTGAATGACGTGATAAGATAGCCTTTAGTTAATGGCATTTGTCATTCCCTTAATCGTTAGTTCTATATTATGATTGGTAGTATTTTGTCCCTCTGCTTTTCACTTCGTCAATTTTCCTCCCAATGTTCGGATGAAAAATATAGTGATATACACTTGTACAGGGTCCTACAGCGTTTGTAACTGGTAGATGGATATTTTACTGATATATGGTGAAAGTTATCACCATATAAATATAGGGAAAATAAAACAACCCTCTGTAATAAGTCTGAGAAATTAATTCTTTACTATCTTCATGACACTATCCAACCAAAATCCTATTTCAAATCATCTTGTAACAACAAAAATCGAACGACTTAAAAAAATTGAACTTTATATATATATATATATATATATATATATATATTCAGTGAATTTTATTAGACAAGCATTCTAGAATCTAAAAAAACAAACCTCGTTGTAGCATTGTGAATGTGATTTGCTACACCTAAACTGCGAGCGAAATCACGACCATCACCGCTAAGACTGGACACTACATTCATAAGAGACGATTGATAGCCTGTATGAGGAGGAGCTGGGGGCGTTCCAACTAAATTGGGGGGTCCACCCAGAGTCATATTTTCAGCAGCCTGTAGATATGGGATTAAATATAGTATTCAGCAGTTTACGGTAAACAAATACAATGATTATTGTTTATGTTGTACACATATTCTTTCGTAGTTATCATAATTCCAAATGAGCAGTCTACAGAATGCATCATAAAAACTCAATAAAGTTACATCAAATTACTTATAGAATAAAAATGTAACCTATTGGGTAGGAATAGCAGGTTGACCGATGAAACAGTAAACCTTCATTAACTGAAGTGGCTCAAACTATTAAACATTCTCAGTCAACCCTTACTCCGATGTTATCTTAGCTAGCATAGGAGTAGGTTAACAAAAAGACTGAAGGTGTGCAAAGTAATATATTGTGTCAGCCAAAGAAGTCACTAACCACTGGTCTCATCCATATGGAGAGATGAAGACCTTTTGGATGGAGTTTGGGTGGCTAACATAATCTACGGTTGACGATTTTGAGTGTCGAGGACCGAAATCATTCATAGTGGTGCAGGAAATCTATTTATTCTGCATATTTCTGTTAAAAGTGAGTGTTAGCATTTTTATTTATTTAAACACATAAACATCGGTACAAGGGGGCACCAGATACATATGCGCCACACTTTGTCATTCGATTTTTATGGGAGTTGAGATATAGCTCGAGTCAGTCAGTCAGTTACAACGTAGGGCCAAGCACACACATGAATCGGTCCAAGTTGCCACACCTCATTAGCACAGCAAGACGAACACCGGACTCATAGAAGCAGTTAACTCAATAGTGCCCGGGTGCCCAGACCGAAGCAGGTGGTTTTATTAGGAGGCCACACCCGGAGCCTTTGACCTGAAGGTCTAATCCGCAAGGCACTGGAGCAACTTTAGGAGATTCAGTCTCATGCTAGCCGGTGACCGACATTGGGTTCATACGCCTTTTGGTTCCCTCGGGATCCTGGAGCCCATATGCACCATTGGTTTAAAATCATGGTTTTCCAACTTCCCTAGGTGGATCTTCCATATCCAACCAACCCGGTTAAAGCACCGGAGATTCGCTTTGCACCCTCTCGATTTCGTAAAGAGCACCCTCGCCGCGAGAAGGTAGTGAGTAGGACTTCCCTGGCAGTGGTTGTTAACGCGTGGCTATGTGAGAGCATTTCGAGAGTTTACTCTCCCCACCCTCGATCGTACCAGGACATTTGGGGCATCATTTTATACTTCTTAATATTCGATTTCATTCGTTTCTTTTGATTTTTTGTTTATCACCACCGTTAAAACAATTATTTCTAGTGCTTCATCTTTGCTTTAACTACGCCTGGGGCTCCTCTGGGGTCACTAATATACTGAAATTTACATTAGTAATGTGGTACTATTACAGTTAGAAGAATGAAATTTACAACACTAGGTTTTTTTTACACACACATTCATATTTGTATTTTGCTGAAATTGATACCCACATGCATGGCGTAATACTGATGTTGGTACGGAAATACATAAGCTACTATCAAGGAGATAAATAAAACGTACTGATACCATGTGGGTAATAAACTACTTGCAAATATAAGTGAGTATTTAAAATTAGGTGGATGATTTACCTCACGAAGGCTCACACATGGTGGATGCGTCCCACCGAGTACATTTCCGACATTTTCTAAACCAGCTATTGCTCGACTTGCTACAGCATACGCGTCAAGTGCATCACCTCTGGCTAGAGCAGCAGCTGTTACAGCATCTGTAGCAAGATGTTGTCTGGGTTGTTTAGATGGAGGAGCTAGGAGGGCAGCTAAACTATTTGGTTCTGAACCACAATCATCTCCCATTATCATAGAATCATTTAGTCCAGCAGAGGAAGGATGATGACTCTGTAAAGCATTTAGATGATGTTGTTGTTGAAGACCTTGTTGATACTGATTATGCATAGAGGAGTATCGAGAATGATGTGAACCAAAAGATGAACCTCTTCCATAACGTTCAGTAGATGATTCTGTAACACCACGATGTGTGTTGTCGTTATTGACTCCGGAAGTCCCATTGTTAACTGTACGAGGAACCATAATTGGTGGGAGAACTATAAATAAACAAAAATTAATGGGTTTATTTAAAAAAAACATTTATGGATTACTAGGTTTTAATTATTTTAAATATTACCAAAAATAGGAAACAAAGACATGACGGAAAGTATCATCCGTCATTTCAATCCGGTTTTATTCTAACAATGAAATTATTTAATGAAACCAAGACCAATTTAAATTTGGTTCACGAGTCTAGTGATGAGATAAAGATAATTTATCAAAAATAGCATAGAACATGACATAGAACACAACTGAAATCAAGGATTATTGATAATATACTACAGAAAGCGAGAAATTCTACAGACGGATATAAATAAACTCACAATGACAATAAACTTCTTCAGTCCTGTTTATTTACACAGCTTTTGAGTACTGTAGTTTACGTGAATTTGTAGTACTAACTGGCTGTCCACACTGGTGCACTTTGGAGTAAGCACCAGACTTGTGACATACTGGTTGAAACTTAATGCTAGTCGATTCTAATAGGTTAGATTTTTGGCATTTATGACTATTGCCTGTTAAGTCTAATAACCAGCTTTTATCCGAAATACAAGAACTCATATCTCGGGGTTTAGCTATTGAAAATAGTTATATTGAGAAGAAAGATTGTAGTGTGAAATGAGAATGTAAACATTTATAAGATGAATTTCTGAGTATTACTTGTCAAAAACGTTTGACATGGGATAACATCATTTCGAAAAACATTCTAAGTAAGCAAATAGACTTGATGACAATATTTTGGATTATCACGGCTCATGATAAAAGTATAAATGAATATTTAATGACTGTATGATATAACCTTAACTGTGTAAGCTTGTATAGAGTGGGCGGAATGGAATTCTAATGCTTAATAAATAATAGAGAATCTAATATCAAACGATACAAAAAGTAAGCGGATAATTAGTGCAAAAATTCAGAAATACAGATGGAAAATGTGCATACAAACTCTATATGCATATAATGCATGTGATACTCGTAAGGTTATAAGTCTGTCAGTGATTGCTTTCAAAGTATTAACTAGCACATCGTAATGCTCAAATCGTGTAAAATGCGTGAGAAGTTGACCTGCTTTTTCTGCTTGTCGTTTTATGATGAGCAGTCGTAAATAGTCAAGAATTTCGTGTAGATGATTAGCTCTGTTAGTTTGAATAGTAATATAACAGCGAAGACTAACTTAAAGATGACTTAAGTCAGATTTCCTTACCACAATGTGAAGTACTACTGGGACCACAGGCATATTAGTCTGACCACTAAACGTATTGGCGAAAAAGGCTGTAGGGGGTTGTACTTCTGTATATTCGAAAAACATGGTAATTTCTAGATAACGATGTTTAAAAAGTGTGTATTTGATTACTTTAAATAACATCTCCAAACCCTAATCTTCCCGATTACTGCTTATACTCTTACTACCTCTACCACTACGGGATTTGAATCGACAACTGCATCTTTGTGCTAATGTGGCGTGGCAACTCGAACTGATGTACGCAGGTACGAAGTTCTACGTTGTTACTAACTGACTGACTGCTGAGAAAGTGTTTCAATATAACATTTCAAAATATCCGAAAATGAAACCCTTTGACTTAATGAGTGTATTTTCCATACAATATTATGTTTGAAAAATGAATTAACCATTTTATTACAGAAGTATATCCTGTGCTAATTTTGGATTAACAAACATTTACGAAAAACAGAACTGAAAACTTTAGCACATACTCTACACGTTGTCCTCCAGTTACTTTATTTTGAAAGTTTAACAAAAAACAATCGATCGTTTTTAATAAAGTTCTACTGGTGATGATGCAAGTAGTGAACCATAGTTACCATAAATTACGATAAAGATACTACGAACACAAATGTCGGTCTTCATAGAACTATCGATCTCATAACCAATTAACAAAACAACGTTTACGAAAGATAGTTATGAAAATGATATTTTGAAAACCATCACTTTGAATCAACTGCATATCAGAGTGCATTTTGAGAGCTCAAGAGTGCACTGAGAACGAGCCCGTCAGGAGACAAACAAGATGTAGACCTATTCAAAGATAGCAACCAATGTTGAAAATGGAAACAAAACATCTTATACGAACCTGGATTTTCAATCCTTCGATAGTGATAAGGGTTGATACAAACCTCATCGCGTTTTGATTGGAAAGAATATTCACAAGTAGCGATAGGCCTTAACTCGTGCTGAGTATGCAGGTCTGGCCATCGCCAAAGTTGGCAGTAAAAAACGTGTGGTAAACCTTTTTTCTGGGCAACCTAGTGAAAATCAAAGGCAAATAAAAACAATGTGTGAGAGAAAATAATTAGTGTATCTAATAACAACACGACAAAATACGACCTAACCATGTATAAAATAACGAGGCACATGATTGAAATTCCATAAAAATTCATATCATTTCATTATGACGGACCAGCGTGATGTAGTTTTCTAGTCTTAACGATCCGCACTCAAAAACGTACAAAAATAAAGTATTTGAAAACTACATGGTTACAATTAAGAAAAAGGAATGCAGAAACAGATAGACACGAAAACACTTGATAAAAGAACTATGAACTAGTTAATACAAATTATTCAACTGACCTAGCTATGAATCCGACGATTTAATGAACTCATTAATCGTTGACTGACCAAACAGCTGGCTATTAATCCATATTTACGTCTCATACCATTTTAGATAACTGACTTCGTTCATCAAAACAGACGATTATGATAGTATATTATGCATTCAAGACGTAATCAAGAGTCAAAGTTTGGTTACTCAGCATCTTTTACTTAGTATAACTTAATGATTTATTGTGAGAGCACTTAGAATATTACTAATCAGTTTCACGAATATTCAAACCCACGGATATATTGAGCGTAGAACGTACGAAATCAGTTAACAGTAAGTCATTTTCCTGAACGGTCAGATGAAAATCTGATATACTTTTCTGTATGGAGCTTACTGAAGCTTAAATTAAGTAGAACGTTTATGGGACAAGAAACTTTGGATCAAATAGCACTTAAATCTAATAGATTCATTGTATCTGGTTGATTCAACTTAGAAAATTATTAATTAAGGAGTCAGCAGTAAGTCAATGAAGCATTATTAGGATGATAGCCAGATGGGTCGATAAGTAACCGGTAACAGTTAAAGCTAGATAGTTAATAGATTTTGTTCTTACAACAAAGGTCGACACAGTAATTATTGAAAAGAATGTCCACTATTTGAACAAATAATCTAAATAATAGATGAGGAGCATGTATAACCTAGTCAATATAGATTAATGAATTATTGACATACGGCAAAAGATGTAAGAATATACTCGCTTTAGTTCTTCAATAACAAAAAAACAAGTGAGACCATTAAGGGTTGAAATACTTGTATTTCTTGATGTGAAAGCAGAACTTCACCTGGTCGATTAATAAGATTCACGACAGTGCTACTGAGGTATTTACTAAAGTAGGTCAATCTACGGAAGGTTCTTGAACGAGGTATTACTTGTTCGGTCGGAATTTACTAAGAACTGTTATTTGTGTCGACTAAGCCAAATGGTATCTGTCAATGCTGCTTGATCTCGCTTCCTCTGAAATTTAATTGCTATCGTTCGATTTCTAAGTAATTGGCATCCTACCAGAAGACAGGGAAATTTTCAGACGCGATGAGTGACAAGCAAGTACTGTTCCATATGAGTTTCAGGAAGGGTCTACACTAATGCCAAATCTATATGCAGCTGAGCGCCTTGACCAATTTAATTATCTTAAGAGTCATATCGGCGCCGTTAAGTGACAAAACCTTGACACATAGATCCGCTTGATTAAGGATACGTCACATTAATTACAGAGATAATTAAACTCAACATAGGTGTATTAAGCCGTTTTTAATTAATTTATCACTGTAAATACAATCTCTGGAACTGAAAAGTAGGTAGAAATTACAAACCAGTCGAGATTTTGATAACACAGTGAGCGAGGTGACAAGTACATGGTTAAATCATACCTGGTTATCGCTTACATTAACGTGTTATTGCGTCAAGAATAGGTCAGGAAGACTGGAGGTGGCCATACATGACGAGTTAGGGGGGTATCAAGATGCTGTTGTGAAAAAATTCGGGAGGCGGAAGTTTTCTGGATGAGGTTGGAACTTTAAGTAGCATGCATGTTTCATCGATTATAAACTGAAGGACAGACATTTTCCGGATAGTTTTCCTAGATTGTCACACCACTCCTCGCTGGACTGATAACTGTCCGCCACATTTCATATTGCTGTCTCTTCGTCCTGCTGATAAAAAGTATTTCACTGCAGACCGGTATATGATTTTGCTGTAGCAAATGTTACTTGTGTGCCTGTGTGCTTTCCGGAACCAATCAGGCCAACAAATTGTCACGTAATCGAGTATCAAGTGGGTTGGTACACTAATCCTAATGACTGTTAGACTAATTATGCCGAGATAATTAGTCCTAAAGCATGCTAAGTATCAATTATTTAATACATTACGTAGAAAAGCCTGTCAATAGACTTTATTCGTACGTTTTATAACCTACAAAGCCTGAATCTCATCTTTTTAAGGTTATCAGGTGAAAACCACGTGGAAGTCGACGTTTTTATCTAATCACTGTTATAAATACTTTACTATCTTATGGTAAACTGGAGCAATAAGTAAGACATTAAATAGAACTACAATAATGACATTCAGCTGGGAGTGATCAAGGAGAATTTGAGCAAAACTACTGTGATTATATGATATGTCAAAATGACTGATTTGACAGTAACTAAATAACTGAACAACAGTTTTATGCAGATGTGATCTGTATTCCAGCATGGTTTTCTAATTCTTCCATAGGAACAGACATTGCAACTTTATGGTTAAAAACCCCACTTTATAATGCTTTCTTTGAAGCTATTTTTTATTGACGTTCCAAGCTATGCTTTTATATTAATGTGTTTTAAGCTACGTGGAGGCTTGAGGAGGAAAACCAAAATAATGAACAGCTATAGTTCATTGGTATGTTAATTGAGGCCCCTTGACAGGACACTATAGCCGTTAAAACGTTTATTATTTTTACAGTGAAATTGACCTTCAGAAAACGTCTTGCCGATTATTTTAAATTTGATATCCAAACAGCCCCACGTACATGAACTTACCTGTAGACGCCCATCCAATGAACGAGGTATTGTAACACAGCGTGTAGATGGATCTTGACTAACCAAAGCACGTTCCAACTCGTCCAATTGTGTCCCGTTTTTCAACCTCTTGACTAATGACTTAACAGCCTTTTCCTTCCACTTTTCTTCTTTGTCTGAACCTTCTTTGATGTAACTTATAAGTCGCTTTACAACTGGAGGTGGACTTGTAAAGAGACTCATAATTTATATTTATATAGGACTAATTCTATCACTTTTAGTGATTATACAACAGTGTTCGTTTATAGAAATTCACGCATGTATCCTGAATTAGATGTTTTGACAAATCATTAATCCCTCGAGACGGACTAAGGTCAAGAGTAGCGCCGTAAGAAAACCGCCCTTGAGTACAAGTAACTTAAGATAGGAAAAGTTGTTAGATTTCAAACTTCAAACTGAACTTTGTAGAAGTAACGTATTATTAACTTTTTTATAGTTAGAGTGTGGTTTTAGAAGATGATTCCCAGCTGTATTACTGTTTTAATTCGTCTGAAATTAGAGGGAAAAGACAATAATTGGAATGGCGATTCATTTGGTTCAGGGCGGAATAGAAGAAGATTTCACACAACAGGCCTCCTTAGCTGGTATCAATGGACAACCGACATTGCCAGGTAGGAACCTAGGTACATTTGACGATAAAAGAAAAATTATTAGTAAATTATAGAGAGGTACTGTCCTTAGTCCTTAAGAATATGTCAGGTCATTTCGTGAAAGACTCCTAGGGTGTCACTTGAACTGGCTAAGCTGGCAGAGAATTCTAGCGCTCAGCTACTCCTAAAGAGTATAAAATATGCCTTAAGTCTGTTGTGCTCTGTTGTATTTCCAGTTTCTGAGTGTTACAACTAAGGTTTGTACTGGGACTGAGCTGAGGTGGGTATTTAAAGGGTAGTCCAGAAGTGTTTATGATACTGCAAGTTGTAGCGGTAAATAAATACCCAAAATAAATAGCTCTGTAAGTTTTTGACATTTGATTCTGACCATATGTTTTAACGGACTCACCTAGCTAAAGGCGATCGGTCATTCATCCGCACCAGATCATGTGTGGCAACGCCGTACTCAACATCTACTGCAATCGCTAGCCAGACTAGATCAGACAATTCCGATATATTGACAATCGTCAAATACAACATCTTATTTCCTCGATTCTGTGTTTTGATTTCTCTTGATGGCTACGAGTTATATTAGGCGTTACTGGTAAAAGCGTTGTCAAACACTGAATACCTGTGCCATCTTCAAAGTCATTAGAAAGTCAACTTTAAGGCGACTATACTCCAATGCGTAAAGGTACAGTGATTTGAGGTGCATTTCATAAGGCCTGAAATTGAGTCCCCAAACATATTTCATCGCTCACCGTTTCATACGTTCCAATGTATCTTAATCTTTTGGTAGTGATGGGAAAAGCACTATGTTTTTTGGTGGAGTTTTGTACCAGCTCAGAGAACAAAACTCCACCAAAATCATCCACCTGAGCTACAAATCTTCTCCACCATCTAAAAAACACTATGTTTCCATTATTTAAATGGGGTCGAATAAAACTGTTGAAGAAGTGGAAATTTCTGCCGTCGAACAATGTAAGGTATGCTCGAGAGAAATTTTTGTCGCAGTAGGTGTAGGACTTCAGGTCACTAAGTGCCAAAACTCCTGAACGTTTTTCATCATAGGATACCTCTAGAGAGGAGTTACCCAGGTTGTATTCGCCATCTGCAGCATGTCTCACATGGACTACTTTACACCTTGAAATGTTAAAGACGAGCCTTTCTTTTATTATCACCTTTGTGCACTGCTTCCTTGCTTGTTTGAACTGCCTATACGAGCTGTTGTCACTAGGTCGCTTATGTTCCTCCCAGTAGTGCGTTTTTCATCTTAGCGATCAAAAAGTCCGATTCCTGACGACTGCGGCTTCCTTATAATTTTTGGAACCATCTGCAAAAGAGACTGTTCTGCAGTATATGAGGCCATGTCCAGTGGGAAGTTCTACTGAGCGTCCACATCAAGTTATGGGTTGGATCCACAGTTCACATTCTATAGATTGGCCTGTAAGGCCCACACATCCAACTGTTTGTAATTCCAACGCCTGTTGTTAGTAGGATATTTTAGCTCACTTTCGTTGATAAAGTTGAAGGCTGTGATCATTTTCACTCAGGAGAACCGTGTTTGTGAGATTGTCAATTAGGAATTATTTGTTTGTAAAAATGCAGTACAAGCGTGACGGCGTCTGACTACTCCTTGAACGATTTGCTTGCTTCACATTTTCGAATAATCCCAGATCCTTGATAAGGTCGATGAACTGGACCTCAGTGTATTTGTCACCCCCAATGTACATGTGTTCGGAAAAGTTTATTTTAGGAAAACTGGTCTTTTAGTATCAGGATATTAGCGTATCCGAGACATGTAGAGAGGGATAACCCTGAATACGATTATCATACTCGGCATCAGCGGTGAGCTCCATGTAGATGACCCCAACTAGACACCTCGAGCTGTTAGACAGTCTTACAGACACAATACAAACTGACCAAGATAAATAAACTCTGAAATATACAGTTGATGTGCTACCAAGCAAGATTGTAGATACAGAGCTGCTTCGCCCTATATTCCTGTTGTTCTGCTGCTGCAAAACAAAGACATGCCGAGAACTGGCAGCCTCTGACCCGTTATTTGAGATGTTCAAGCTTCAGATATTCCTGTTGGATGAATATTATCGGCCCTATCTAGTTCATGCAGGTCAGCCATTGTGCTCAGTAAACTCCCACAGTTCGTACATTGGCATCTTATGCTTTCGATATAAAACGCGTAAACTTCCTCGTCTTTATGTGAATGAGCAGGCAGCCTACTTGCATATGGTTTTCCGAGTTGGTAGCCTCAGTTCATTCTGTGTGTGTTCATGTCTATTCCAATTGATAGCCGACATCTGTTGGCAGAAAATGGTTCTACAGTGGTAGCCTCCATTTGATGGTGTGGGAAAGTTACCTTTATAAGCTGGGGTCTAGAACTTTATAATGTTTCGAATTATTTGAGTTATAGTATGAACTGGGAATCCCAGCAATAACGCAATTGAATCAAGAAGTACTAGACAAGCACGAACGAATGTATTGTATTTAGAATTCGAAATCAAGCATTCAGCAAGTGCAAAAGAATCATTAGTTAATTCAAACACCACAAACTTACATCCTTCTACGCTAACCGCACTAGTTGATTAATTATGTTCTTGAGTTTCAAGGACTGTCTTGTGTATTTCTATTCCAGGATACCATAGTCCATTTTCTGAGAAACCTTGAAGAATGATATTTCTTACGAAAATAAACCTCTCGCGAGATTCTCTAGGGATGTTTCTGATGAGATTGAGCTCAGAACGTGGCATACCAGACAGTATTCTTATGTCCACCATTAAATAAGCAAGAACACCCAAATGTTTCGGGATGGCTTTCAGGTCCAGGTTTGCTGATTTCAGATTCAAACTATTGCATTGAGCACAGAGGACATACAGTGTATGTTACTTCTGAGAGTGTCTAGTCTTCTATTGAATGAGTCAATCATAGGAGCTGGAATGACTTTTTGGGGTAACGGGTTACAAGTATTTATTACTTGATGTGGTAACCCACATACCACGGGCATTTTGTTCGTTCCTGCATTTTTTTAACCCACCTAGTACGTCTGTGGAATTATGGTCTGGTCGATATTAGTACATTTATATCTGCTACTGTAATAATAAACGTAAGCTCAAAATTGTAGGTTTTCATGATGTGACTATAATTATGGTCTTATTCGGTATCAGTATTACTATAATAATAGACATAATCTCCAAATTGTAGATTTGTCATGGTGTGACTACCTTATCTAAAAGATCTCACGTGAAAGCCACATAATTGTCTAGACCATTTTCTTCTGTCATGACAATCAGTTTTATGATGCTTGGCACTTCTGAAGAACACATATGAGTCGGGGATAGATTAATACGTTTGGTATGAAAATGATTACGTTACATAATGACCCCGCTTACAAGATAGAGCAATGCCATTCCGATTCATTCTCTCGCGTTCACCATTCTCTGACATCCCTGATCATGTAGGAAGAAGAAGAGACACTAAATCAGGTTCAAAATCAGTTCATCGTATTTTCTGCATCAAAATCAGAGCACGTTTCAATCTGCGGTAGGATGGAGAAGAGGGGCCTATCTTCTTAAGCTTCTCTTTGTATGGTAGATCGAGAGTCTTGAAGTTGCAGGGGTAGCTGCCTTCCACACTTTTTTCAGGATATCCGAGTCACCTTTAAAGCAGGAACTTGCATCATGAATGCAGTTTCCATATTTGGATCTCGTTAAGGTTGTGTATACTGTAGTTAGCATATTAGTATGAAATTTTAGTAAGTGCCCGTCTTAAAGCCCATTGGGTTCTGAACCTCTTAGTTGCGAACTCGCCCTAGTAGGCTGCGGTCTTAAGGCCACGTCTCACTGTCACCCCAAGAATCTTATGAGACTGGGCTATGAGCACAGACCCTTCTATGCTGCACCTATCTACCATTGTATTCACAATGTGCATGTAGAGACACTTGAATACGTCGCTAGTCATCTGTGATTTTCTAAACCAGCTAATTAGAACATCCAAGTCTCCTTAAGATGCATATGCATCTCCATTTCTCGTCCTTTCTTACTAGATTTTTACATCTTGAGGGCATAGTAACATTGAGGACTCAAATATACTCGAAATTTATTTACGTACACTACATAAAGTAAAGGACTTAGGACTGAGTCGTGTGGTGCTTCATTAACTAATGGTCTCGAGGATAAGCATTTGAAATTTATTCTTGACTTTTGTCTATGATGCATCAAGAAATTCTAAATACATTTTAGGAAAGGCCCAGCAATTCCTTGATTTTTTAGCTTCAAGGGCAATCTATTCAGCAGAATAGAAGACCTGTAGAATTATGATCTACTATGATATTAGTACTGCTCTAATAATAGACCTAATCCCAAAATTGTAGATTCGTCATGATATAACTGCCTAATCTATAAGATCTTACGTGGAAGTCACACCATTGACTACACCAACTCACTGTATCGTATCAATTACCAATACCTGATGAGGAACAAGGTTAGGATAGAGAAAGAACAATATATTTAATATGAATAGAAGATATGAAGTAACACTAAGATGGACCACGTCTGCATGGACGAGCCATGCCACTCGATCAACTGCAGTCCATTCAATTCATTCTCCGCGCCTTCTCCATTGTTAGGTATTTCCCCGAGTTAAATATTGAATATCTATTCTCTGAGTAGTCTCGTGTTCGGCTTTGTGGATTGTGCGGTTATTGTCCAATGCCACTACACTACTCTCCCACCAGAATCAACGTGATGTTGGTTCGATACCAAATTGGATGGGATCGTCGCGCGCCGGAGGTTACCAAGGATAATAAAGATCCTCCGGGTATTGATAAGCTGAAAGATAAATCAAAAAGAAGGCAGTATCTGATCGGAAAATACATGTAATAATCTTAAAATATCTGCTTTCATGATTAACACGCTTAAAATGAAAATTTGGTTGAAGATTATTTGAACTATAAAAAATGGGATTACAATAATATAATAATAAAACGATGCGTGTTAATAAATTAACTTATAGGCAGTAATTATTTTGTGTTTAGAAATATTAAAATAATGAATATTGTAGAAATGTTAATATTGGTATTAGTTTTGGTTTAAATTATGAAATCGGATAACGATTATGCCGGTAAGTTGTCCATATGAGTTGAATTCCAATTGCATCTGTATTAGTAGGCTAACTGAAGGAACAGAAGTATACCGTGGAGAAGAATTCCAACTAGAGTTCCAGTTAGTTTGATACGGTTTATTTAGTTACGGGGAGATTTTCTCAACCTCATTTTTACTTGACCGTGATAGAATTTAGTAATACTACTAATACACATGAATGGTTATCAAAATAAAATTTAAATACATGAGTAATAATTATATGGATTTTGGACAGATAGCTAGGAAAAAATCGTTAAACATGAGTGTGTTCGTAAGAGACATGCTCTAGACTCAATGTTCTGATCTGCGATAGACTTTATTTATATTTATACTTGCCGGCTGATGGGCATACAAGTTAGTTGCACGTATGCGGGCAGAATACGATTTAAATGAGATATGGTGATTATAAGTTACTGAAATCAGTTAAGCCTGTGTCACATTACTAAGTGATGTGGTGCTGTAAGATGTACTCGGCCAAATACGTTTTTACATGATGATTAACCGTGAGTGATGCTCATGTGATTATCAGGGAGTACATAAGTTGTAACCAAGGGGAGTACACTCCCAACTCATGTCTATGATAATGGCCTGAACCTTAGTCAGTGTTGGGGTAAATTCAACATTAATGTTTTCAGTTTGCAGGAGATTTGCTCGACTGCTTATACTGATTATTTGCATGCATGATTGTGTCGCTAAACCATCAATTAGACTGACAAGGTTTTGAGATATTTACTGAATGAGCAACTAATAGAGAAACATACTGTAATCATCTGTAGTGAATGAAGATAAAAGAAAAACAACACTAGTGATAATTATAAGTCAATTTGCTGACCGATTTTGTTAATAATTTCATTAATTTTATCAATCATATTACGTGATTGTCAAGTTATGACAATGCTTTATGACGATATCCTGAAACTATTATGTTTAACTAGTTATAGTGTTGAATGAGGATTAGTCAGTGGAAAAATAGGTATTGTTGCTTTAGGTGATTCGAAATTATCAGAAATTTGTAACGTTAAAGAATCCGAGACGCCTAATTTAATTATAAATTTTAATTCAGAAAGATTCGTTTAGTGTTAATTCTAGTAGGCTACGGAGTTTTGATTTTAAACGTTTGTTTAGCCAACAGCCACCTAGGGATTTAGTTATTTTACTAGTGCAGTTAATAGTACCTAAATTTTTAATCTTATTATCTAAACTATGTTCGCATTTTAGGCTGCTAATATGATAAACCAATCCATAAACCCAAATACGATTAGCAACAACGACTATGATGGGTTT
This sequence comes from Schistosoma guineensis, assembly GCA_944470375.2. NCBI lineage: Eukaryota > Metazoa > Platyhelminthes > Trematoda > Strigeidida > Schistosomatidae > Schistosoma > Schistosoma guineensis. Next base: position 83,954,055 of record OX103894.1, on the reverse strand, counting down.
ATTGATAAATGTTAAAGGCGATTCAGATGATTTCTAAATTCAAAAGATATGAAGACATAGTAAAACGTATGTACGGGCCAGGTTAACATGCAGGTTGTTGACGTATATAAACATTTAAAAATAATGAACATGACCAGATAAATAATTTTAAAGTTAAGACTGCTTATGAAACTTCAGACAAGAATGTAACGCGTTATAAACATTCCATAAGAAGTTACTGCATTTAGCCTAGGGACACTTACAAATATGTGGCAAAAGCAACTGGAAATCATATACATGTTAAGTACAAAGAAATCATCCAGTAAAATAGTTGAACTCGCCTGGATTATTTTTGAAAATTAGATTATTCAGTGGACGACATATATAACGCAATTCGTGAGTAGTAATGATCCAAAAGCATCCAGAATAAAACATGCAGTATGGCAATCACTTCCAGGGTGCTTGATGCTGTTGAGGTTTTTGGGACTTGCTCTGATCAGAACAACTGAATGAATCCAGATAATTGTGTGTGCCATTGAATGAGCCATCTAAAATGAACTTATGATTGCAGCAAAACTTATAGCTGGAACTCACGGTATTTATTTGGAGAAGTGTCATCCTTGTTGTTTGGCAATGGAACTCGAGAATATGAAATTAGGCAGGCAGTGGTCAGAAGAAAGATATTACAGGATAGTGCATAGTTTAAAACAGGATGAGGTGTTAACCGAAGGAACACTAAAAATTAGATCCAGATAACTATTCAATCCTTGATTGCCTTGTTAGTCAATGTATATTTACGCTATTTATAGGTCATATTTGCTAGAGCTTGATGTTTAAACAAGTCTATGTCGCTGAAGCAGGTAAATGCTATTAAAGCTTGTTAACGAACCATCAAAGCTAATTAGTTGATATAGATGATCAACTTTTATTATCGATTGAGCCAGTAAGTTATGTGAACTGATAGATATAACATTACGATAATATATGTGACCATTAATCAAAGGACTATTAGAATATTGGGTTTACAAAAAATAAAAACCGATTGAGAAGGTTAAGGTGGAAATAAGGATTAACAATAATAGGTTGCGTTTCTTTAGTTGAGCTCACCAATGTGGAATTATGATCTACTATGATATTAGTACTGCTCTAATAATAGACCTAATCCCAAAATTGTAGATTCGTCATGATATAACTGCCTAATCTATAAGATCTTACGTGGAAGTCACACCATTGACTACACCAACTCACTGTATCGTATCAATTACCAATACCTGATGAGGAACAAGGTTAGGATAGAGAAAGAACAATATATTTAATATGAATAGAAGATATGAAGTAACACTAAGATGGACCACGTCTGCATGGACGAGCCATGCCACTCGATCAACTGCAGTCCATTCAATTCATTCTCCGCGCCTTCTCCATTGTTAGGTATTTCCCCGAGTTAAATATTGAATATCTATTCTCTGAGTAGTCTCGTGTTCGGCTTTGTGGATTGTGCGGTTATTGTCCAATGCCACTACAGACCATTTAGTGGGTACTCCTCATTCTACTGGCAGAACAAACCAGACTAGTGATGAGCAGGTTTTTATTTAAATCCTAGTGAGTACAGTGGAGAGGGGGGTTTTCTTTTCAAACACATAAAGCTTTTCAACAATCAGTATGAAATGATAGAAAATATCATACACAAGGAAGTGAATAAATACTTGGGCTATTACGTTCTGAGATGTACTCAAAAGTGTGCAGTCAGCTCTTAACCAAAGAACCTAGGTTGCTACATATGAATTGTTCGTTATCGTATCTGACTTAATTTATTCACTTGTTTACCAACAGAAATTTCGTCTATGATTATAGACGATGTTACGTGGCATCCATATTTTGTTAACATCACTATACGATCAAATCAAACTCAGATCAACGAACGAAAAACGTGACAAGCCCTACTTCTAACTTAACCAGACTTTCGAATTTTGTGCAATCGATTATTATTGCTGTTCGTACCTACATTAAATTATGGCATTTACTCGGTTATATCACTCAGTCATCAAATTATAATATTATGGACATTACATTCACGTTATGACACTTGCAGATTTCTGCACTATTATCCATTATTCAATAATGTCATACCTTCCTGCGACAAACCAATCTGCTTCAGTTTGCTTCCGTGTCACTCTACCTTATAATTACATTCTCATGCACGTAGATGAGGTCATTCACGTGTTATCTATTTGAAACGCACATCTTTTTTCCCACATCATACATTATTACGTGTATCGCCTTGATTTTATTAAGTTTCTCACCAAGATTAAATATCTTTATTATGCTCTGAATCATCTATCACAGCAAAGACTCTATCACGGTTGGAATATCAACGACTTTACAGAGAATGAATTGAAGTAATATAAACCATCTACAGTTGCCAAATCAAACTAGTGAACGGATAATGATGCACCTACTTATGACTGTTAACCCTCGTGGAGGAGCATAGGCCTGTAGAACTATGGTCTACTATGATATATGTACTGCTCTAGTAATAGACCTAATCCTAAATTTGTAGATTTGTCATGATATAACTGCCTAATCTATAAGATCTTACGTGGAAGTCACACCATCGACTACACCAACTCACTGTATCGTATCAATTACCAATACATGATGTAGAACAAGGTTAGGTTAGAGAAGGAACAATATATTTAATATGAATAGAAGATATGACGTAACATTCAGATGGACCACGCCTGCATGGCCGAGCCATGCCATCCGATCAACTCCAATCCATTCAATTCATTCTCCGCGCCTTCTTCATTGTTAGGTATTTCCCCAAGTTAAATATTGAATATCTATTTTCTGAGTAGTCTCGTGTTCACAGCTTTGTGGATTGTGTGGCTATCGTCCAATGCCACTACAGGCCACCCACCAGTATTATTCATCCACCTCTTTCCTGAGCAATCCATTCAGGTGGTTTCCAGTTGATATTCATCCTTTTGATGTCTACCTCCACTTCTTGACGCAGTGTATATTTTGGTCTTCTTCCGTAACCTTTATTTTCAGGATTCCAGGTAAGCGCTTGCCTCGTGATACAGTTTTGTGACTTAAATTTTGTTTGTAAAACTGATCTAGAAGATTCTGAGAGCGAAAGATGCTATAATTTATGTCACCTAGGTGTGTCAGCTTTAAAAAACAAAATATAGCAGATGGATCAGGAGGCCTCACCTCATTTTGTTGTGGAATCTCACTGGAATTTCCTTACCGTTGACGGTTTTGTGTGCTGCGATGGAGTTGGTCCAACAAATGGTTTCTTCATGTCACAAGTGAGCGGTAACAACACAGATTAGCAGTTGAAACAAGAAAGGAACCAACTCACAAATATGACACAAAGTCGGAATTTCCCAGGTGTTAGGCCGTGATGAAATAACTAAAGACGATGATCATGTCTAAGAGCTCTTCGAGAATAGTATTTCTAACATACCAGCGGTCGCATGCAATCTACATAAAGGAAGGCTCAACCTGCAACTCAGCAGTGAACCTTCAAGCTACCGTCGGGTAATACTTTCTTCGGTAGAATATTTAATTTCACATTTGAGTTATCGACTTTTTAAGATCGATTTGAAAGTTACATTTTCCTCTGGTAGGGGTTCTTCATTTTCATTTGTAGGACCTCTCCTCTTTTTAATGTATCATAATAACGCTCCAAAACAAACATCGTTAATGACGTTAGTAACGAGAATAAAGTTCTGGAACTGGATATGTTTCCATTCGTCCATACGATTGAGACAATTTCCAACCCATGATTTTTCAGGTCGAAAAAGATTTGGAAGTCTTGGTGTCCCATGATCTTAGATCTTATACCAACTGTGAGAAAAATGTCTCATGAGGAAACAGAGAACCAGTAACTTTGAGGGGCATTTTCGGCTAATTTGAAAGCAGAGTTTTTCACTCAAGAGACAACCTTTAACCAACCCACGTAATTTTAAACATTGTTTTGAGTGCTTAAAAATATATAATTAGGAATAGATCTAAGATAAAGTCTAGGGGAAATAATCAGAAATTAGAGGTACAGTAGGGTAAACTGGACTGTAGGCACAACTTTTCTTTCTTATGAGTAACCAAGTCTTGGAATGCGCTGCCATCAGAAGAGATCCAAACGACTTTTCAAAAGTGTTTCAAGAATAAACCAGATATGTTCTTGAAGACTGAGGATAGTGTTTCATTTTGATTTAAAAGTGCCTCAATTTTAATATAATATAATGATATATTTCTTCAAGGGCAGTACACGCAATTTTTACAGGCGTGATCTACAAATTACAACATTTATTGTTTCACAGTATGCATGTCAAATAAACATATTCTATAAAAGTGAATATCAGTTCATTCCTCCAGAGATACTGAGTAGTCTTCAAAATATTTTCCAAAGTGGCATCGCGTCCACGTTACACACCAGATCTAATCTCAGCATAACTGTGTTAGGATTTTGGTCTTGCGAAGTATTTATGCAATGCAAATTTTTAAATTTATAGTTGTTATAACGTAAACTTGTAGAGCACTTGGTGTGAACTATGACCTTGGGAAAACATATATGTCTATTACTATTATTATTATTATTATTAATGGCTTTATTCAATATTATATTTTGGAACAATATAGAAATTCCCAGCACAGGGTATTTCAACAAGTTTCTTACACAAAAAACAGAAATAAAGACAAAAATGGAAAAAAACGTTTTAAAAAAGATCTGAAAAACTGTACAACTTTTCAAAATAGAAACATGTTAAGAATTCAGGTTAGTGACTAGGTTAACTTGTAACAGCTTAGGTTGGTTGGTTAAGAGTTGACCTCAAACAAATAAGCATATGTCAAAACAGTATAGTTCAGGTATTCATTCACTTCCTTATTTTGTATAGGCGTTATATTTCCTGTTATCTTATAATGAATGTTGAGAGGCTTTGTTTGTCTGAACAAATAATCCCACGCCCAACTGTGACTGCGCGAAGATCAAAATAAAGACCTATTCACTACTTGTATGGTTTCTTCTATTAATAGCAAGAGGGTTACCTAGAGGCACGAGAAACTCTAACAACCTGTTCATCACAGAGTATATTTGCTAGATAAGGTATTATAGAACTTTTATGCTTTTGCTTGCGTGCATGGATTTTAATGTAATTACGTCTCGTTCTACCAGAAGATATACAAGGAGAAAGATAAGAGTGAAGGGGATGGCTAGTATCTGATAAAATGACACCTGCCAGGAGTTTGCATGATTTTAAATGTCTATCCACAACCATATTAATTATGACCTCGAAAGATTCATCACACATCTTGCTAACTGCCTTCAGCACTCTCCGCAATACAGCAAAGTCTTTTCTCAAAAGCCCGGGAAAGAATAATGGAGAACAGTAAAGAATAATAGGTAGTATGCAAGAATTGACAAATTGTAAGAGTAAATGACGAGTAATTCCAAGAGTATGCAATCTCTTTATGTAATAGGTCAGACGTAAAACCTTCTTCGATAACGATAAAACGTGAGAAGACCAAGAGAGATCAGAGGAAAAGGTGACACCAAGATAATTGACCTTCGACACTGTGTTTATCAAAGAGTCTCCGATGGTACAAGCACTATGGGATCTCAAAATGGTGTTTATATTCCGTTCATGTCTCATGCTAAAGTTAACAGCTTGACATTTAGATGGATTAAGTATGAGACAAAAACTCATTCATTTCTATGGGATGTAAAGAGGAAGAGATAGGCATACATACAGTAAGATCACAAAAGTTTTTTCTGTGGAAGATGGCAGATCATGCAGAAATAAAGAGAATAGAAGAGGTGAAAGAACAGCTCCTTGTGGTACACCTTCATGAGACAGCAGAGACTCTGAAAACTTTCCTCCAAGTACAGTGTACTGTTCCCTTCCAGACAGGTAGGAACATAGCCAGTTGGTTATCCAATATAATCGATTACAAAATTTTTGATTGCAATCTAGGCTGTGATAGATACGGTATTTGTGCGAACTAATGATTCTTTTGTACTTGACTGTCCACTGATTACGAATTCCAAACACTGTACGTTCATTTGTGTTCTTCTACTTCTACCTGCTTTAAATTGCACTGTTTCTGGGATTCCTAGTTAGCGAATTAATTCGAATATCTTCAATCATCATATCTACTCACATCAGAGTTGAAAATTAAACCATTGTTACTTGCTCAACTTTGAAGCCGAGTTAAATTATTGTGAAGCGAGAACCTATCTTTCAGGTTGCAAACGTCTCTCTAAAGCGTACAGTACGAATTCGGCAGTTCTCAGAATTACTAGTTAGCATACTGAACTCGACTATTTCTGGTCATTAAGTCTATAATTACTGCAAAGGAAAAAGCGCTGAAAATCACTCCACAACATTTTATTGGACAGTATTGTCATTCATTCGTTTCTTCCCCGTCTTGTGCTTTAACCTTTATTCACGTCTCTTATAATCGGACTTTATGCTCTCCAGTCTTCCTCGTCTGAGATTTTGTTATGTGGCCTTGGTTAGAGAAATACATTTTACTACTTAATTTTACCGTTGCATGTTCCTGGACTATTGACGATAATGTTGTGTTTGACTGAGCTCAAGGTCGCGGTATGGTTCAGTGAATGACTGTTAACCTTTGACTGTCTGCTTGGAAAGGTTGCTGAAATCCCTGTGGATAGATATTTGGCCGCATCTTCTTGGGAATATTTTTATTGACTTCCATGTATCAAACCCTTGTTTAGTAACTATTATTTTTGTTGTTTAGCACGTTAGTTTGTGTCAGAGAAACCCTTGACTGTGTTATACAGGCTGTACTGTTTGAGATACTTTGTGCTTTTGATATAATTTATTCTCTTTCATAAATTAGGACTGTTTAACTTGAACACAGAGTTTAAGTTTTGATTAATTAAATACAAGTCACTCAAAACGCTTCGTATCCTATACAGAAGAACGTAGTCTGGTCTAATGGAATAAATTTTGGTTTGTTAGCTCTGCGTTCAAATCAAATATTGGTATTTTAGTCATTAAAATGATCATTGTAATTGATAATAGACAGGAGGATTTGCTTATTTTGTCATGGGAGATCATAAACGCTATCAAAATGATAAAAAAACAGCTCATGCTTTAAGGAGTCAGCTATCCCATCATATCAATCAATCCTTGACCTATCAAAAATAACTAGACAGCTGACCTACAAGCCGTTTGAGTGGATTGCAGTATTCTGCATGTGCACACAGTCCCAGTTAATTTAAAAGGTGCAGCTATGGATACAGTTAACCGGATTAACAAAATCCTCGGCTGATAAAGACAATAATTTTCTATTTGCTACTAATTCATCAGGTCATTTGACTGCTTCTGTAATAAGCTAAACGACCTTACTTAAACGTGCCGAGTTCTCTGGAATGATCAAGCCCCAAAAGTTACTGTTTCCTAGATGTATAAATACCAAGAATAGTTAAAAGTATATCGAAGTTAGAAGACTTTCAATTCTTCTGCGTCATGAAAATGAAACTGAACGAGCTTGACTCAGTTGACGTGACGAAGAGTTTTACATGAAGTCTTCAAAGACCATATTTATCTCATCCTCTGAACCAAACAAATTCTGATTACTAGTAAATTTTTCTGAAGTCACGATGTTTTCAATGAAAAGATATACATCAACGACTTGCGATTATTTACAATTGATAGGTCTGATTATGGAGTTGTTCTATGCTGATAAATTTCCAGCCAATCATTGATGATTTAAAATGTCTCCTCCTTCACGTCTGGACTAATAAGGGCGCGATCTAAAGGGTGACTATCAAAAGGGCGCGGTCATAAGTGACACGCATTAATTAGGGTGGCCATCGAAAAAGCGCATATTATTAAAGGCGAGCATTGAACTGACGAATCACATTTTTGATGGCGTGAAATAGGCTCCATTTACCCTTTGTTGTGAAAGACCTTAAAACGGATATTTGACGAAGGGAGTGGCGTAAATCTTCCGCCAACTTATTGCCCTTGCCCATTCAAGCATATGTAAATTCAATAACGCTCTGGAAAAGGAACGGAGCCGAAATAAACTGGATAATAAACTGCCAAACGAATCCATTAAAAGTCCTTAGAATGGCATAAGGTGGCAGTAGGTATCAAACTGGTAGTATATGATAATGGAAAAATATCGCGCGACTATAACATGAAATAACACCGAACTTGGGTTTTCACATCTAGACATGTCCAAGTATGTTATATAACTTTTACACATATATTAAATTGATGAATCCCACTATATTCAGTCATTTAATATATGAGTGGGATTATTTTATTGTAATAATAGTTCTGATGGAAAGCACAAAGTTAAGTGTATTTGGCAATATATGCGATGATGAATATTATGCATGACTTTTTTTAAATTTGAAAATAAGGCATGATTTTAGCGCCTAAAACTCAACGTTAAATTCATCGAATATTTTTAAAACATCTCTCTAAATTAATTATCCAATAGTTTTACGAAATGAACATACTAGATAAAATGAATTGGGTAATAAAAGTAATAGGTTATGGTATTTTTGAAAGCAACTCCGCCTGGAGTCCCTCCGGGGGCTACTGCCGGTCCAAAGCCCGGATAAAGGAGGAGGGTTGGGCATGGGGTTGGCGACCCCACCCCGTAGAAAACTAATTCGCCAAAAAAGCGCTAACCAGAAAAAAATTACTCAATTTTTGAAAGCAGACTCTTTATTAGATGTTTAGGAAACCAAGTTTTTGATGATTCCTAGAGGCAAGGGGATAAAAAAGTAAATCAGACAGATCTCGTACACTTAGAGATTTTAGTTTGTCTTCCGATGCCTTTGTTTATTTATATGTTAATGTGAACCATAGTAACCACTTAGTGTTCTATCTTTACCACGGACACATTTTCTGAATAGATTTTAAAACATTCGCATACAAACGAAAGCAGATACACTAATCTAGCAACACTATGCATAGCATCATATAAGTTAGAAAACGAAACATCACCTGATCTTGATTCAGTTAGTTTTTGGGATTAACGGTGTCTAGATAAATACATATGAAACTGACTTTATTAAGTTCACAGACAGAATGTGGACTATTGTTCTAGTCAATTATAATTGGTTAAACCAAGAAAGTTAATTTGATTCAAACTGACCAATACAGTCTCTTATGATCCTGCTTATGTCTACAGACTGAGAACTATTTTAAAAAAATGTGCTGGTCATTCATCATTTTAAAGTCATCTTAAAATAGACTTACTAATTAACCAAATACATAAGAGAAGTATTACACAAGTACTTGTCGCGTGAATAGCAAATAGAAAATAATTATAGCTTGTCGCCTTTCAATTATTAACCGTATTAATAAAAACAATTCGATAGGATTAACAATCTGCTATGTTTAAAGTGATTACGAATTCACCTAATTTGAGAACGGAACAAAGATTATGTGACACATTGACAGAAAGCTAGCTATTCTGACGCGTCCCAGCCCGCTAACTAGAGAGAAAAGTCCAAACCCGGAAATGGGAAATATATTCCACAAGCACCCAGAAGCACGAGCAATAACAACAGGCACAAACGTACAGCATAAAATTGTCCCTGGGAAACGTTACACAATAGTATACAACGAACCAATAGCACTTAAGACTCTCCCAAGTGGGAAATACGACATGAAGGTGAAGACGAGAGTTCTTGGCGCGAAAACAAGGATTTCAAACTTTTAAAATAAAATTACGAAAGTAAAGTATTTACCCAGTGAGTTGTGGGGATCTAACATTGTGAGGACTGTTCACGGGTGAATTCGAGGAAGCTCAAAAAGAGCGGAAGATATTCTATCCAATCCTCTTTTGGAAGAATATTCCAGAATCCATATATGTAGCCTCCCTATTCGACAAACGTTAATAACCATCTGTGTGTGGATTAGATAACTATAATGATGATTTTGTTTTTACTAACAACTACAAATACCTGACAGCTGTGTACCATAATTGACACTGTTTTGCAATAAAATTCCTTTCACTTGTCTTCCGTCTTCTCATTTGCGACTTGAAAGGGTTCTAGTGTTTGGTGCTCAAGTCATACGCGGTATATTAAGAACCTAAGCTTCTAGATATAATAACTGGCGACGGGGATGAGATTCCAACGCACGCGAGGAAACCCCAATGGATTAGCAATCCATCCCAACACAATCTGAAAAACGAATTGCTTTATTTTGTATTTTGAACAGGAAGTACATAAATTACATGCTAAAATAAAAAAAACTTTCGTTGGTTAATTTGCCAACAATTCAAAGATATTCACTGTCCTACTGTATTACTAGAACAATATAGAAATTTACAAAACAATCACAGAGATATGAAGTATTTTCTTAATTATTTTCTTTGCTAAGCATTAAAAATATCTTCTCATTTATTGACATTACATAAACAGGTCCCATAAATGATAGTATCTCATGTAATCAATATTTTACTATGCGAAGGCATTTACAAAGAAAAGAATTCAGTGAACATAACTATGAATAATACAATAGTGATAAACATTGTGATTAAGAAGATATTTACAAACTAAGTGATTATAATAATTATAATAGATTAATATAGAGTTAGTTATGAAGAGTAACAGTTTCTAACATACCATATAGGATAATGATGATAATAATGATTAAACAATCAACATAAATTTCAAATATGAAAGTGATATGAATCCATGACTTTCGAATAAGGTGTTGTTCATAGTTATTCATGCAATAATATGTACAGAAAGAAAGTAGTAGTAGTAGTAGTAGTAAGAAGAAGAAGAAGAAGAAGTAATAATTCAAGTCAAGATACTGATGATACATTATTATTAGGTGTCACCTGTTCATTAGTTTCACAGGTATTATCTAATAACATTGAGTTTGATAAGGTGAGTGAGTGAGAACTTTCAACAGTATTAGGAATTGTAGAGTTGGCATTAATATCTACATGATTATCAGCATATATTTCTCCATACGAGTTTTGTACCACAGGGTCAGTTAGTGAATCTGTTGTTTCAGAACAACGTGATATTGGGTTACACTGACTGACAACAATCTGATTTTCTAGATGTGAAACATTAACAGGTAATTCTTTATGTGTAATAAGATGTGAGTCCAAAAACAAACTGTGTGTTGACATTGTAGTTGAACAATCAGCACTTGAAGACAGATTTCCAAAACCGTCTTCCAATCCATCGATAGTTCCTTTACTTTGTACATTTATACGATCATGTGAAGTATTAAGTGAAAATGAAGAACCACTGAGTGCAGTTTTTAAAAGTGAATTTGAACTGTCTGTTGAGATTTCTGATGTTTGTTCACTATTTATGTGATCAACGGAATCCAATTCATGTTCATTTAGACTGAGAGTATTAGAAGGGACTACGTAATCCGTAGATTTTACAGATGAAGAAGCACATTCATCAGTGATGATTATTTCATCTTCTGGAAGTTTAGTAGCAATTAATGGGAGTTCTTCTGACTGCTGAGTATCATAGTGTGGCAAAATAACACCACCATTAGGAGTGTGGATTGCAATGGGTGATGGGACCGATTCACAAATTATAACATCATCAACTTCATTATCTACTCCTCCAGTTGAAGAGTTTTGCTGTGGAATATTTGCGACATTTAAAGTAGAATCAGAAACTAACTGAGAATTTGACATATCATTATTACAGAATGATACACTACAAGAATTTATTGATATTGGTATGTTTAAGGAACCTGATAAAGATGAAGTACTGATTGAGTTTAAATTGTCTTTTTTAACGTACGGTATGTTTGTATCAGAAACACAAGGCACAGATTCATTGCTAGTAGATAATACTGAACTATTTGTATGATTGGTGCATGAAATAACTGTGTCACACTGATTGAGAAGATCAACTAAACAAGGTCCAAGTTGTTCTACATCACTTTGATCAACTTTTGGAGTGGGAGGATCAATCTAGAAGGTAAAATAGGGGAAAATGTATCTAAATATCAAACAAATATGCGAACTTCATACAATTTTCTCCTTAGTTATAAACTTGAATAAAGTAAAAACAACTAACGTATCTATATGGTATGAATTCGCTTAATTCCACAAATTCTTTTCAACTGATTAAAGCATAGAAATAATAGTATGAATGATTTAAAAACAAAACGCCTTACATATTTTATATACCAGTATCATGAGACTCCTCATCAATGAAGATTAGTAAACGTGAGTTAGTGGAGAAGATTCGTAGCTCAGGTGGATGATTTTAATGGGATTTTGTTCTCTGAGCTGGATGGTTTGGTCGTGGAGCTTTCATTGTTCTTCTGAACGACATCATCAGCACAAACTTCAGACTTGTAACTGAATTTTGTGCTGATGATGTCGTACAGAAGAACAATGAAAGCTCCACGACCAAACCATCCAGCTCAGAGAATAAAACTCCATCAAAGTACACGTCAGTAATAATTGTAGAAGAACGATAAGAAATGTTAATACAGTCGAATGTTAAATAATATAAATATTCTAGAAGAAATTCTAAAAGAACATAGAAGTAGGTTATCACGAAATTCATGTTAAAAGTCACATATTAGTGACTACAAAAAAAGGATTGGTTAAAAGAGAAAAGTGAGTCAAGAAGTTATGATAAAAGGCAAGGAGGAAGAAAAAGGATTTACAATTGAGACCATTTGGAATAGGTGTAGCGGATTAACTAGCAAGATCACATCAATCTTATGCAAATCGAAAGATGAAAACACAGAAGAAAAGTCAAACATCATTTACAAAATAAAATGTGCCGACTGCAAGGAACACTACATTGGACAAAATTGACACCCTTTTTGTTTTTGTTTGCATGAACAACAACTGGTTGTCAAACATAGTGGTGTATTTACGTGGACATATGTTTAACCGGGAAAATGTTGGAATTTCGAACAGAGACAAAACAAAGAGGACCATAAAACTTTTAGGAACTTGACACTCAAGTTAATCAACAATCAATAAGCACATCGAAGTTGATCCAATTTACCTACCAATTATAAGAATCATGGACAAATATAGGATTGAGAACCAGATGGAAAAGGGAGACAATCAAAATAAATATACAGACAACAACAGATTAAAGGTTAGTAATAACTAACACGACAAATGGCTAGTCATATGTCTACATCTATCTACAGTTTGTGCTGACCATGTTGTTCAGAAGACTAGTGAGAGTTCCACGATTAAACTATCTAGCTCAGAGAATGAAACTTCACCGAAATCATCTACCTGAGCTACAAATATTGTGCAGTCTTATTGGGTATATGCGATAAATTGTAACTCGACGAATAATTGTGCAATAAGAAAAAAAAGATTATCAGAACTATGTTATGATAGTCTTCTTCCTCTTGTTACATTATTGAAATTTATCAAAGGGACTAATTACTTTGAACAATTGTGCGTCTGTTGGAACCCTATTAATTGTCATGCGAAAATTGACTACATAATATTCTTAAATCACCAAATAGCTCTTGAGGTAAGAAATCTGTAAAATATCAAAAATATATGATTAATGCACAGATAGTTGTTTGTTGACCTATAACTTATTACACATGTATGCAACTGTACAGCTTTGAAAGTGAACTTGTTGGAAAAGATTTCTTCACAAAACGAATAGCTCTGCTAATAATTCAGAATGATTTTAAAATGTCTTATGAACAGTATTATTCCTAGGTCGTAAGTAGGTAAAAAAAATCTGAGAAATAAATGATTTTATATTATTCTACCACGATCATTATTAATGATTCATTTAGAAATATTTCAACTACCGTTATATCCACTACGTCAGTCCAATTCTGAAGCAGATCCGACTTATCCTTATCAACGGTTGGTTTCACTGTATGCGCAGGCTGAGATGATAAAGTATAACATGCTTGGGAATGTAAACCATCTGTTGCAGCATCCAGTCGTTTAGCGACCCAACGACGAGCCCATCGACCCATTGGCTGGACAAATTTAAGTAAAGAAATCGCATATTCAATTACACTAGGATCTCCACCATAAACGTCACTGAGTTGTGTCAACTGTGCTGCCCTGTAATGAAAAAATATGAAAAAGAGTAGTGAAAAGCTAACGAATAATGTTGTGTTTGAAAAATCTTCTAGTATGCATAAATAGTAAACTCACTATGATACATCGATAAAGTGTTTCATTTAGGAAAGAGGGAGAAAAGAGAAGACAACTCTTTCAAATTAAAAATTACAAGTTTAGGTTGCAAATATACTTCCTTACTATCAAATAGGTTTTTGTTAAGTGAAAGGTTGTATTCGTTAAAATGAATGGATAGAATGTAAATCGATTGACTAGATACAACGATACAAGGTGACTGAATGATGTCTGTTCATGAAACTGGACTATTTACGCAAGTACCTACTTGAACTAATATTAGAAAGACTAATATATGAACGAAGAATATTCTTTTTGATAAACTATCTTCAGGTTCTACAATTATATATCCAAATTAATAATCCGAAAGATGGCCAAGTTTACGGCAAAATGCATTGTTTATACTTATAGCATGTGAATTCAAGTTTGTTAAACAAAGTAAAATTGTTAATGTTGAGACGGCTGATATGGAACGCTAACTTGAATCAGCTTATATGTGAAGTGAAACTTTAAAATTCATGATCAGAATAAATATGGGTGTCTTCTACGCGCCCACTGGTGATATAGAGAGGCTAAAAGAAGAATTACCTAGAATGACCACCTCGTTTTGTATTTATCAGTTCAACCGCTCTTGTGGAGTAAGTTATATTGACCAAAGTTATATGAATTCATGTTTTTACGCTTGCTAACACCTCTCAGAATGGCTGAGCAAAGGTCTAGTGAAGAAAGTGAACAACTCGATATTGACCCATTTATTGAAAACTGGTTATAGTGCCAACCTTTTTCACTTCTTTATCGAATCAGTGATTTTCTGCCAAAGCCTATCAGACTCGAAATCGGGAAGCACTGAACGAAAGTTTCACACAAGTATGGGACTCCTTAGCAGTGAGCATCCACAACCCCACGCGCAGGATTCGAACCCAGGAACTATGGTCACACGTGCGAACACATAACCTCCAAGACCAATAATCCGGCAACCAACAGCGTTAATGTCTAACTTCAACCAATCCACATGATTTGGAAAGAGATGGGTTTCACTTCCTAAGTAATATATATGAGCACATATATGTGTTGATTCGGTCTAGTCACTGAACTTCCCTCTTTATTTGCCGTCTTTTCATTAGATTATCTGATTTGGCTCTTGTATGGGAAGACTATGTATCAGTGTCAACTCTCAGACACTGTGCATTGCAACAGTATGATGGTCTAACTGTGAATATCTCGCGAAGTAACGTTTATAACTAAAGAAACTAGCTAATGAAGTCAGTTGCTAGTATTACTTTGGAAGGAGGGCACCTATGCAATGTTCCTTGGTTATCTAGAGGAGAAAGGGGGTTCAAAACGAAATAAAAATAATGTGGTATAGGAACAAATCCTTTCAGATATAATTAGTAATGTAGATAGAGTGAGAGTTTAGATTCGATCACTAGCCATACGTAGTGAATGCTATCCAGTAGTTTCAAATTAGGAAGAAGTTTATTTGATATGGAAAGGCAACAAATTTCAAACAATGTAATCACATGTTAACACATTTTAGTACATTGGTGTATGATCAGAGAGTTCGAAATGTATTTAGTCAGTCATCTAAAACGTAGGACCAGTCACATATATACATCGGTCCAAGTTGTCATACCTCGTTAGCACAACAAAATAAACACCAAATTCGTAGCAGTTAATTCAATGGTAGTAATATATAAAAGGAAGATTTCATACAAGGATATGATACAGAGAGAAAGAATTAGTTCGTAGGAAGAAAGGTATAATTTTAATCTCACGGTTTAAGGGCAGACAAAAAGTGTATACACCTACGCCATTGCGATCGATTCTGAGCCATTTCACTAATTAGATCAAACATTCCAGATAAATTTCGTCTACTCACTGGGATTTCAACATTCGGAATTGCCCTAATTTTAAAAAACAATGTAATACTGTCTTATTATTTTCTTCTCTGTGAGTATCCGATCTTTCATTTATTATTCCATATATGAAACTTCAAATGTTAAATTAGGATAATTTATGTATATCCGCCAGCAGGATTTAATTTTATTGGACGAAATGAGAACAAACCTGGTCTCATCCGACATAAAAATGAATAAATACTGTGGTATGGACAGATATGAGTAGTATGTAGCAGGAATAGGAAGTAGAGTGTTTACCAGCAAAAAATTGAAACAAAGAGAACAGGAAGGAAAACGGAGAGCAATCGGAATAACAACAGAATTAGAAGAATGATGAAGTATGTAAAGGACAACTGAAGGAAGATGTGCAAATGATTTATTTGATGTATGATTTTCATATTTTACAAATTCACTGTAAGGTTTTGCGTAAAACAATAGATCGGTTTACCGTACCCGGATTTTCATTCACTACAATACCTACATAAAAGAATGTGAAAATAATAATACACAATGATTGCATTAACCACTTTGCAAAATTGTACAGCCACTTAAATTAGAAAAATCTTCCCCATGTATCACATAAAAGTGGATCAGCGCTTCTTTGGTTAAGGTACTTGACAATTTGTCATTTGATTTTGAGTCAGAACTTTGATCGACCTACTTCGGTTTCAGGTAATTTAATAGTAGAAGGATAATATCACTAGCACTCATGACTAAAAACTGCGTACATAAACTGGATTACCGAATTATATGGTAAGATTATTATAGGAAAATAGAAATTTCCTTAGGCATCACATAAAATAAAGTTGACTTACGAAAATATAGCCAATGGTCCATGAATAGCACCAGCTATCGGTTCATCAATATTGTATTTTAATTTGTTTAAATCATCTAAAATTTTATTTTGTTTACCTGAATAAAGCCAAAAAACATCAGCTGAATATTTAAGAGAAAATGAAAAAAAACAACTTAAAAACAAAAGAAAATATGGAAAGACAGTGTTGCCAGGATAAATTGTTGACATTTGGATGCTTAGGTTAAGACTGAATAGGAGTACGCTGATTAGTCCATTTTTCAACCAATCAGCTCTAGGGGACAAACCGAGATGCTAGAAAATTCTATATAAACTGTAACGTTTCTATTACTGGATCTTTATTATTCAAGATTTTGGGAACATAGATTGTTCCCTTTCAACTGTTGCTCTAATTCAAGAATACTCGAATGAAGTATCGTAATCAAATAATATTATGCTGTAGAGAAATACAATAAGTACAAAAATATAGACGGTTATTTAAAATGTATAAAACTAACTCGGTAAATGATCATCCATTTTTTGAGTATTTAGTAATTTGGATTTTGTTAACAAATCTATCAAAAATGGAGGATAAGATACATTATAATAAGGTTTCGGTTTTAAAGATTCCTCATTTTCGCTAACGTTTTCATTGTTATAGTCTGAAGGATTTGGATGTTGTTGATTTATGGACGAACGTGCTTTGGGACATTCAACTGCAGAGATTTCACCTTGGTTTGAGCACTAAATAACAAAAATGATGCAAGAAGGAGAAATGAGTCATTTTCCTCAATAAATACTGGATTCATATAGTGGAAATAAAAGAGAAACCTGCTTTCCACCTTCGAGAAAGCATAGCTGATTTTTATGCATAACAGATTTAGGAATAATACAGAACTTTTGCTACTGTCAGACGTCTTTTAAAACGGTGATAAGCCATATCAGATGTATAGAGTATAAGAGATGGAAAAACTCAAAGGAATTGATTGAATATTGTATATGTAAATACTTGTAACATAAATATGTACTATGTAGTTTGAATTTCATATGTTTTAGTAAACATAATAAAAAAACATCTCCAAATGCCCTGATACGACCGAGGGTGGGGAGAGTCAACTCTATCGAAATGCTCTCATATGGCCACGAGTATACAGCCACTACCAGGAAAGTCCTACTCACTACCTTCTCGCGGCATTACTGTTGTTTACGAAATTGAGAGGACGAAAAGCGATTATCCAGTGATCTAACCGGGTTGATGGATATGGAAGATTCACATAGGGAAGTTGGAAAACCATGATTCTAAACCGATGGTGCATATGGGCTCCAGGATCCAGAGGGAACAGAAAGGTGTATGAACCTAATGTTGGTCACCGGCTACCATGGGACTGAATCTCCTAAAGTCGCTCCACTGCCTTGCGGATTAGACCTTCAGGTCAAAGGCTCCGGGTGTGGTCTCCTAATAAAATATATATATAAAATATATATATATATATATATATATATATATATATATATATATATTTGAAGTGGAAACATGTTAGTAGATAAACTTTGAAAGTTGTAATGGATGAAGTATGAGCCTTTCGTGAAAAACAAGGGCCTAACTTCGACGCGTTGTGTTGATTGAGGTAGGGAAAAATGTGTGGAGTGAACATAATACGATAAGGTACTTGTTCTTGTAGTTTCGAGCTGTTTGTATATGCGACGTAGACTGCTCTTTTCAACTAATTAGTAGTGGGAAGATGATAGAAATGTTACTAGCCTACGTTCCCACTCTACATAGACTAAAAGAAATGAAATTAAAAAGATAAATTCCAGAGAAATCGAAATGACAACAGCATACATGATAGACATTGAGACTAAATATTTCAGAATATATAATTTATTTTATTTGTACAAGTTAATATCTTCTAGTTGTTGATGTCAAGATGCAACTCGGCCTTGCTTGAAATAAGTAAAACCCATTGGGCGTAGTCTGGATAGAAAAAGTTACGTCACATATATATTATTTTTTATTTCTCCAAGTCATTAACTTTTAATATATACTGAGTTGTTCTAAATGTTATGTTTCCTTAAAGTCTCCCACGATCTTCTCTAAAACTGTTAGGAAGATTTCAGCTCCTTGAATGACTTCATTGTTAAAACTGTGCATTTCTGTGAGGTAGTTAAGCTACTTGGCTTTCGCCCAAATTTCTCAATGCAACTTAATTACGAAGTGCATTTTCAGGTTCTTGGCTTCGAGCTACACTGATTGTATGACATCTATTAATGCTAACTTTCTGCTCAGACGGACGTAGGTGCGGTAAAGTTCAAAATGAAGACCTGTTGGTTGGTAGTCTAATATTTTGAGCATTGAAGATACCGATTAGCCCTTGACAGCAAAATCCATGGTTCGAACACCGGCCAATTTATATTTTACGATATACTTTCTGATTCAGGTAAAAATATACGTTTCCTACTGGTCATCCAACTAGTTACATAAAGCAAGATTAAGAATAAATAAGTTGTATTGCTAAAAGCTGAATAAATATGTACACAAGTCACAGGTGCATAAGTTTTATACTAAACTGATTGAGACTGGGAAATGCGGGTAGTGACCTCAACTAGGTGAATAATCTACTTAGTCACAATAGCCCTTCCAGATTTGCAACTCTCACCTATCACATGGCCTTCAAGACAGTATGTGACTAGTACATGTTTGCTCAGTAAATTGTTGCTTCATTTTGAGCAGCCATTACACAGGCAGTGAAGCTGGAAGAACAATAAATTAACCTGCACTTGGTAAATGAGTTGTATTTAAATTATTTCGCTCTAAAGACAATTCAATAACCAAGTAATGAATGATGTTTACCCTAAATTTAAATCAGAAGCCGTAAATGAAAATCTTACATTTAAACACACAATTTTCGGTCCAATATATTCATTGTTGTTTTCAATACTTGCAATAAATTTATATTTTCTCTTTAATTTTGCAGCAGACTCTTCAGCAGCTTTTTTAGCTTGAATGAGAATTTCATTCGGAACATTATCAACTACTTGATGATATGGTCTTTCCACATTCTCATCACAACTATCGTTGTAAACACTGTCTTCATCATTTATGCTACTTGTCTTATCAGGATAATTAAACATCTCTTTATTTCGATCCATTTTAAATTGAGATGATTTATTTGATTGGACGTCTGAAGGTGGTTTCTTGGATTTTTTCGAAACTAATGAAGTTTTACCAATGAATGTTTTACAAGAAGATCCAGATAATGGAGATGAAGATGGAGTAGATGGTGCAAGATTTAATAAAACAATGGGTTCATTGTTTAAAAATTCTTGAGTATATTGAGAATTTGATTCAATTTTCATTACAGATTCAGTAAGAGGATTTTCATATTCTGATTGAGTTGATCCCAAAGATAAATTTGAATGACCAGTTATAGAATTTTCAAAACTATTATTTACACACATAGAGCGAGAATAATGATCATGTGATAGTGTGGATGAATTTTCAGAATGCTTTTTCTCATCTATGGGTGTACAATTTGAAGAAATCAATGAAGAGTCTTGAAGTTGTGTAGAGATGTTTAAAGTTGAACTTCCTGAAGATGTTTGAATATCATCAATTTTAATTTTTCTTGGTCTACCTCGACCACGTCTATGTGGAATAGATAAGATAGGAGTATTGACGGACGATCTAATAGATGTGTTGTCTTGATGAGTTAGTTGAACTTCTTTTGAACTTGTAACGCTGGCTTAAAGAGGAAACAAAGATGAGTTAAAAATGAAATAACCGTTAGGAGTATGATCATCTTAAGACTAAAGACTTGATACACTGAGACAATCAAACAGGTGAAATGATAAGTGATAGACACTGGCAAACATACGATATTGATGAAAAATTGGATTAATCTTCTGAGGAAATAGACATATATCTATATTTATGAATGGAATTTCGGTTATCTTTTCGATTCGCTTTAGCCAACTAAAGCTTCCTGATCGCTCATGGTTTTTTCATTCAAACTTGCATGCCAGCAGTGAACTCTGACGACTGCATAATACATATAAGATGACATTCTCAATTTTTCATAAGTTAGTTCGAAATCATAAACATAAAAATAAAAAAAACGATGCAGCCGTAACACCTCAATTAATTTAGGTTGAGACAGGTGTAGAATGTGGCGACTTAGTTTTATACAAACTGAAACTACTTTATTTTTTTGATTGAGATCATGAACTGATTGATATTAGACCACCATGGAAAGCCTTGAGGCACTGGATGGCCGTTTCGTCTTATTGTGGGACTCCTCAGAAGTGCGCATCTACGATCTTACCTCGCAAGATTCTAACCCAGGACCTATTGGTCTGGCGCGCGAACCCTTAACATCTGAACCACTGAGCCGGCATCCAACGGTGTTAATGTCTAATCCCAACCAATACACGAAATTGCGCGACTATCTTCGATTGTATTGAGGTAAATGCCTGTCTCTACCTGACACGGATTAGCTCCACTGCTCACAGCTTCTCACTAGAACTCCGAGAATCGCCTCACGAAGCCAGTCACTAGTGAGCATACGGTAATTGTCAGTGTAGAGTTGTAGAGATTATCAAGTTCTTGATTGAGATCATGGTTGGATTGGTTGAGGTTATATATTAACACCGTTGGATGCCGGCTCAGTGGTTCAGATGTTAAGGGTTCGCGCGCCGGACCAACAGGTCCTGGGCTAGAATCTTGCGAGGTAAGATCGTAGGTACGCACTTCTGAGGAGTCACACAACAAGACAAAACGGCCGTCCAGTGCCATGGTGGTCTAACATCAATCAGTTCATGATCTCAATCAAGAACTTAATAATCTCCACAACCCTGTACTGATTTAGTAAAAATCCAATTGAGGTGCTGATGGTAAAAAGATAAGTTCAAAAAATCTCAAACAAGTGTTGTTCCACATACTCATCGATCAGTTAATTCATATATTACAATAATAATGCTAAATTATGAATAGTGTCGCGTTGATTAATGTGTCAGTTCATGCAAATCAATGTTCAAATAAAGATAAAGGGAGAATGCAGCATGATAATCTCTTAATTCTATTCTAATAACGATTACCACCATAAGTAATTAGTCTAAGTTCCGTTCATCTTTTTCTAAACGCAGCAAATTTAAGCAAAATATAGTCGACTGTTATTTTTATCAGATAATCATTGAGATAAATAAGATTTGATGGAGTTTCGTTCTCTGAGATGGGTAATTTAGTTTTGCAGCTTTCATTGCTCGCCACAAATATGGAGAAATCTAAATACCTTAATTCTACCTGATATTTGAGCAAATGATGTTCTTCAGAAGAATAATGAAAGCTTCATGATTAAATAATCCAGTTCAGAGAACGAAACTTCACTAAGATAACCATTGTATTATTTATTATTATTGTTTATTATTTTTGGAAATTATTATTATTTTGTAAACTATACAAAGACAATACGCCAAATATAATAAGCTAAATATCAGAGTGTAAATTGAGCAGACATTTCGACAATATAATGGACTTAAGTTGATGAGTTAAAATCGGTTTGTTCAAATGATAAACCCTTACATGTATAAACTACTAATTATTACTACTATCAAGTAATAAATATGTAGATTTTCAGATAGGTGTTACGCGTGATCATGTTAGCTAAAATATAAGCAGGTTGGAAACAGAGATGGGAAGGGTCAAGTAAAACGTTCCATCAAATTGTGAAATCATTCAGACTTAAACTAGGACAAAATGCGTTGGCAGTGCTTTTTGGCTTTCATTGATTATCGAATTAGAGTCAGTTCGCGATATGAACTACAAATTCAAAGATCTTTACAATCTCTCCATGTTAACAATCAAATTACAGGTCAGAAATCATTTTACGGGATAAAATGAACTTACTGAATGACTTTTTAGATTCTACAGTAGAGATACACTTTTCCGTATTATTATTGTCATTCTTTTTCTATGAGAAAAATAACATATGGAACATAAAACCAATGGTTTATCCATACGTAGTTTTGTGTTAAATTATCATTAAAAATCACAAAAACTTGTTATTTTTGACGAAGAAATAGAAAACCTATTAATACTTGTTAAATACCTACCTCATCAAGCAATGACACATGATTTTTGATTATCAGGTCATAGATCGAACCCCACTCCGCCTATTTTCGTTTGGGTAACCGGGAAGTATTATTAGTCATCATACAAGCAGTATGGCTAAAGCCAAGTATATAAACTTGCACTGTAAATAAACTGAAAAGCTAATTTCAAAGAAGTTTTTGTAAAACATATGTAAGCTTTTACTCCCTCCATTGTTGGTATAAAGGATAGTAACTGACTAATCACTATTGGTATATGCTAATCTTAAGCTCATCACCTTGTAGTAAAGCCTTTTGTCATATATTGATTTTTAGTGGTGCCAACTGACCTGACTCCAATTTGATCGTGTGACGATTGCTGTTGAAATATACATCCCGGCTAACATCATATATATAATTATCTACTTAAATCGAGTTAGCGAATAACAGAATCGAATTAGTCAAATACGAGAACGGATTTTGAACACGCATATTCCATACAATCGTTGATCAAGACGAACGATCGGAAAAACGAAGTGCGGAAGGAGAGGAGAAAGCGAAGCGAAACGGATCAGAAAAGGCATGTGAGACAACTCAATTTAATCAAGTGTTATTCAATATTTAAAGCCAGAACAAAAATAAGCCACAAACATGTGATGAGTAAAATAAGCAGTCCACACGCATATGCTCACATAAACACTCGAGGGTAATAAGAGAATAATCAACAAGGTCAAAATGTGACTCAAGAAGAATGAATAAATTGGTCCTTCCAGAAACTAGAACAACGTATGTGGGCTTGACATAGTACCAGCCAATACAGATTCGAGCATCAATGTGAACATCCCCACTGAAATGTAGTTACGAATACCGAATAAGAGGCAACGTCTGTCCTGGATTCGACCACCGGTTGGAGTCTAATTATTGTAATTTATGACATATTCTCGATTTCGAGTTGAACGGTTTCTAGTGAGATTGGAGCACGGATTGTATTGATGAAAAACTGAAACTTCTGAGTATAGCTATTACCTTGACGCAGTGATCGGCGTGGCCTGTCGCGATTATCCAACCAGGTTTTATTGGCCAGAACACTTACTTCTTCAAATCCTACCATGCCAGGTAGGCTAGCCAGACAAAAGGAAGAACAAAGCAGGGACTTAGGACCATAGAGCGAAGCCTTACTGCTAGCTATGCTATGGTTTGATGGTGATAACGTTTTTTCCAAAAAAACAAATAATATATGCGGCAATGAAGCGTTCTCATAATGGGAGGGAGGTGTCAAAGGTCACTCCTAAGCATAGTACACCTTAATTTGCTCCAAGGATTTCTGTTGTCGGCGGAGAGACCTTAAGTGTACAGACTTAACTAATTAAGAACTACTCCTAAAAAGGCCTGCCTGAAGCAGCTATCTCTTGGGCTCTGCAGACATACTCTTAACTCGCCAAGACCACTACTATTCCAGTTTCCATTTCAAGTATCAAAAACTGAATAACTGACCGATATTGAAACTAATATTTCTTATAATTAGATAAAATATCGGTTTAAGATGTTAGGTCCCTCTGTTGGCTAAATCCCCATAATTGTCAGTATCAAAATCTCATAACACTTAAAAGTTTTTATGCCTATATCGATTTATCCGCATTTAAGCAATGTATTTGTGAGGCTGTACACAATGGTATTTTAACGTTGTAAAGTAAAGAAATAATTCTGCACAACGAACTTACTTTCGAATCATGAGACAAATGTTCCTCTGACGAGAAATGTGAATAACTTTTCAGAACTTTCCGATTTATATGATATAACCTTGAGGAAGTAGACAAATGAGATTTGGGACGACCACGATGCTTTTGAAAAGACGGACTGACAAGTGGCTGTACAGTCGGTGGAATATTACGATTAGAATCATCATGGTGTTTTGGCGAAAAGCAAAATTTATGATCACTTTGTTCATTTTGACTGTGAGTATGCAATTTTGAAGATCTGTAGAATGGGTTCACGCGATTCATCTGATTCATTTGAGCTTCCACACTTGTTAAATCGCCAATTTCTTCTAAAGTCAATCCGCCAGGCATATCTTTACAAGCTTTCTGTAACGATGAAACGGTCATTTGTTTGCGACAAAATGCCAACAGCTGATAAAGTACAGGAAGGAGAGATGGTTAAAAAAAGCCTCAGTAGAATAAATATTTAACCAACGGAACTTGTGGACATTTTTATGTTGAGACTATATGGGTGACGATTACTTAAAAACAAGAAATAATTGGATAACTTCACGGAATAGAATAAAACATAATGGTTAAGGGATGTGGCTACACCAGACGTCGATAAGTATGTTTTAAAACCCGACAGAGGGTAAATACTGAGTAGGTACACTCAGGGCTAGGTCTGAGTCTGTATGAATCTTTCCGATTTGCTGTTAAGCATCGGATTATCTTGGAAACCATATCAGTTAAACAGACTCGTCTGTAGTTATCCCGAGAAGGTTTTCACCAACATTGTGAGGTAATGAAACCAGCAATCAAGAGCATTCAGGTGGGATTGTGTTCATCTTTTAGAGTCTAGCTAATGTTCCGACTGACTTTACCGAAAATGTTAGATCATCACTCCTCAAAGATATCTGAACCTGTTGACCTCCGTCTTAAGTTAACTATAGTTTTTACTACTTTGCTAAGAGGTGAAGGTTTAGTGTAACATTTTCAATGAGACCAATTGTGGACAGTGAGAAACCAAAGAGTAGCTTACAACAAATCAAACTGATTCTTAGCATTCCGATCATTGTTTTAGTCATTTCTTTAAAGGGTGTATTATGATTTGGTCGTTCCTTGTGAACTGTGGTAACAATCGACTTCTAAACCTCATCATCGTTGATGAGTCTAAAGAGTTATCTTGTTATGTTTATAGTTACTTCAGAAAAGTAGCAGTGATCGACTGGTCGTTAGAATGATGTGGATATAGATATCCTTATAGCTATTAGGGAGTATGAAAGGTAAACGGTAGTCCTATATCAATAAATCATCATACAAATAACATCGAATAGACAAGAAACATAATAACTGTTAGGCATATTCTGAACCGATGCAATTGCTTCAAGAAGCAATTATTTATGACATAAATGCGTTTAGAAATCTCCGATAGAAAATTTCTGTTCATAAAATTGTTTTCGAAATCACTTTAGTTTGGGAATTTTTCGAAAGTTGAATGCATAACTTTTAAAGCTAATACTGTCTGTTAAGTTGATAATATAAAACAATAAGAATAAGAATAAAACAATAGTCCCAACTATATAAGTTGGTGAAGATTTACAACTTCATCAATCAACTTGTCATCTTTACCTAGTATCATATTCCTAAAGAATTAAGCCTCATAAATTAGTCATAAAAACCATCTCAACGTGAATACTTGCATCAAACAAAGCCCGATAAAAAATTGAAATCTCAACGAGTAATTAAGTAGCTTGGAAAGTTAAAGTAACAAAATTTTTTCAATGCTCACTTTACGTGCACGTTGGTAATAAATTGTATCCGGGGGATTATAAATCATTGCATTATTACACATTAATGTGACATCAGCAAGATATTCTGTAGCAGATCGATAATACGCCCGAGACTTAAGTCTGTTGTATATTGTCCCAAGATCCATGGGTTTGGAAATCACCTAGCATAGCAAATAGAATGTGATATTTATCAATATATAACTGAAAAGTGGGTTGGATAAATTAAAATTTCTTTGAAAGTATGAACAGAAATATTTGTGACGGTTAACACTTATCAAGTCGATATAGAATAGATGGTATGCGGCTAGCAATGGAATTCAGAATGCGCGATTCCACTTCTAGTCACATTCCATTTATTCTATATTAACATGTGTCATAATGACGACATAAAAACAATCTGTATGGAATGCTCATATGCCAACCAAAACTGCTCAAACTTCAGTAGAAAAGTATCAACAACGGGATAATCCAAACCTTTTAAAATTGAATTTAAAAATTCCTTCTTTAAGACAGACATCACATAGGTTACACATTAGGAACTTAATAACAGTATGAAGTACTTTGTGCTACTCGCCTAGCAATTTAATTCTTTGACATTGAATAACTGTCTAAACATGTGCACGCATAAATCAAGTCATGACAATGATGAGTATTCTATGGAGCTGAGTCTATTTTAAACTTCATTTAGAAGGTCAGGATGACTATTGAACTTGAATATAAACTGGAGACTTCATTTATTCTTTCATTGATGAATCAGTTCAAGCGCAGACGGATGGTTTTGCTCAGTATTATTAGTGCAACTCAGTTAAAATTGTGAAGTGAATATGCAAAACAATATTTTGCAGTTTCATCAGAAGAAAAGTGAGGTCTGAATACTGCAGTGTGGTTGAAAACTGGGACTAAATTATCAAGACAACAAACGCTACTTCCAGAAAAGGTTGATTATTATTCCCAGCATAACTGACATATTACTCGATAGCAAGTCAAAAGTCAGATAAAACGCAGATGTTGAGTGATTTTTGGAATTACGAGGCGCTGTTTATAATGGATACCTGATCAAACAATAACAATGCGCAAGACCTATTTTTATCAACACTGCATTTAAGAAGTTTTAGAATGCAAAACATGGGGAAATTTTGTTGGTTATGCTTCAGATTTTTTGCTTTGAAAGTCAGTTACAAGAAGAGTGGAACGTGACACAAGTGCGCCAGTTCAAGTTGTTACACTACATTAACATAGTGAGATAATATTATCAAGAAAAATCCTAAAGCAGTAGAAGTGGTAAAAGTACCAGTAGTAGAGAAAAGAATTAAGTATCGAAAAAAAACTGATAGTGGGAAAGACAAGGTAAAGGTAGTATGATTTGAGAGGAGAGAATGCATTAGCACAATAAAAACGTATAAGATAATCTTGTAACTAAAGATATAACAGAAAGTTACGACAACGGTGAGGACCCCAACAAAGTAGTCTTAATCTACCAATACGGGTCAGTACATCAGTCAGTGACTTCATGGACTGATGCTACATCTTAATTTCAAGGTCCACAATTCTTTTTACAACCTACCACCACACCAGCGAACACTACGCGTAGCGGTAGAAGGTGGATGGTCGTAGATAGTACATGTTTAAACCACCTTTATCAATACATATTCCAGACCTCAGCACCATATTTACTTAGTACCCCATGTCTAACCTCAGTACTGCATACACAAGCAATGCTAAGAAGACATCTACAATCAAAAGCTAGTAACTTGCAAATTATACTTCTAATACCTACTATACTTAAATGACCACATTTCACAGCCATAAAGTAGACCAGAACGAACTACTGAGTATATTCGTATTTTAGTTGAAAGATGGACATCTTGCCTGAGCCACATGTGATAAGAATTCAAAAAAGTAAGGCTTTGAGAATAATTGTTAGAACTGCATTTTACAGCCATACTTTTTACAACTGCGAATTTAATCACTGACATGCAGAACCATCTACAGTCAACAATATAAACGCGGTAAAACAGTAGATAGTGTAACATCTTTATCGAGTACTGGTTTATGAAACGCGCTTTGAAATACAATATTTATGTGATGGCCACTGATACGACTCGACTCTTCATAATGAACCAGACGAAAAGGATTTCGAATCTATGACTTACATTACTCTAACTAATACGAACGAGAGGAAATGGAGTTGGTCGACTTGCAGTTAGCCTAAAATAACTTACAAAAAAGACAAAGATACTGTTTCATAGTAGTTCGAACTAGTTGCTACTGAGTTTAAGGAACCATCCATTTTTAGCCACTTAACTGTAATTTTAGACAGAATATTGGATGGGTAGAAACCTATACATAGAATGCGACAACTTTGCAACCTGAAACGTATTTTAGTATTGTTCCGAGTAGATAAAATTTAGGTCTTCAACATTTTAATTTGATTATATCGTTATCAGCATCAACTGTGACCGTGTAATTATATAGATATTAAAAACATCAAGAACATGGGGTAACAAGTAAGTTCTGTTGCAAATAAGGACGAAGTTACAGATCTGATATCCAAAATCGTAGAGGAAAAAAAACGTTAAGTGACAAACCTCTGAATATCCAATAGCAATATCGTCAGTTACAGGGTTGGCAAAGATACCACGTGGATCTCTGCGGACCAGATTTTGGTGAATTTCGATTAGCACGGTATATAGGTTTCTACTTGTAACTTCAGTCAGAACATCGGCCTCTGTGATAAAAGAAATTATAAGACTTATCAATCAATAAAAACGAAGTGATAACGATGACTTATAGTAAACTTGGTGGAAAATCATTAAACACGGGACATATGGTAAGTTTATCTTTTGCTAAGAGAAGTGACGCAAACACTACGTTATGAAAATGCCAGTTGCTATATCACTAAGTGTGACTAGCTCATTCACATTAGACCATTATATCTGGGAATAAAAGTATCATATAATCATCCAAGATGTGGTTAACGTAAATCACTACAAGAACTTTTCCTGACATCAGCCCACTAGTCCATTTATCGGAACAATAACCGGTGAACGAGATAAGATCAAAAAATTGCCTATGCCTACGCATATTGGTTAGTATCCTGAGTAGAAATAACGTTCCAGTATCAGGACTTATATATACTATAAGTTTGTTAAAATACATACCACTTGAGCCCTCAAATACTGGGAAAAACCACACAATTCGTGGAAACTCTGTCAAAAGAAAATTAAAAATCTTGGGGAAAGTAGGATAGAAACCCAGAACTCAGAATTTTAAAATAGAGTATCCATGAAATTACAGATCAGTCGAACTGAAAAATCCGTTGAGATTGAATTAAAAATATCAAGCCTTGTAGATAAAAACACTTAATTTCTAAGCAACATTTTTGTCAGTTTTAACAGATAAAAACTCAGTTATAATATAATCAGTCGAAAAGGTAAATGCAAACCCATGTAGGAAAATGGGCTAAAAAACTGTACCAGAACACTCTTGCGAACATTTCCCTCCAGAGAATGATATCTTTAGCTTTAAGGCATTATCTGAATCAGCAACGCAATGTAGACCACCGGAGTTCATTTCATTTAGCATAACTGTAACACCATATGCATTTTGCGCGCTGTTACTTAGATTACAGCACCCAGAATTTCTACTGTCAGTTCCCATTATTGAGGATAGGACTGCAGTTTAGTTTGGTTTTAAAATGACGGAACGCTGTGTGTTAATCTTGGAAGTTGGGTTCCTCAGTTTACCCAGCTTAAGTTTGAATGCATTAACGAGGTTTGGTAGTAAAGCCACCTAACTTTGCTAAGTGGTATTTAATGATACATGCCTCTGCGTAATATGAGGAAAGACCTTCTACGTTTGAAGATTATATTGTGTGAAGTAACTAACTAACTAACTGTGTATTCCACACACACCCGACTGTAGCCCTTCTCGAGTTACTGACAGTCTCAAACCCAGAAACATGAGGAGGAATGGGTATGAGACGACAAGGTTACCGAAAAAGCTAACACGAAGAGTGTCATTCAAAGCATCTAAACTTTTCAATGGGAGTTGGAGGGTCTTCGATTATAAGAATTATGACCCCTCTGTGGGGGCAGTGAAATGTCACAGAGCCCTAGCCAAAGCATCCGGCGGTTAGGTCACTGAATATCGAACAAATCATCGGTCTCTGTCAAGGTAAGGGAGAGCCAACGCGCATCAGTTGATCGCATACCACGGAATTTCCGATGCGGTGGTGGTCCCACTATCTTCTCTGTACTTATTCTTACTAATACATTTCCGTAATAACGTCCTTTGTGTTGTACGTTTTCCAAGCATCCATAGAACCCTGACACGACGAAGAGGTAATCCACGTTAGGTTCTGACCGTGAGGTGTGATTTCGAATTTAGCTGTTAGTCACACCATTCCCATTTAACTCGAGTATGTCCCTAATCATTCGACATGGGTCATCAAGGTTGATGACCTACACCTCATAGAGCCCAGATAACTTGGAAGCTGTGAGACAGAAGTCCTTTCTAATAACCAAAGCAACAAGTAATATAAGTATGCAGAAAGTCTTCACAATATAGAAAACTGCGAGTACCGGTCAAATATCTTCGGAAGCGCGAAGACACAACTTGGCGGTGCTAGGAATACAAAAAAAATCCATTGAACCCAGGCTGGACAGAACAGACCAGATTCGAGAGTAGTTTCATTGTATTCCGGTCACAAAGATGCCTCACATATAAGAAGTTTCACTTATGCTGACCAAAGAGGCGTGTAAAGCAATTATAGGATGGGAATCTCATGGGTCCAGAATTATCAAGGCATAATTCAAAACAAAAAGGGGACCGCAGAAACTAATCGGATCACACTATACAGAACCAGATCGATCATATTTGTATCGCCGAAAAAATCAGTACGTTAATGGTAGACGTGAGACCAAGGAGGGAGCTTGGTAAATCATGGTCTAGTTTGATATAAATACTGCTATTATACAAGATCTAGTCCTGAAACTGCAGACATCATACGGAATTCATAAGACGGACTATACTGCAAAGTTGTGCACGGTGGACAGCTGACAGATGTAATCCAGGTAAGGACAGGGGACAGACAAGGCTGCCTACCCTCTCCCTTACTCTTTCTTCTCGTGGTCGACTGGATTATGAAGGCCTCCACATCTGAGGGAAAACACAGAATACATTGGACAGCTCAGAACCAACTAGAAGATTTGGACTTCGCACAAGAACTCGTCCTTATATCCATACACACCAACAAATCCACATGAAGACAACTGGTGTAACAACATCCTCTGCATCCGTAGGCCCCAACATACACATAAGAGAAAGCGAGATCATCAAATACAACACAGAAAACACCAACTCAATTGCATTTCATGGAGAAACTCTAGAAGATATGGAATCTACCTGGGAAGCATCATCGATGAACAGGGAGGATCGGATGCAGACGTCAAGGCTAGGATTGGCAAAGCAAAGGCCACATTCCTACAGTTGAAGAATACATGGAACTCAAAACAGCTGTCTGTCAGTCAATATCAAATTCACAATCCTTGATACGAACGTCAAGATAGTCAATTCTACTGTAGGTAGCTAAAACTTGGAGAACTACTACAAGCATCACCAAGGAGGTACAAGTATTTATGAATAGTTGTCCACACAAGATACTCAAAATACATTGACCGGATATCATCAGTAAGAGCCTACTGTGGGAGAGGACAAACTAATTTCCATCTGAAGAGCAAATTAGGGAAAGACGATGGTAGTGAATAGAATTTACATTGCGGAAGTCACCAAACTGCATCGCGAGGCAGTCAACAATGCGAAACGAAAGGAAACAGACCAAAGAACGCCTAGGGCTGTGGACCGGAAGTATACACCAAAATAATGAATAGCACTTAGGGAAACCTGTAAGTAGCGCCTAGGATAGAGCTGGTCGGGGAATCATGGTTTATAGCGTATGCTCTATGAGGGTTAACAGACGTAAGTATCACTTGTACGAAATTCTCATCAAAACTGTTCGAAATCGGAAACTAGAAAAATGACTAAAAAAATATTCGGATTAATTTTCCAACTATGAATTGCCGAAGCGATGCAATTTAAAGCAGGTAAAACTAAATGAACGTATTAAATTTGGCACTCATCACCAGCGAGTCATAAAGTAAAATTAATTATTAGTTCGTACAAATATTACAATCACCACAGATTAAATGGTTATTCAGATCCCCGTAACCAGCTGCGCGTCTTCTCCTTAGCTCAATCACGTGTCTTTAGGTGTGCAAGTTTCTGTACGATCCGGAATGTACCCATTAGTATTAGAATTAATAGCGGAAGTTGGAACGGACTCACCAGAATCCTAATAAAGTATTCAGTCGTTGTAACTGGCTCGCATTTGCATTCGATACTCATTGACTTGTTTTGGGAGACCTTTCCTAGATTGTGGGAAGGGAGTTCTTGTACGAAGATTATTTTGTTTAGGCAATTATCAACATCGTTTCTTTAGCGTACGGTCTAGCGATTCTGCATGGAAGTCTTTGTCTCCTCTCCTCTCCGGGTCTTTAAATTTTGCAGCAATGATAGAACTGACGTTTGTTTTCAAAGTCTTGAAATTTCTTGCTTGTGCATGAAAATCAGTGAACTTTGGAATCGTGTGTAATTCTCCGCGCTTCGGCTACGTAGTTAGCAAGTTATAAAGTACTACAAATGAAGGATAGAAAAGCGAAGGGACTGTTTCATAGAAAATCACGGTGGCTTTGTAGCATATTAATACTATAGATTGAATACATCATTTGCATAACTACCTTCAATTGTGTTCCAAATACAACATAATTCGTCTGATCTTATTGTTGTTGTGATTGCTCTACGTTCTCCTTCCTTTTCTTTCTTTTCCACTCTTCTGCTGGCAAGCATTCTACTTCCGATTCCTGCTACATACTACTTATATTTGTCCGCATATGTAGTGCACACCATAATATTATCAATGATAAAAGTCAATAATTTTCTTCATTGACAGGTTTGTTGGTGAGACTTTATATTTTTATACAAATCTTGGGATCCATATCATGTAGTAGTATGGGAGTCGAGATTATGTGACTGACTGCCGTTCAATACCCAGGAATAAAGTAGCTCAAAAGTGACCTTGTAGTATTCCACATGACACTGAAAATATCTGGCAACTGATAGGAAATCATAACAACTTGTAATCTTGTGATAATTAGGATTATTTGAACTATTATAAAAACTAGGAATTCCTGAAATAGCGTAATTAAGGCTGTAGGGCCAAAGCATCCAGCAGTTGGGTCACTGAATATCAAACAAATCATTGATCCTTGTCAAGGTCAAGGATAACCAACGCGCATTAGTTAATCTTACGTCACTGAGATAATCCACGTAAGGTGCTGACCGCGAGGTGTGACTTTGACGTTAGCTGGTTCGTCACACCATTCCCGTCTAACTCGAGTAGGCCTCCAATCATTCGACATAGATCATCTACGTTGGTAATCTACAAGGCAAAATAGAACTGGGTGAGCACAAATGAACATATTGTATTTGGAATTCGGAATCAGGCAGTCCTCCAGTACAAAAGAATCATTAATCCATTTAAACACCACAAATATTCTATCAAGTGATTCTGTAGCCACTTAAGCAAGTGGTATTTTAGTTAAGTGTAATAAAATACAAGATAATTATTGGGACTTCATAAATTTGTGAAAAGTGACACATAAACCAAACTTACAAATAAGAAAGTATTAATCAAATCAGTATTGAAATTAAGAGAAGTAAATAAAAATGAAGAACAAAAGAAGTACAGTTACTTGCGGGATAAACTCAAGGCTCTCCATTTTTATATAACGTCACTTTTAATGCAAGGTAGTTTAAAGAATAATTAGCTCAATAGCAGAAACATGAACAGATCACTTTAATGATCTAATGTATTTGGCTCATCATGCGAAATACCAAGCAAATACTCTGGTTTCTCTTAATAAAATGTGTAAAGTTTCACGAAATTCTCAAGGGTTGTTGTGGGTGAGCAAACCTATGAAACACAGAATACAAGTCTGTACTCAATCCCGATTGTTGTGACAGAATACACAACCAGATTGGATGCCATTATTTGTAATACAATACCATTAATTTAACACTTGAATAAAAATGTTTTAAAATTTGTGTAGCAATACTGTCTATATTAATACATTAGTAGTGAATAATCTTCATACCTCTGATTCTTATCACTCTGACTCTGAATGCAACGTGATCTTGGTCAGCTCCATTGAAGTAGTAATGTCGAACAAAAGGATTCCAATACAACCAAAGAAATGTTAAATGTATCAATTTGATACGGGATTGAAACTTTATATGATTTGAATGAAAAGATCGGAGAATTCGTTCCACACGGCACATTTGTCCTTAAATGTAGTGATAATGAAGGGTATAAGACAAGGTATGGAGGAGCTTTGTGAGTATTAGAAGGATTTATCTGACAGGAATGCTGATGTTGTTCTATTTGACGAATTTCGACCACAAGAGTCCCTTCTAATCTTCCATCTGTTTTGTATATTTGTTGGCCAGTCAGCGTACTTGTAACATTTTCCATTAGTTAATTTGCACGTTATATACTTAGTAACTCTGTAAGGGTAAATTTTTTGCTGTTGTTTATGATGGAAAGCATTATTCTTTTCGCCAAAACTGGTCCCAACTTTTCAGCACGGCTGAAGTTCACGAATCGCCACTCCACGCTAAATTTTGGGGCTAGTCACTGATTAAAATATGATTACCGTTTAATTGAATAATTTGTGGAAACTAATTCAATATGACAACAATTTCTACGTTTAAGGAAATCCTCAATTTATTATGAAACAACAGCTTAACTGAAGTAGGAGGACTTTGTATGTGTAGTAACAAAACATAACCTTGGAACACGTGAGAAATTAGCCGGTTAAAAGTGATAACAATAAATCGGAAAATAAAAACGGCTATTTCGGAAATATGAAATAGGAAATTGTCTTCAAAGTTATCCTTACAGTAAAGAAATTAATATTTACCAACTAAAGTTAAATAAATATGGGGACTTGTGGAGACTGTACTATTTTTACAATTAAAGTCACGAGTCTATCTAATCTAGACTACCATTGAAAACCTGGAAGCACCGGAAGGCCGTTTCGTCGTAGTGTGGGATTCCTCAGCAGAATACGACCATGACATCGCGCGAACACTTAACTTCGAAACAACTGAACCATCATTCAACGATGGCAGTGTCTAACTTTAGCCAATTCATGATATTGTGCGACCATCTTCCATTGTCAGTGGTGGGTAACTGTCACACATCCAACATTCAACTCCACTGGTCATGGCTTCTCACTAAAACTCCAGAAGTTACGTTTTGAAGATAGTCATCTATGACCGGTGGGGTCCAATGCGTGTCGGGTATGCAATATTTACCCACCAAAGATAAGACTATAGATTGAATGAAGTTAGACATTAATACCACTGGATGACGGATCAATGGTCTAAGAATGAGGCGTTCGCGCTCGTGATTGAAGGTTCTGGGTTCGAATTTCACGTGCTGGATTGTGAATGAGCACTGACGAGGAGTCCCATACTGAGACGAAACGCTCGTCCAGTACTTCTAGATTTTCAGTGTTGGTCTAACTTATATTGAATCATGATTTCAACTCTGATAAAACTAAATAATTTGAGGTAATTTTAGTAAATACCATAACCATATTCAACTTCTTTGTTACGTTACCTTCCAGATATTTCAAGTAGCTTTATTTAAATATCCTATATGAATTTTACATGCCCCCAAATCCCCTGGTATGGCCGAGAGTAGGGTGGCCTCGCCCTCCTCGAAATACTCTCACACGGTCACGCGTATACAACCTCTGCCACGGAAGTCCTGCTCACTGTCTTCTCGTGGCGGGGGTGTTGTTTACGAAAATGAGACGACGAAAAGCGAATGTCCCGCTCTTTAACCGGATTCCAAACCAATGGTGCACATGGGCTCCAGTATCCTGTGGGAACAAATGGCGTATGAACCAATCGTTGGTCACCGGCTACCACGGGAGTGCATTTCTTCACGATGCTCCACTGCCTTGTGGGTCAGTCCTTTAGGTCAAAGGCTCGGGGTGTGGCCCCCTAAGAAAACCACTTGCTTCGGTTTGGCCACCCGGGCAATATCACAGCCCACACACAAACAGAATGAAATGACAATAGTTACGAAAAATACTTAATAAATAGAACGAACATCATTGATATTTTTGAATTAATCATCGTTATTATTCAGCAAGGTGGTGAAGAAAAGGATTACGTTTATTTTTGAATCAGAAGAAAACATAAACTATCACTGTGTTACACAAATAGTAAATGTGCATTTAAATTATACAAAAATATCTCGATTCTCAAAGTCCCTCCACACACACACACAACAACAACAACAACAACACACACTACACAAATTGACTCACGTCATAACTACAAACATTAATGAATAAAGATTGTAAGAGTAGAAAAGAATGAGGACTAATAAAACTAACATAATTGATTTTAATGAAATTTTTTAAAAGATATTTTATGATAAGGTAAAAGAAGAAAACAAGCACAACAAAAGTTGGTTACTGTTATCGCTGTCATCTACTATTACTATATTTCTCCTTCCTGCTTTCTTTTATGCTTTAAATTTAGAAAACTAATGAATATAAAACGCATATTGACTACAGATATATATAATTCCCATTCAAACATTAGAAAAACTAAGTTCAGCGAAGAGGTCTCTTTTCAACGAATTTAAGTATTAGTGTCGTGACGACAAGAAATAAACATGATAATGTAATAGAAGAATTATAATAATGGATTACGTAATAACAATAAAGGATCGTGTGTAGGCAAATAGAATGCCTTGTAAAATTAATAAGTTAGCAACGGATTATAATGTGAATGAAGTGGAATCATTAAAATAGTTTTGTTACGATAATCAAAGGTAATAGAAGGATAAAATGAAATGAAGTGATATCATAAACAATTATGAATAAAATCATGAGGATCTGAGAAATAAATAACGAGAAAGGGGGTAAATATTTTCAAATATGAAATATAAAAATAAAATATAATAATAATAGCTTAAGGCGGAGTTAACGATAAGGAAAAGACGTACTTATTTTGTACCTACAGTCCTGGCTTTAACCCATGAATGGTATGAGCTTTTGCTGTTTTGAGGAGTTAGGTACGAGGGAGTCTAGGTAGAGTTGGACGAATTATACGAATATTTTTTAAAATCAATTTATGGATCAGTGAAGTGATTAGAGTCAATTAGATATTCAAGAATGGAACCTATAGTTGCTTTCCTCTCACCCTTTTAGAACCACACTGAGACATTTGAAAGCAAGCACTAACTACGGCCATATTACGTAATCTAATACTACAATCTTTCTATTATAACATCACATTTATTCCTTGTTCATATGTCTTGACGGAAATAATACTTTATATATTGGATAGTTTCAAACTTCTAGGGACTCAAAAGGCAATTAAACTGAATAAGTAGAAATTCATTTGGTGTTGTTTTACTTGTATCTTCCCATCGTTATTTAGGACTGCAATTGATTAATCTCTTGTTGGCGTAACAGTGAGAAGATACAAGTAAAACAACACCAAGTGAATTTAAACTTCACCCCATTGCACATGCTAGTGACTATCAGGACTCAGTAGCTAAGTAGATAACGCGATGGCATTTGAAGCGAACGGAACTGTGTTCGAGTCCCGGAGTCAACATCAACTCTGGGGTGCAGGTACACCCAGTTGAAGAGTCCCAAATAGAACGAAACGCGCGTCATGGTTTCCACTGCTAGCCACTATCCATCTTTGCTTGAATAAGTAAGATTTAATGTAGGTAAAATAGTGTAGTTTTATCCTATTAGGTTGATAAAAATGAAGGACAATATCTATCATAAATGAGTGATACAATTAATGTTCATTAAATTGATTGGATATGATTAATTATGTCTTATTTATTTACTTTAATGCTGATTAATGACTATCCTATTGATTTTGTTGATTCTAGGAATTTCAACATTTTAAGTGTTTTCTATCCTCAGGTTTATACAACCAGTCACGAACTACAGCTAATAAAAGAATCTTCAGTGAAATCCTTGTCAGTAATGAAAGTTTCCTACTACTTTTGTTAATCATAATTTATACTGACCATTCGTTTTGATAAATATTATGGAAAAAAGTGTGAAGCTGAAAAGAACGTTCAATAATGATTCGTGTAATTTCCCCTCAGGTTTCTAAGTTGATGCTTACCTCGTGATTCAGTTTGATGATTTCCAAAAATGTATGTCACATCGACTTGCACAGTCTTTTCCTAATTCCTTCTTCAGCTTGAAGTCGCTTTGTTCTCTCTGACGGTAGATTGTTACTCTCTCTTTCTCTCTCTCTCTCTCTCTCTCTCTAATATATATATATATATATATATATAAAGTACGGGGAAACTGAAACGTCAATAACTGTCAAATTGAGTTGAGTCAATGAGTACAGGCAACCGAGTTTAGTGTCACACGAATATTATAGTCCATGGTTCGATAGGTTGGGTGGTATGGCTTGGAATAAGTTGAAACAGGATAAATCCTTTCACTTTGTTTTCGCGTAATCCTAAGATATGAAGTATATCATTCATTTTATTCTTTTAATTCATTCGTACTTTACGAATCACATAATTTATGTCTGATCTCTGGTACTATCAGTGGTACTGTTGCTACTACTAATACGCTGGTATCTCTCTGGTGTGGCGTGAAAACTTGAACCAGTGCGCATATGCCCCAGTATCTAAGTAGCTTATAACTAATATGTATTATGCAAAAGTTTATTTGTTAGGAATCTTGGCATCTACTAAAAAGTAATAGTGAGCACCCAATGTTCGATGTCAGATAACTAAAATTAGTGTATTGAGAGTCATTAACCTAGTTTTTGTTCTCTTAAAGACTGTTTACTAGGATCCGTCTGTAGTATTGAGATGAGAGTCGCCTAAAGGATTCAAAACTTTGTTAACCTGTATCAGAATATAGGGAATCACTTCTTTACTTTACGGGATATGACTAAATTTATATCACATTGTAATCCTTGTATTAGACTGTCACTCAATCGTAATCAATGTCATAATATCTGGTCCTGAACATTAAACAAATCCAATCGATATACTGACCACACTGCAACTTGATCAATACAATCCGATAGGTTCTAAAGTTTATACGACATGGTATTAGTAACATTTCAGTGACTAACTAATAGTTTAAATAATAAAATCAGCTATGTTTTAGGCCTAGTTTACATTATTATTTCATATGTATAATATTATCAAATTTAATTGTATTGTTATGTTAAGCAATATAGTATTGTTTTATTTTCACAAGTAAGTTGAAGAATGGCAAAGCAAAGGCCGCATTCCTACAGTCGAAGAATACATGGAACTCAAAACAACTGTCTGTCAATCAATATCAATGTCACAATCCTCAATACAGTTCTACTGTAGGTAGCTAAAACGTGAAGAACTACTACAACTATCATCAAGAAGGTACAAGTATTTATAAATAGTTGTCTACACAAGATACTCAACATACATGGACCGGATACCATCAGCAACAGCCTTCTATGAGAGAGAAAAATTCAACTCACAGTTGAAGAGGAAATTAGCAAAAGATGATGGAGTTGGTGGATAGGACATACATTATGGAAATCACTAACTACACCATGAGGTAAGCCCCAACATGGAATCGTGAAGGGAAGTGGAAAAGATGAAGGCCAACGAACACATTACATCGAGAAATAGAAGTAGATATGAGAAAGATGAATAACAAATGGGAAGGAGCTGGAAATGATTGTTCAGGACAGAATAGGATGGGTAGTGCTGGTGGGTGGCTTATTCTCCTCCACGAGGGTAACGGGCGTAAGTAAATAAATAAACAAGCTATTAAATACTTAGTATGAAATTAAAATTTATACAGTTTTAAAATATTTCTATTATTAACTGAATAACCACTGAAAACTAAATTCCGATTAACAGTTCTCTATTAATGGAG
The DNA here is from genome assembly GCA_944470375.2 of Schistosoma guineensis. Taxonomy (NCBI): domain Eukaryota; kingdom Metazoa; phylum Platyhelminthes; class Trematoda; order Strigeidida; family Schistosomatidae; genus Schistosoma; species Schistosoma guineensis. The sequence goes on along the minus strand of OX103894.1, from coordinate 83,913,606 downwards.
AACTGAGAACTGACTAAAAATAGTCTAAACATTTCGTTCTTATCAATAGACATGGAGTTGTTTAATTCAGTTGCTGGTTGTGTTGTGAATAAGTATCACTATCAAACATTTGCCCGATGCTCTATAATTTCTACCAATGCTTCTAGACGAAAATAAATTCTAAATAATAACTAGTAGTGTAGTGAACGAGAACACAATTGTGGACAATCGAATGTAATTAAACACAACATTACAGAATCTCTTAGTAAATTCTAAGTATCATACAATAATAACTTCATTTGCAAAATATCAATCAATCGTCTCAGACTTCACTATTCCTTCACTTCCACAATAATCATTCTCTATCCTCGTTCTCTTTTCTTCAATCTTCTTAACCTTCTACTGCCAGGTATTTTACTTTCAAATGATGTTACATACTACTTATATCTATCGATATCAGTAGCACACATCACATGGTAGTAAGTTATCATTCTAATGACGAGAATATTTCTTTTTATGATTAGTTATTTTATCATTTGACAGAAATAATATTTTATACAGACAAAATAGTTGTTAGTACTGACTAATTTCCTTATTTACCCAAAGATATGTCAATGTAATTTAAGACAATAGACAGTACAAAAAATAACAATAATAATAATAATAATAGTAATAATATTAATAGTAATATAATAATAATAGTACTAGTAATAATAGCGATAATAGTACTGCTAGTAATAATAATATTAATAGTAATAGTAATAATAATTTAAGTGGAAAAGTTTGTCCAGGTCAGAATTGTATGGAGGGCTGATGGGAGGCCTATACTCCTCCACGAGGGTTAGCAGGCGTATGTAAGTAAGTAAGTAAGTTGAAGAAAGCTATGACCATTAGATCTTGAAATCAATCATTTCAATTCTTATAAACAAATGATTAGATCATAGTTTTGTCAAGTTGTCTCATTTCTTGTTACAAATATTTTTCTAATTTTCAAATAATAACATAGAAGTGAATATCAATAATGTTCGTTATTTAATATTGTAAACAATTAGGTCAGTAAATAGGAAGTGATTAAATAAAGCAATAGATAAATGGTATCAGAAGGGGTTTTTGTGGATATTATAGTGATTTCAATGGTTGAGATCATGAGTCAATTGAAGCTAGATCATCATAGAAAACCTGGAAACACTGGATGGCCGTTTCATCCAGGTTTTCCATGGTGGTCTAGCTTCAATTGACTCATGATCTCAACCATTGAGACAAATAATAGATAAAGTTTTATTAGATGATTAGAAATAATGATTTTCGTTCTTCTATCAATAGTTATTATGTACAAGTATACAAATATTAAAAGACAGTAGTTAACCTGAAGTTTGTAGAAACGTTTAATGAATAGACAGTAATATTTATCCCTAATATATTTAGTATAATTGTATGATATATGTACTCATTGGCAATTTTAATTCAGATGGATTTCTTGAAATTATCATTGTAAGTAGTAAATAATAGATTTAACTAAATCATTGATGACTGATTGTGAACTACGTTAAATTATCAGCTACGTTGAGTATTAAATGTTGATCATACTGGGTTCCGATTCAGTGAATTTCGAGAGAATAATCATCCTGAACCTTAACTCTGTTTCAGGTCATGGGTATGGATTGTTGAGAAATCTTAGTAGGAATAATAATGGGACGGATTTGCATGCATATAGTATACAATTCTTTTTTAACCTAACACACAACAATAGCATCATGTTCTATCCCATCGCCCTTGGCAGATCAGGCCACCTGAAAGTTACGAGAATACTATCAGGGCATACGACAGGCTAGGTACCCCTGAGAAATCTGAAATTGCGAAAAAAATATTATCCATTGTTTCTTGATTAATAGTGATTTTCTAACTAATCTAAACTCATAACAAATACTATCACTTTATTCCTTAGCTTACATTTTGTTTAATAGTCAATGCATCTTTTGAAATCTGTTGACTTCACGTAGAAATCTTGAATAGGTAAGAAGGATATTTTTTCTGGTGATAAATATTCACACTGCTTGTAGATAAAATCATTGACTAACTTTAGTTAGATAACCATTGAAAACTGAGAGGCACTGAACATATGTTTGATTCTAGTATGGGTCTCCTCAGAAGTATGAATCTATGAATATATTGAGGTGTCAAAGCAAGAGTTAAGTCCCAGACATCTGAGTTGAAATGTAATCACTTACATTGGTAACTTCAACCAATTCACGATATTGTGCAACCGTCATTCATTAGTATTAGTGATGTTTATTTCTCTTTTTACGTGGTCAAACTCTACTATTCAGGGATTCTCATTAAAACCTAGAAAATTACCGATCAAAGTGAATCACTGGTAAGAACATGATAATTTATCAGTGTATAGGGTTATTATGCAGACAACTAAATTAAATGGTTAATCAAACTCTACTAATTTTAATAACTTTATTCTCCATATTGTATGTCATAACTAAGGCAGTCATTTCTATATTGTGAACAGATAGGATTATTTTGGAGTATACTTGGTAAACAGATCGTCTAGACAAACATATCACTGATAACAAAACAAAAACCCATACTTAAATGTTGACATAACAACTGGTTATATAATATCTCATTGAGTTTGTCAGTTCATATGTAATTAGAAATATGAAAGGAACAAGGATGAATTATTGATTTATGCAATTGAATCAGTTAAAGCACGTACCTATATTGTCTGTAAACAAGTTGAAATCTCAAACTTATATCTGTACAGGCGGGAAAATCTAAATGTCTCTCTATAGATTAATATAAAATAAAAATGATCTATAGGATTAACTGTGAAATAGATTGTAAATCTTTATAAGGAAATTGACAGGATCATAGTCTCAGAAATATAGTTAGTTAAAATTCAATCAACCCATGTATATTTTTTATCCTGAATCTGGTTCAGAAACTACTAACCTATTTTTAATACCATGGTTATTGTTTAAACATGTCATACCTTATTTCTTTCTTTTGGGATTTCTGCTGTCAGTATTTGTTTTTGTGTGTGTGTGTGTTCATGTAGACACCCTGGAAAATTCCCTTGTGTGATCACATTTCTTTTTTCAGTCTAATTTATCCCACAATAAAAAAATTCAAAGTTAATTACATTTGGTTTATTTCATGAAATCATTCTGTACACACTGGTTGTTACGGCTTACAAAATAGATATGGATCTTATTACAAATAACTTTCATACATCTGTAGATAACTAAAAAACTCTCTAACAAAGTCTTATCTCCATTCTTCATACTGGAATATGGTTATCAATCGTTGAAGTGTTATTGTGTAGTAGTTGTTCATTCTTATTGGTCACGTTCAGTTTAGCATTATATTAGCAACATTTCTAATCATTAATAGTTAGACTTTCAAACAAATACTGATCATGATAATGTGTCTAAATAATAATTTATTCTTATTAAAAATTCTATGTGATAATTTATTTCAGATGATTAAGGTTTATGAAAGCTTTAAAGGAAACAAAAAAGAAGAAAGTTGAAAAACATACTACTTCAGGAATTGGAAGTAGACATGAATAGGATAAATAGAAACTGGAAAGAACTGGAAAGGATTGCCAAGGACAGAATCGGGTGGAGAATACTGGTGTGCGGCCTATGCTCCTCCACGAGGAGTAACAGGCGTAATTAATTAATTAAGTAATGAAAGCTTTAGCGTTGTAACTAATTATTGCAGTTATTTAACAATTTAGATGTTTCATTACTATTTATTCTTTAAACACATATTTTCGTTAATTTCAGGTTAATCAGTCAGCTACAACGTAGGACCAGGCACATATATGCATCGGCCCAAGTTGACATACCTCATTAGTACAACAAGATGAACACTGGATTTATAATAGTTAATTCAGTGGTGTTAATGTGTAAAAGATTGTACATCAGGATATAGTGCAGGAAGAGAAAATTACTTCGTAGAAAGAAAGATATATAGCAATTTTAATTTCATCGTTTAAGGGAAGATAAAGAGTGCATACACCTGGGCCATTGTGATCGATTCTGAGTCATGTCACACAGGGTCTTCAACCATTGATTAGGATAGTCACGCTGACCCCAACCAAGTAGTCTGCATCTCCCAACATCGCTCAGACCACAAAATAGTGACTTCAAGCACTGATGCCACGTTTTAGTTTCGCCAACCCTAATTTTCTTCCAATCATCCCCAACACTGGTTAGCATTACACGTCGTGGTACTCAGTGTTCAGGCATACATAACACGTGACCCAACCATCTCAGTCGATGGAGATTCACAATCTCATCAACTGATTTACCATCATTCCCTGATACCCTGCGTCTAACCTCACTATTACTTACCTGGTGATCCCAACATATGCCAGCAATATTTCCAAGGCATCTGTGGTCAAATACTAGTAGCTTACGAGTATCTTCTACTCTTAATGGCCACGTTTCGTTGCCGTAGATTAAAACAGAACGAACTGCCGCGCAGTATACTCGTCCCTTAATTGATAGATGGATATCTCGTCTTCGACTTAAGTGACATAAGTTGGCAAAAGCCAAACGAGCTTTTCGTATTCGTGCTGAGATTTCATCAAAAACCAACCCATTAAGGTTGATCAGACTTCCAAGATTAGTGAAGTTATCGATTTTGTTATTATATATTATTTACACCTAAATTTAGATATTGTCACAAAATTCAAGTTTTCTATGTATTTAAAAAAAATCGTCAACTTACAATAACAACCATTAATTAATTTTTAACATTTAAAGAAGTATAAGGATTGATGCCAGGGATGGACTTGATAGGTACAAATAAATTGAGCATTTGGTGAACAGTTAATAATAAATATATTTTTGTTGTTATATCTCAATGAGTAGGGAAGTTGAAAATTTACTCTGAAGAAGTGTCACACATTAAATTACGAAACGTCGGAAATACAATTTTTATACTCATTGGGATATAACAAAAAATATATTTACTATTTAGAGTAATAGCAAAAACTGTCATTCTTTTGTTAATTTGATGATGTTTCTTTTTTTGTATTACTGCTACTTATTGGTTTAGCTTTACTCTTTTGACAGTATGGCGAGACTACAGTTTCTGGAAGAACCAATCAGGTTTATGATAGAAGGTCTTGGATTTCAATACGAAATTCATTCATACATAAGGTCGAGTAATATTTGAGTATTATAGCTGATGTCAATTCGTGATTAAAACCCACAAACTCTCATTCTCAACCCTAACGTCCAACTTTAAAACCTTATCCTGATTCCTCACACTAATTTATAACTCGCATTTTACCCTAGTAAGTTAGTAGAGGTCGCTTAAAGGTCGTTCATAAATTATAGTCTCATCAACAGTATTGATGAGTAAATTTGTGACCAGATTGTTTGAAATGTTTTAAGCAAACGTATAACACTATCAAACTAGCTTTTATAACTTAATCTTAAGCTTACAGGTTAATTTCTAGAATTGATAATTTAGTAAGTTATATGATTTAATACATAAATATAATATCAGAATGGGTTTTGTGGATACTATATTAATTTTAATAGTTAAAATCATGAGTCCATTGAAGCTAGACCACCATGCAAAACCTAGAAGTTGGACATTAACACCGTTGGATGCTGACTCAGTAGTCTATAGTTTAAGCGTTTGCGTGCGAGACCAATAGGACCTGGGTTAGAATCTCGCGAGGCGACATCATAGATGCGCACTGCTGAGGAGTCACACAATAGAACAAAACGACTGTCCATTGCTTCCACGTTTTCCATGGTGATTTAACATGAATATAACTCATTAATAAAGTAGAGAAACCATGGTTTATTGGTTTCAGCTATAGACCCTCAGCTATTGGATTATAGATTCGTATTCTTCACCTATCTATTACAATTTGTACTTGAATAAATTGTTACTAGCTTACATATAATTGATATAGTTCAAAATGAACTACAACAATTTCAACATAATCACTAAGATGCCGACTACATGTCTGCTCAAGATCACAGTTTAAAACCATTTCATTTTAATTAATATGGTACAAATAATGACAGAAGGTAGTATCAAATACAAATAAACATCTGTGAAACTATTTTTTTGTTTGTTAAAAAACAACAACAAAAAAAGACTAATATTCTCCTAGTAGTTACAAGATAAAAACTACACACTGATAGAAAGTTACATATGTTATCATAGATAAAAGAACAAAATATATGAGTCAGTATTACATACAATTTAATGTTAGAATTTAGTATCTACATTATATGGTAAGAATAAATGGTTATTTTTAAGTTAATTTACACGTATATGATTATTATTATTACTATTACTACTGTAGTGAAGGATAACACGGGTGGGGACAAACGAATTATATTTAGCACAAAATTACAAAGTTACTTGGTAAAATAGAAAAAATCACACTATAATACTTAATTTGCAAAATGTTTAATAATTGTCTCGAACTTCATTGTTCTTGCATTTCCATACTAATTGCTTTCTATTCCCGCTCTTCCTTTTTTGATCTTCCCCCATCTTCTGCTGCCAGACATTACATTCCGACTCGCGTCATATACTACTTATATCAATATAAATAGCACGCACCACACTATTACTATTATTATTACTACCAGTACTATTATCGCTATTATTACTAGTACTATTATTATTACTATTACTATTAATATTATTACTATTATTATTATTATTATTGTTATTTTTTGTACTGTCTATTGTCTTAAATTACATTGACATATCTTTGGGTAAATAAGGAAATTAGTCAGTACTAACAACTATTTTGTCTGTATAAAATATTATTTCTGTCAAATGATAAAATAACTAATCATAAAAAGAAATATTCTCGTCATTAGAATGATAACTTACTACCATGTGATGTGTGCTACTGATATCGATAGATATAAGTAGTATGTAACATCATTTGAAAGTAAAATACCTGGCAGTAGAAGGTTAAGAAGATTGAAGAAAAGAGAACGAGGATAGAGAATGATTATTGTGGAAGTGAAGGAATAGTGAAGTCTGAGACGATTGATTGATATTTTGCAAATGAAGTTATTATTGTATGATACTTAGAATTTACTAAGAGATTCTGTAATGTTGTGTTTAATTACATTCGATTGTCCACAATTGTGTTCTCGTTCACTACACTACTAGTTATTATTTAGAATTTATTTTCGTCTAGAAGCATTGGTAGAAATTATAGAGCATCGGGCAAATGTTTGATAGTGATACTTATTCACAACACAACCAGCAACTGAATTAAACAACTCCATGTCTATTGATAAGAACGAAATGTTTAGACTATTTTTAGTCAGTTCTCAGTTCTCCATTAATAGAGAACTGTTAATCGGAATTTAGTTTTCAGTGGTTATTCAGTTAATAATAGAAATATTTTAAAACTGTATAAATTTTAATTTCATACTAAGTATTTAATAGCTTGTTTATTTACTCACTTACGCCTGTTAACCCTCGTGGAGGAGAATAAGCCACCCACCAGCACTACCCATCCTATTCTGTCCTGAACAATCATTTCCAGCTCCTTCCCATTTGTTATTCATCTTTCTCATATCTACTTCTATTTCTCGATGTAATGTGTTCGTTGGCCTTCATCTTTTCCACTTCCCTTCACGATTCCATGTTGGGGCTTACCTCATGGTGTAGTTAGTGATTTCCATAATGTATGTCCTATCCACCAACTCCATCATCTTTTGCTAATTTCCTCTTCAACTGTGAGTTGAATTTTTCTCTCTCATAGAAGGCTGTTGCTGATGGTATCCGGTCCATGTATGTTGAGTATCTTGTGTAGACAACTATTTATAAATACTTGTACCTTCTTGATGATAGTTGTAGTAGTTCTTCACGTTTTAGCTACCTACAGTAGAACTGTATTGAGGATTGTGACATTGATATTGATTGACAGACAGTTGTTTTGAGTTCCATGTATTCTTCGACTGTAGGAATGCGGCCTTTGCTTTGCCATTCTTCAACTTACTTGTGAAAATAAAACAATACTATATTGCTTAACATAACAATACAATTAAATTTGATAATATTATACATATGAAATAATAATGTAAACTAGGCCTAAAACATAGCTGATTTTATTATTTAAACTATTAGTTAGTCACTGAAATGTTACTAATACCATGTCGTATAAACTTTAGAACCTATCGGATTGTATTGATCAAGTTGCAGTGTGGTCAGTATATCGATTGGATTTGTTTAATGTTCAGGACCAGATATTATGACATTGATTACGATTGAGTGACAGTCTAATACAAGGATTACAATGTGATGTAAATTTAGTCATATCCCGTAAAGTAAAGAAGTGATTCCCTATATTCTGATACAGGTTAACAAAGTTTTGAATCCTTTAGGCGACTCTCATCTCAATACTACAGACGGATCCTAGTAAACAGTCTTTAAGAGAACAAAAACTAGGTTAATGACTCTCAATACACTAATTTTAGTTATCTGACATCGAACATTGGGTGCTCACTATTACTTTTTAGTAGATGCCAAGATTCCTAACAAATAAACTTTTGCATAATACATATTAGTTATAAGCTACTTAGATACTGGGGCATATGCGCACTGGTTCAAGTTTTCACGCCACACCAGAGAGATACCAGTGTATTAGTAGTAGTAACAGTACCACTGATAGTACCAGAGATCGGACATAAATTATGTGATTCGTAAAGTACGAATGAATTAAAAGAATAAAATGAATGATATACTTCATATCTTAGGATTACGCGAAAACAAAGTGAAAGGATTTATCCTGTTTCAACTTATTCCGAGCCATACCACCCAACCTATCGAACCATGGACTATAATATTCGTGTGACACTAAACTCGGTTGCCTGTACTCATTGACTCAACTCAATTTGACAGTTATTGACGTTTCAGTTTCCCCGTACATTATATATATATATTTAGAGAGAGAGAGAGAGAGAGAGAAAGAGAGAGTAACAATCTACCGTCAGAGAGAACAAAGCGACTTCAAGCTGAAGAAGGAATTAGGAAAAGACTGTGCAAGTCGATGTGACATACATTTTTAGAAATCATCAAACTGAATCACGAGGTAAGCATCAACTTAGAAACCTGAGGGGAAATTACACGAATCAATATTGAACGTTCTTTTCAGCTTCACACTTTTTTCCATAATATTTATCAAAACGAATGCTCAGTATAAATTATGATTAACAAAAGTAGTAGGAAACTTTCATTACTGACAAGGATTTCACTGAAGATTCTTTTATTAGCTCTAGTTCGTGACTGGTTGTATAAACCTGAGGATAGAAAACACTTAAAATGTTGAAATTCCTAGAATCAACAAAATCAATAGGATAGTCATTAATCAGCATTAAAGTAAATAAATAAGACATAATTAATCATATCCAATCAATTTAATGAACATTAATTGTATCACTCATTTATGATAGATATTGTCCTTCATTTTTATCAACCTAATAGGATAAAACTACACTATTTTACCTACATTAAATCCTACTTATTCAAGCAAAGATGGATAGTGGCTAGCAGTGGAAACCATGACGCGCGTTTCGTTCTATTTGGGACTCTTCAACTGGGTGTACCTGCACCCCAGAGTTGATGTTGACTCCGGGACTCGAACACAGTTCCGTTCGCTTCAAATGCCATCGCGTTATCTACTTAGCTACTGAGTCCTGATAGTCACTAGCATGTGCAATGGAGTGAAGTTTAAATTCACTTGGTGTTGTTTTACTTGTATCTTCTCACTGTTACGCCAACAAGAGATTAATCAATTGCAGTCCTAAATAACGATGGGAAGATACAAGTAAAACAACACCAAATGAATTTCTACTTATTCAGTTTAATTGCCTTTTGAGTCCCTAGAAGTTTGAAACTATCCAATATATAAAGTATTATTTCCGTCAAGACATATGAACAAGGAATAAATGTGATGTTGTAATAGAAAGATTGTAGTATTAGATTACGTAATGTGGCCGTAGTTAGTGCTTGCTTTCAAATGTCTCAGTGTGGTTCTAAGAGGGTGAGAGGAAAGCAACTATAGGTTCCATTCTTGAATATCTAATTGACTCTAATCACTTCACTGATCCATAAATTGATTTTAAAAAATATTCGTATAATTCGTCCAACTCTACCTAGACTCCCTCGTACCTAACTCCTCAAAACAGCAAAAGCTCATACCATTCATGGGTTAAAGCCAGGACTGTAGGTACAAAATAAGTACGTCTTTTCCTTATCGTTAACTCCGCCTTAATCTATTATTATTATATTTTATTTTTATATTTCATATTTGAAAATATTTACCCCCTTTCTCGTTATTTATTTCTCAGATCCTCATGATTTTATTCATAATTGTTTATGATATCACTTCATTTCATTTTATCCTTCTATTACCTTTGATTATCGTAACAAAACTATTTTAATGATTCCACTTCATTCACATTATAATCCGTTGCTAACTTATTAATTTTACAAGGCATTCTATTTGCCTACACACGATCCTTTATTGTTATTACGTAATCCATTATTCTAATCCTTCTATTACATTATCATGTTTATTTCTTGTCGTCACGACACTAATACTTAAATTCGTTGAAAAGAGACCTCTTCGCTGAACTTAGTTTTTCTAATGTTTGAATGGGAATTATATATATCTGTAGTCAATATGCGTTTTATATTCATTAGTTTTCTAAATTTAAAGCATAAAAGAAAGCAGGAAGGAGAAATATAGTAATAGTAGATGACAGCGATAACAGTAACCAACTTTTGTTGTGCTTGTTTTCTTCTTTTACCTTATCATAAAATATCTTTTAAAAAATTTCATTAAAATCAATTATGTTAGTTTTATTAGTCCTCATTCTTTTCTACTCTTACAATCTTTATTCATTAATGTTTGTAGTTATGACGTGAGTCAATTTGTGTAGTGTGTGTTGTTGTTGTTGTTGTTGTGTGTGTGTGTGTGGAGGGACTTTGAGAATCGAGATATTTTTGTATAATTTAAATGCACATTTACTATTTGTGTAACACAGTGATAGTTTATGTTTTCTTCTGATTCAAAAATAAACGTAATCCTTTTCTTCACCACCTTGCTGAATAATAACGATGATTAATTCAAAAATATCAATGATTTTCGTTCTATTTATTAAGTATTTTTCGTAACTATTGTCATTTCATTCTGTTTGTGTGTGGGCTGTGATATTGCCCGGGTGGCCAAACCGAAGCAAGTGGTTTTATTAGGGGGCCACACCCCGAGCCTTTGACCTAAAGTACTGACCCTGACTGATCCTCAGATGTCGAGTTCTTCATAATGCAGTCAAAGGGGTAGGATGTGTATCCATGTATAACTCCGGTCTTTACACAAAAGCGTCTGCAGCTGTCTTCTGTGCACCGCTCTGAAGTGTATTTGGTTGTGCGAATTCCGTATAATGTTGATAATTTACTCAGGCACACCATAGCGTCGAAGAAGTTTCTGTAAAATCCTCCTATCTACACTGTCAAATGCTTTCTCATAATCAAGATAGTTGATGTATAGTGAGGGATTCCATTCAACTGATTGTTCAACGATGGTCTGTAGTATGACGATTTGATCTGTGCATGACCTATCCTTACGGAATCCAGCCTGTCGATCTCGAAGTTAGGCGTCTATTTAATCTTTCATCCGGTTCAGAAACACTTTGTTGAAAACATTTCTTATTAGTGACATTAGCTTGATACCTCTGCAGTTCTCACAGTTACTCAGATCTCCTTTCTTTGGTATCTTGATTCATCACACTCATGTCTGACTATTAATATCGATTCACGCTTGATTAAATCGAGTTGGCTCTCCACTGAGCGTCATTTTGTTATGTTTGATTTGCGATCCATTCTCATATTTGATCTATTTAATTCCGTTATTCATCAACGCGATTTAAATCAACGATTATGTACTTGAATTGGCGCCATGTATATTTCAACAGCAATCATTCTATGAAAATCATTTATCTGATCTACCTAAAGTCAGATCGCGAGTCCAAAAAAAGATTATCGACTGAATCATTTCACGAAGATAAACAATATATTTGTTATAACTTGTCGTTCGAATGCTCTTTTCATGCTACTTTTTGTATCTGGTCGTCCCTGACTGTTATGTCGGAAACCCTTATCACTTATACTCGGAACGAGGGACCTCTGCAATTCCTACGATGCGAAAGTAAGAACACAAAGACTAGTATAAGTGAAGATTTATTAACCCCAAAACACGAGGACGACGACGACGACGACGATTCTAGTAGAAATACACTCATTTATATATTGATTGTACACCCATTTTAATTAATAATTAGGATTAGATCACATATGAAAAATACTTAGTTATAACAAATCACATACTGAGCATAGTTCATGTCAATGGAATACAAGAATATCGTATATTATACAAGAATACAAATACTACATTGAGTAATCATTACATTGAATCAAAACGGAAGTAATCTTGAACCAAAATTCATAATGAGTAAATCAATCGAACATTGACTTTTCTTTCCATCATATCAGTATTACCTTTAAAAACCATTCCATCAATGTCGGATGATGATACAGCCCTATGGTTAAGTACATAAAATTATATTTTACCCTTGCAATATCTAAATTATCCCAATCTCTATTAGTGACAATTTGACACTAGTTTATTTAAACAGTCATTATTTTGGTGGAGCGATGAAAGCTCCACGACCAAACCATCCAGTTCAGAGAACAAAACTCCACCGAAATCATCCACCTGAGCTACAAATCTTCTCCACCAGTCATTATTTTATTAGTTATGTAAAAGAGAAAGTATCATTATCATTACTTTTTTCTTTTTACCCTGTAAGTACAAATTACTTAATTTGTATTATTCAATTACTTTACTTAAGAAAACTGGTAATTAAATAATATCACATGAAAAATGTTAAACTTTCATCTTGGAATAAGAAATACTTTTGTATCATTTGGAATATTCTTTATGATGATCACATGAACTCTATTAAATGTTTTGGTCAAGTTAAACTATTAAATGTATAATGTTAGTTTATTGGTAATTATATGGTTTCGAATGAAAAGTTTTTTCAAGATTAGTTTAATTTACAAAGAGTTTTCTTTATGGAAAATCAAGAAATATTAGACAATTATCTGATTCAATTATGGAGTTGCTTGAAGTTTAGTTCAACAACTAGGTTAGTTTCAATAGTTGAAATCATGAGTCAACTGAAGCTAGAGCACCACAGAAAACCTGAAAGCGTTGGACGGCCGTTTCGTTCTAGTATGGGACAACTCAGCAGTGCGCATCCACGACCTCGCCCTCCCCGCGAGATTCGAACCCAGGAGTTCAACCAGGTCTGTTGTGAGTTATCAGCTCACTGAAGACAATAGTACAAGGTGGCTCAATTTCGTAGATGGGTTGAAGTTAAAAATCAACATCGTTGAATGACGGTTCAGTGATCTAATGGTTAGGCGCTCGCGCGTGAGACTGATAGGTCCTGGGTCCGAATCTCGCGGGGGGCGGGATCGTGGATGCACACAGCTGAGGGGTTCCATACTGGGACAAAACGACTGTCCAATGCTTCCAGACTTTCCATGGTGGTTTAGCTACAATTGACTCACGATTTCAACTATTGAAATTACTAAAATCTCCACAAAACCCCTTCTGATAACTAGGCTAATTGTTAAAACTAAAACCTATAGGTTTTGAAGTTGGCTTATAACCTCTACACTGCCAACTTATTATTTAGTGATCTATATTGCTAATTTCAGTTACTAAGTGTAAAAGTGTAGTGATTATCAAATTTTCCGAATGATAGTTGTCTAATTCGAAATATATATAAATTTCAACTTTCTTAATTCCTTATCGGGTACCTAGGAACTTATTTTGAAGCATTTCAACAATGAGCATAGGAGTACAATTTAGAAAATAGATTTTTGGTGGGTTACTTTAATTTTTCAGTGTTCTTTACAGAGGTTTACATTGTAACTGTAAATAAATAGGTAAATATATGAGTGTGTTTTTTAGTATCATAATTGAAATAATGAAGTACTATCTAAATAACTGTAAAAATTCTATGTATCATACTTTTGAACGCAATGTAAGTTTATTCGAAGGTAAATATTAGAAATGCACTAATCGCATAATAAACTGCATAACAAAACTCGGATAATCTGCACGAAAAAATAGCGAAGATGATAAATTTGAAGAGGAAATATTGTTGTGTATGCTACTTATGTCGACAAACATAAGTAGTGTGTAATACCATTCGGAAGGGAGAAACGTGGTAGTAGAAGGCCAAGAAAATTAAACTGACGATAACAGAAAGGGAAATAGAAATGAAAATAAATTTCCGACTGAACTAAAAGGTATGTACATAATTTTTTTCCGGTACTAAATTAAATAAAGAAAAACTTGAAGTATTACGAAACCGCGTAAATCATATACAGTGACATCCAATTTGAAAATTTAAATCGTGAGATATCAGATCTGGTCCCGACTTCTGATCAGGAACTTGAACGTTTTAAATCAAACCTAACTGACTTCTGCTATCAGTTTAAGAACAGTATGTATAACTACAGAAGCATTTTAACTATAAAACACAAGGAGGATATCAATGAACTTATTAATGAAGTGAATTTAATTATCAGGAAAGCTGATAAATAACAGGAATTGTTCTACTTAACAAAAAAATATATTGACAAGTTGAATAACATCTTGAATGATCACCAAAAATTTCAGAAACTGGATGATCAAAAAGATGTCAAGAATAAATTAGAGAGTGAACTGACCAGATCTTTAAAAAAGCTCAGAGATCAACTGGCGATTCCACCAAACATATACAAAGCAATTAAGCCGATAGGTATCCATTTACCTAGGTTATACGGACCACCGAAGGTACAAAAACCAAATATCCCACTGAGACCAATTTCAAAAATGTACGATTCTCTTTATTATGCTGTAGCCAGGTGGTTAATAACAAGTTTAAAACCACTCCACAAATACCTAGTGAAGCATGGTATTAAGGTGTATTCCAGTTCATCGACAAGATCAAAAACATAGACACTAATGGTTAAATGATGATGCCTTTTGACGTAACGTCATTGTTCACAAATGTCCCACTCAGGGAGACTGTAGAATATATTTGTGAACAACTTAGAGAACAAGAAATAGAGATTACAATCTCTGTGGAGATCATCAAAGAATTGTTACTAAAATGTACTATGAACGTACATTTCAAATTCAGTGGTGAAACATATAGACAAATAGATGGTATCGCAATGAGTTTACCCCTAGGTTTCAAATTATCTGACATTCCTCGCTCTACACTAGAAAACCGCCCACTGGCATAACAGATTGACAAGTTTCCATTTTACTGCCGATATATGGATGATACGTTTTTCCTTTGTAATGACCATACTAACTTGATAGAAACACTTGAGCGATTCAATGAAGTTCATCCGTCCATAAAGTTCATATTTGAGGGAGAAAATGGAGGTAAAATAGCCTTTCTATACATTTTACTCACAAGGAGAAAAGATGGGTCATTAGGAAGAAACATAAACAAGAAAACTACTTGGACGGGCCAATATACAAATTCTCTTAGTTTTGTTCCTCTACAATACAAGCGGAACCTGATTAAGACACCTCACCACAGAATCAAAACCATATGCTCTCTAGATACGGTTGAAGACGAAACAAAGGCATTGTACATGACACTAAAATAAAACGGATATCCTGAGAAATTTATAAATAAACGTATAACCAATAGGAGAGAGTATAAGAAATACCTAACCGTAAACAAAAAGCCTCTGTATATACGCTTACAATTCAGAGGTGATGCACCAAATGAAATGCTGAGGTTAAAGTTACACAGATCAATCCAAAGAACTTTTAGTGCAGTTAAAATACAATTAATATTTTCCACACGTCCAATGATCACTCCGAAGTTGAAACATAAATTGCCTGAACTAACCACTTCTTTCTGTATCTACCAATTCAATTATTGCTGTGGAGTAAGTTATATTGGCATATGTCCTAGGAATTTGTATATTTGGGCTCGTAAGTACCTCCCAGTATGGTTAAGCAAAGGTGTAATTAAAACTGTTAACAGCTCCATTTTAGCTCATTTAATTCAAACGGGACACACAGCCAACATAGAGCAATCTTTCACAATAATACATCGTGCTAACAACATTCTACCTAATTCCGCCAGGCTGAGAATCCTTCAGCATCCAGCCCTATCTGCTGGTTCTTGCCTAATTCATATTATTCTACATATTGCATAAATTCCGATTTGTAATTACATTATTCTCTTTCTCACTCCATGTTGACCATATTTATTCTGATCATTTATCTCACAATTTTAATTGAATGTATAAACTTATTCAAGTTATCATTGGATATTAGTCATCCCAGTATTAACGATTTGATTTGATTTTATATGACCAATAGTCCTTGATTCTGATGGAGTTTTGTTCTTTGAGCTCGATGGTTTAGTCGTAGAGCTTTCATCAATCTTCTGAACATCATCAGCACAAACTTCAGGTAGAAGTGAAGTGTTCACCACTATCTCAATCCTTGATTCACATGTTACGATTTTAAATGGTGTACTCTGCCTTAAACTTGACAAATTTTATGGATTATTAATTTGGATATGATGATTGTAGAACCTGATAAAAAATTATTGAAAAGAATATTCGGTGAGACTCTAACCTAAGGACGAGCCGATCAGAAGCGTTTGAGAGATTTCAAGGTTACAGTGCCAACTTCAGTGCCTAATGCTAACGTACGATAGGTTCACATGGAATTTCGCGCAAAACGTGATAATTGAGCGACTATAATAAATAAAACGGCGAGACTATAATTTGTGGATGGATCAATCAGGTATAAGATAATAGATAACGGATTTTGGCGCGAAAGCCTTTCATCCATTTGGCTTATAGATTTTTGGCATTATAGCTAATGTCAGTTCGTGATGAGAACCCCATATATAATTCCTAACTAAGGCAAATTACGACAATTATTGCGAACTGGATAATAAAAGCACCAGTAACACTGGCTGCAGCCACGTACTATAATATATAAGAATTGGAGAGCGTAAAGACTCCTACATAGGCTTGATTACGTGTATCATGTCATTATCCACAAGTGGCATTTTGTAAAGTGAACA
Organism: Schistosoma guineensis; assembly: GCA_944470375.2. Classification (NCBI taxonomy): domain Eukaryota; kingdom Metazoa; phylum Platyhelminthes; class Trematoda; order Strigeidida; family Schistosomatidae; genus Schistosoma; species Schistosoma guineensis. Next base: position 83,896,417 of record OX103894.1, on the reverse strand, counting down.
AAAGAAGTGCACACAAACAATATTGAAGCTATGTGGTCGAGGCTAAAAGAGTCTTTGAGACTTTATCATGGCTCCAGAGGCCGACTATTCTGTAGTCATATGGATGATTTCCCCTACTGCATGCATTACGATTTTAGAACCTCTGAAACTCTTTCTAACTTTGACAAGTTTTTGAAGTGTGTCCACTTTATTTCCTTGGTTTTGTAGAACATATTTTTACTGTATACTGACTGTTTGCTGATTAGCTAATATTTCACAAAGTCACTTCAGATTCATTCAAAGGTCGTCCATAAATTAGAGTCTCGTCGAATATTCTTCGTTCATATTAGTTGTATTTCAATAAAATGAGAACTTTTTAAGCGATTAAAATAGAAATGAACCGTGACTTGGAAGTCATACAGAATATGAAAGATAATTGATGGAAGATTAGCAAATGAAGTATTTTGGTGTATGATGTATGGTGTATTTTACCAGAATATTTTGTAATTTTATATTAAATAATAAATTGGTTGCCCTCCATCTGAGTTATCATTCACAAAAATACGATCATATATCAAATTAATAATAGAAATATCTTCAAAACGCCTACCTCAACATGGAATCTCATCTCACAAAACAATGTTAACAAACCACCTAGAATCCAAGTTAACCGGTATTCTGCGGTTATTAGGAAATTTACTGAAACTAGTAATTTGCTATTTTAAGATGAATTATTCTCATTATAACACTACTAAATATGTCCTGTTTTTCGAACATTTACAGATTCTTGTATTTATTTATTTAAATACATAAACATTGGAACAAGGAGGCACCAAAAAAATATGCGCCACACTTTGTCATTCGACTTGTATAAGGGCTGAGATACTGCCCGGGTGCCCAAACCGAAGCAAGTGGTTTTATTAGGGGGCCACACCGGGAGCCTTTGACCTGAAGGTCTAATCCGCAAGGCAGTGGAGCAACCTTAGGAGATTCAGTCCCATGGTAGCCGGTGACCAACATTAGGTTCATACACCTTTTTGTTCCCTCTGGATCCTAGAGCCCATATGCACCATCGGTGCCCTGGTACGGCCGAGAGTGGGGAGAGTCCGCTCTCCCTCTCAAAATACTCTCACACAGTCACGCGTATACAGCCTCTGCCATGGAAGTCTTACTCATTGCCTTCTCGTGGCGGGGGTATTGTTTACGAAAATGAGAGGACGAAAAGCGAATGTCCCGCTCTTTAACCGGATTCCAAACCAATAGTGCACATGGGCTCCAGTATCCTGTGGGAACAAATGGCGTATGAACCAATCGTTGGTCACCGGCTACCATGGGACTGCATCTCCTTACGATGCTCCACTGCCTTGTGGATCAGACCTTCAGGTCGAAGGCTCAAGGAGTGGCTTACTAAGAAAACCACCTGCTTCGGTTTGGGCACCCGGGCAGTATCGCAGCCCACACGCAAATGATGGACTCTCTATATCTATATCTATGGTTTAGAATCATGGTTTTCCAACTTCCCTATGTGGATCCTCCATATCCACTGGCCCCGTTAAAGCACCGGACATTTGCTTTGCATTCTCTCGATTTCGTAAAGAGCACCCTCGCCGCGAGAAGGTAGTGAGTAGGACTTCCCTGGCAGTGGCTGTATACGCGTGGCCATATGAGAGCATTTCGAGAGAGAGAGAGTTGACTCTCCTCATTTTTGGATGTATCAGGACATTCATATATATATATATATATATATATATATATATATATATATATATATATATATATATATAATAAACAGCTCAATTTGAAGTTACCCAAAGTGTGGAAGATTATGTAAAAAATGATTTATTTCATTAAAATGACAAATTTTAAAATCACCAGTTATGTTATGAATATACGGGATAGGATACATCCATAAAATTTCAGCACATCCGTTTTTCAAACAATAAATTTGTCCTCAGTATCAGGCTTTTCCTAATTTTTTTTCATTCACTTGGTGAGTGATTATTAGATCTAAAAAAATGATTTCACTGACGATGTCATTTCAGGCTCTAATTTTCATTTCATTTGGTACTTTCATCTGATCGTTTGAAATTCTCCACAAGGATGTGTCTTAAAAAGATATATGTAGGTAACTCTAGAAGGTTGAAATAAAATCATTAATCAGAATAATTTTTTTAAATATCCAACTATCATCATAACCCAAGATCTCACTTGAAATCCTCAAGGCCAAAGGCGAAGAAGAAAATCAAAGATGATATTTGACCGAGAAATGGAGACAAACATAAGAAGAATGAATAACAATTGGATAGAACTAGAAAGTAAGGCTCAGGACAAAATGGATTGGAGAATACTAGTCAGCAACCTATACTCCACTGAAAGTAACAGGCACAAATAAGTAATTAATTATGCAACTATCATCTAAAAGGTGAACGAAAAAGTTGTTCGAAATTGGTATTAAAGAGTGAAATAAAGGTATATCATTTACTGATTGAAATCATGAGTCAATTGAAGGTAGACGAGCATGGAAGATCCGGAAACACTGGATGGCCGTTTCGTCCTAGTATGGGACTCCTCAGCAGTGAACATCGGCGGTCCCGCACCACGCGAGATTCGAACCCAGGATCTCTCAGTCTTGCGCCAGGAGCTTAACCAACTAGACCACTGAGCCGGCATCCAATGATGTTAATGTCTAACTTCAACCAATCCACGAAATTGCTCCACCGTACACCATTGTCTTCAGTGAATTGATATCTCACAATCGACCTGGTTGAACTCCACTGGTAACAGCTTTTCACTTGAACTCCAGGATTATCTCTTGAATTCATTCACTAGTGAGCAGATGATTATTATCAGAAGGGGTTTTATGGAGATTTTAGAAATTTCACTGATTGAAATCATGAGTCAATTGAATCTAGACCAGCATGGATAACCAATATGGGACTCCTCATTTAACCACTTCTATAAGTAACATTTTAAATTAAATACATATAATAAATTTATTGGTTTACATTATTAGAATTAAATTAAATTTTATCAGGCGCTTTTTTGTTGTCTTATGTAAACAAGTAATTTTTTAAAAAATAACTATCACATGATTTATGATTGGTAGATGGAAATTAGTTCTCCAGGGAGATATACTGTCACTAATGTTGTGGGATAATAATAATAATAATAATAATAACAATACTTAGTTGTTATGACAAGTTAATTAAATAGTAGAAATTAAATAAAGAAATAAAAACAAATTCCCTTTTTTCTCTCCCATTTTTTTTTATTCACTTTCTCCAGTTATTTCGTAGTTTGATAATAAAATACGTGAAATTGTTTTTTGTTTGTCTGAAAACGTAAATGACGTTTTTATCGAAAATTCGGATACGACTATTAGTATGATTATTATTATTATTACTATTATTACTACTACTATTGCTACTATTACCATTATTATTATTATTACCATTATTATTATTATTACCATTATTATTATTACTACTATTATTACTACCACTATTGCTACTATTACCATTATTATTATTATTACCATTATTATTATTACTACTATTATTACTACTACTACTGCTACTATTGCCATTATTATTATTATTATTGCAACCACCATTATTACTATTACTACTATTATTACCACTACTACTACTGCTACTATTACCAGTATTATTATCATTATTATTATTATTATTATTATTATTATTATTATTAATGATAGTTGCGTTATATTAATGCAATTATGATAAACAAAAATTAATAATTATGTCAGATATATTGAAAAATTGAATTAAGTATTAAGGCGAAGTGTTAAGTAAAAGCGTGATAGACTTTTGTTTTTTTTTAAAAAAGTGATCTATTTAAAAGAAATTTAATGTTGTCATATTGTTTAATCAAATTAGTAATTAAATAATTAAAGATAAATTATTGAAGATATTGATAGGTATTTCCCATTTAAACATTGAAAAAAACAACAACACGAAGTTCAGTGAAAGGATCTCTTCTCAACGAATTTATTATCAAGTTGTACAATCGTATATATATATATATATATATATATATATATCTATGTGAGAATGTTTTTTTGTTAATGTACTAGTTCCATAAGGAAATATGGACACGAATAACTACGATAATGTAATGGAAAGATTGTAATACTAGATTGCGTAATATGATACGTAATACAATAGATTTAGTGAATGTAATAAGATGATTGTAATGGTTTTCAATAGTTGAGATCATGAATCAAGCTAGATCCTCATGGAAAACCTGGAAGCACAAGACGGCCGTTTCGTCCTAGTATGGAACTCCTCAGCTGTGGCTTGGTTGAAGTTAGACATTAACATCATTGGATGCCGACTGGCCCCGTGGTCTAGTGATTAAGCACTCGCGCGTGAGACTGATAGGTTCTGGGTTTGAATCTCGAGGAGGGCGGGATCGTTGATGAGCACTGCTGAGGGGTTCCATAATAGGACAAAATGACCGTCCAGTGCTTCCAGATTTCCCATGGTTATCTAGCTTCAATTGACTCATGATTTCAACTATTGAAATGACTAAAATCTCCACATAACCCCTTCTGATAAACTGCTTTTGTTACAATAATTAATGGTCATTATAGGTCATAGAGGTGTAATAGTGAATAAGGTGATATGATGGACATTTATCAATAAAATAATCAGAATATAAGACATAAGTAAGGGGGAATGCAATAACAATAATATTTAAAATTAAACTGTGGATCCGTAGAATGATTACAGTCGACTAAGTGTTCAAGTATAAAGCCCCGAACTGCTTTCCTCTCAGCCCTCTAGAACCAAACCAGAACGTGTTCCGGTATCTGAGTTATTATTGCATTGACTAAATCTATTGTATTACGTATCACATTACATAATCTAGTATTATAATCTTTCTATTACGTCATCCTTCTTATTCGTGTCCACAATTCCTCATGGAAATAGTACATTAAAAAAAACATTCTCATATAGATATATGCGATTGTACAACTTGATAATAAATTCGTTGAAAAGAGATCCCTTCGCTGAACTTCGTGTTTTTAATTTTTAATATTGAAGATATGCTCCTTAAATTCTGAATATTAGTTAAGCTGCTCCCGTAGACCATATAATGTAGGTTGTACACAGTACATTCATTCATATGAATTTGTGTATAGGTATCAGTATGATAAGTTGAACAAATTAGATTAATATGGGCCATACAATATTCTAATCATTTATACTTGAAGGATCTGATGATATATGAATTAAAACAATTCTTCTAACCTTTATTAAATTTACGAACGAGAATGAAAATGAACATGGTGAGCTACCATTTTTAGATTGTTTAGTGAAACGAAATCTGAATGGAATTCTAAATCTATCCATCTATTGAAAACCTACACACAAAAATTGTTATATTGACTTCAATTCAGCACATCCATTCAGTGCCAAGATTTCGCTAGACATAAATCTTTTTAGAAGAGCTAATGAGATTACCACATCGGAAGTGGATAAACAAAAAGAACAAAAGAATATAACGAGCATCTTACAATTTATTAGTTTCCCTATGAAGATTATTAAAAGTATATTAAAACAAGAAGTATCATAATAATTCGAATTAAATACCATGGATTGGTACTGCAGTCTGACCATACCGTCATGGAACAACAGAAGAACCCCAAAGAATCTTAAAACAACACAGAATTAAAGTATATTACAAAACAGCAAATACACCTCGAAATACTTTAGTTCGCTTAAAAGAAAAAATCCCCTTCATGTCAACAGAGGACAGCGTCTACAAATTAGGTTGTGTCGATTGCGATCCCTTCTATATTGGAGAGTCATCTTGCAAAATCTTGACTCAAGTCAAAGAACATATTAGTTGCACAAAGAAACCACTTAATAATCCCGTAGAACTGGGCAGACTTCGAATTAAATCAGCAATAGCAGTTCACGCCATTTCCAACGATCACCCGATTGATTTCAAAAATATCAAAATATTACAAAAAGATTTTTCCAAATACAAAGAAAGGAGAGTAGCTGAAGCGTTCCATATAATGCTTAGTCCTACTGCTCTCAAAAGAAAAAAAGGCCTTACTATACATCCAGCTTGGACTATCTATTCTAGCCACCTAGTTTGATATTATTCACAATTCACACTATTATTTTAAATACAAATTAAACCCTATCCTTTCTCACTATAAGTCACACATTCTTCATCCTCAAACGTGCACACATACACAAATTTGCATACATGTCGCTTATAAATCGCCTTGACCGAAATGACATGAAATTGATTCCATCAGACCCGCTTTTTTGATTAATCATATAATATTCTTGTTGTTCTGCTGTACTATTTAAACTTTGATTAATGTTGATTTGGTTATTTATTCACTGAAGAAGTAGCATACACTGACTCACGAAACGTCAGAAAATTTAATTTTTCCACTCGCTGGGATATTACAAATATATTAATTTATTTGTAATTCTTCCACATGCCTGTTGTTTTCAAATACTTACTTACTTACGCTTGTTACTCCTAATGGAGCATAGGTCGCCGACCAGCATTCTCCAGCACAATCTGTCCTCGGCCTTCTTTTCTAGTTCTATCCAATTCTTGTTCATTTTTCTCATGTCTATCTCCATTTCCCTAAGTAATGTGTCCTTTGGTCTTCCTTTCCTTCTCGTTTGACCTTGAGGATTCCAAGTGACGGCTTGCCTTGTGACTCAGTTCGGTTCTTCCCTCAGTGTGTGTCCTATTCGCTTCCAGCACTTCGTCCTGATTTCTTCCTTCGATAAAATCTGGTTTGTTCTCTCCCATAGTAGGTGTTTGCTGATAGTGTCCGGCCAACGGATCCGAAGTATTTAGCGTAGACATCTATTAATAAAAACTTGTATCTTCTGAATGATGGCTTTCGTAGTTCTCCGAGTTTCCACTCCATGCAGTAAAACTGACTTGGCACTTGTATTGAAAATTGTGACTTTGTTGTTGGTTGACAGTAGTTTTGAGTTCCAGATTTTCTTCAGTTGTAAATATGCTGTGTTTTCAAATAAGCTATAAATAATTTGTAACTTACAATACCTTCAATATTCTGTTCATAATATAATTTCAGGGATAAAATTAATGGGTTCTATTAAAATGTCTTTATTATACAGTTTGATAAAATTCTAACAAACTAATAACTACGAAAATATCATATTCTTATTGAGACTCTAACCCAATACCTTCAATTCAAATGTCAAACACTACCTATTGAGTTACTGAGCTCAGATAAACACTAGACCATTCAATTTTATCTCATTTGTAAGAATTTGAATCTTTCTTCTTTAGTATTAAAGATCTTTTGCGCTTGAAGAACAAAGGTAACATGTTCAGATTTCAATATCAACATCAATAATAGGATACAGGTACATTCAACTAACAAGTCCCAAATAGTAGGAAATGCAATATCTTTTATTCAACTATTAGTCAGTATCAAAAATTTGCTTGAAAGACAATGATTAGATTATCAGTTTAGGGGTTGTGGAGGTCGTTAAGTTTTTGATTGAGATCATGAACTGATTGATGTTAGACTACCACTGAAAACCTGGAAGCACTGGATGGCCGTTTCGCTCTATTGTGGGACTCCTCAGCAGTGCGCATCCGCGATCTCGCTCGAGGGATTCGTCCAGTGCTTCCAGGTTTTCAATAATGGTCTAACATCAATCGGTTCATGATCGCGATCAAAAACTTAACAATCTCCACAACCCCTAAACTGATAATTACCATGTGCTCACTAGTGACTGGCTTCGTGAGAAAATTCTCGGAGTTATGGTGAGAAGCCGTGACCAGTGGAGATAATTCGTATCGGGTAGAAACAGGTGTCTATCTCAGTACAGTGGAAGATGGTCGCGCCATTTCGTGGATTGGTTGAGGTTGGACATTAACACCATTGGATGCCAGCTCAGTGGTCTAGTTTGTTAAGCGCCTGGCGTGAGACCGATAGATCCTGGGTTAGAATCCCGCTGGGTGCAGGATCGTGTGTGTGCACTGCTGAGGAGTCCCACAATAGGACGAAACGGCCGTCCAATGCTTCCAGGTTTTCAATGGTGGTCTAACATCAATCGGTTCATGATCTCAACCAAAAATGACTAGATTATTGAGAATATCGAGACGATTCTTCCAGGATATACAGCAGATACTAAAATGAGATTGATCAACTGTAGTCCACAACAATAACAACGACAAATTCCAAATAAAATATGAAACAGTGATAGTTTTATATCTTACCGATAATATAAAACATTTACTAATTTGTTTTAAAAAAACGAAAAGAAGAAATTGTCACTTCATTAGTTAATCTCTATGATAATATTATCACCTTACATATCTGAATGAAGTCTATTGCCAAAAAACAAATCAAAGGGAATACGATTCATTAACAAATTAATGCACCAAAAATCATATTATCATGAAAATGAATGAAGTATGGATCTTATCTTTTATAAAAACTACATCAGTATTTTTATAGCACATTGATAAAAGCTAAACTATAAGTAAAAAGAATTTATATGACAATGAATGTACCGTTAGTTTAATGAATTGTACTAAGATATAAACAACTATAATAATATAAGGTAATTTGTTAAGATTGTAGAAGTTCTATATTTCAAGTTATGATCACTAGTGAAATTTTTAAGCATTGGATAATTGTTTCTTCCTAGTGCAAGACTCATCAGAAGTGCCCACGCACGACCCTATATCTTAGAACTGAACTCAGGAAAATTAGTCTCGCGTATGAAACACTTAATTTCTAGACTGATATGCTGGAATTCTACTGTGTATATGTTTTCAATTTCAGTCAGTTTATGACATGACCAATTCCTTATTTACAATCTTCAGTGGATAAATGTCTCACAAATGACATGGCTGAACTTTGCTAATCATTGTTTCGCATTAGGATTGCGCTAGATTTTCTTTAGAAAAATAACAATGTGAACATCAAGGCAGTTCTACTGCAGGTAGCTAAAACGTGCAGAACTACTACAACTATCATCAATAGGGTACAAATATTTATAAATAGTTGTCTATGCAACATACTCAACATACATTGGCCGGATATCATTAGGAACAGCCTAATGTGGGATAGAACAAACCAGATTCTAGATGAAGAGGAAATTAGAAAACGACGATGGAAATGGATAGGAAATAAATTACGCAAATCATCAAACTGCATCACAAGGTAAGTCCTATTATGGAATCGTGAAGGGAAGCCGAAAAGAGGAATGTCAAAAAATACATTGCGTCGGGAAATAGAAGCAGATACGAAAAGGATGAATAACAAGTGGAAAGAGCTGGAAAGGAATGTTCAGGACAGGGTTGAATGGAGAGTGCTGGTGAGCGGCCTATGCTCCTTCACGAGGAGTAACAGGAGTAAGTAAGTAAGTTCTTTTAAATTACACATTCTTATGTTTTATCCTGATTCGTTTTGTACAAATGGTTTATTTATACTTGCTTTAGATAAGTGTCTTGAAAAAGCACATTTTAAATGTATAAATTAGCTTGAGCTAATATTAAACATTGCGTTAGTTTCAAATAAAGGGTTAAATTATCTGAAGGAGAAGAATAGTATTTCTGTTTAGTGTTATTATAAAGTCCATTATCTCACATACTTTGTACTTAGCTTCTTGAAGTTATATAGATGACAAAGTTGTGTTGAATCACCTAGTCGGCAATAAATAACTCATATTTTGACCTTAGCCAGATCTAAAAATAGTACCGTCATCTTCCGTCACTAGGTGTCATAAATTTATTACAGACTTATTTTGCAACAACTCGTTTTCGATATCAGCCGATAATGAAAGCAATTCGAAATTGAACTAATCTTAACAAAATGTGTGGTTAACCAATGATTTGTGAACACTGTTGAGGAGTTCCATATTACAAAGAAACGGCTTTACAGTGCTTTTTGGGTTTCAATGATATTTCAACTGAAATCACTTCATAGTGCACACCACGTGTAAGCTAAAACAATTCCCACTGAGATATAAATAATGAATACTTTTGTCTAAAACATGAATATCCCTTAAGTTATTTCTTGGCAAACATTGGCTTAAATTATTAATAACGTGGATGCGCACTGCTGAGAAGTTCCATAGTAGGATGAAACGGCCGTCTGGTGCTTCGAGGTTTTCCATGGTGTTCTAGCTTCAATTTCACTGATGATTTCAACCAATAAGTAGAAAATACAAATTGGTAGTGAAATGACAGGTATACTAGTTGTGATAAGAATAACCAAGACTTCAGTCAGTGTTTCATAATTTGAAGTAGGTAAACAACTTAGGAAAACAGACATTAAGATAACACTTAATAAAAATGATGAAAATTGCATAGAAAGAAGTGTCCAGATAATTGAACAGTGAAGTGTATATTTGAAGAGGATAAAGAAAAATAAATATACAGAGAGTATAGAAAGTAGTAATAATGATAACCAAAATCGTTTGCTAAGTATAATTCGTCCAAGGAAGAGATAAGATACTGAACAGATTTATTATGAGCACAAAGACTCAGACAATTAATTCAAACCCTAATAGCTTCTGATGTGAGACGAGGTCGAATCCTGTAAGAAGAGATTGTAGGTATACGACAAATTACGTTATTCTATCTACAACACGGCTATTATCTATCGAATATGACAGAATGGAGCTGTTTATTATTTTTTTATGATACTCTTTCCTAAACATGTAGGGGACTGTTCACTAGCTCATTTACTCAGTTGTCCGGTTGTACACCTGTAATCACATCAATTCGTACTTTTACTTATTATATTTATTTATAATAACGAAGAAACACTAGACAGCTTTTCGTTGTAGTATGAGACTCCTCATCAATGAGCGTCCACGATTCCACTTTGAATAGAACCCAGGAACTTAAGGTTTAACAGTGAACGGCCAATCACTAGGACCACTGTCTTGGAGCCGATCTATGCAACTTCAGAATCAATCAATTTGCGATAAAGTGAAGGTCCTCCAATACTATTATTGAGAACTGTCTCACTGATTAATTGTCAGAAATTCACTATCCAAGATTTCTTGTTAGACTCTAGAGAACATCTTGATGCAAGTTATTACTGAGGTTAAGCTTATTATTATGTGTTCAACATATACAAATGTCTTGGAATAATACTCAATACACAACTGCTATGATTAAACTAATTTTGAGAAAGCTGTAAATTGTATTATTAGACATTTATACTGCTGTACCCTTATACTATCTTAATTGTGAGTTTCCGTTTAGTGTATATACTATTGTTGTATGTCTTACCATTCTCAACTTATTTGTAGTTAATTTTGGACCTATCATAGTTTCTATTTTATTTATAGTGAGTTATTGTAATTCCGTATTGATGTAGGTGTGTGGTCAAGAAATTACTTCATATTGTATAGATTGTGTCATAGAGCTGAACTGATGATCAATGGGGAAGATATGAGCTTGTTAACTTCCTCTTCTGATTGGACTCCGAGTTGGAAGATGTATGTATCTGTGTATATATGAATATGTGTTTGGGAAATCCCTCCTGTATGTTATTTTCGCATGGCAATAACTACTTGTTTTTCCTTAAATGTTGAGCTAATATATTCTATACGTTTATTCTTTTTGTATTCACTTCAATTTTTGATTTCACAGGCGACTGGCATCATTCATTTTGCTTACAGCTTTTGTTTTATAAACATTTCTCGTAATTAGTTAATACTTCACTGACTGCCTTAATTTCATTTTACATAATCACTGAAATTTGATGGCTGCCAAATTGCTTTTGTGTTTTTTTTTTGTTACTACTTGTCATGGTTGGATTAAGATGTTGTTTATCGATCGAAATACATCTCTAGTTTGTCTAGGGTTTATTTTTCTCTTTAACAAGTAATCAGTTTTGTGTTTGTTAAACATTGATCTATATAATACATTGAAGTTTGTCTCTACTAAGTTTTTTAGTCACAGAACAACGTTTTGTGCTAGGTTATCAACTTTTATTTTTGATCAGTTAGTTGTACCAAGTCTGTTGGGTACAATTTGGGATATATAACTCATTATCTTAAAAATACTCAAGTCATTATAGTACCACCATTACAATCAAACTGTTGTATTTTTTGTAGTTTAGTCGAAGCATCATGAATATGGTAAATGGGTTAGACAGAATGGGCTAGGATCCTAAGGGTTTTGAACGTAACAGAAGCAACTTGAAGACTGGAAGACATTAAGTTCCCGGTCTTTATTCCTTAGTCACTAAGTCATAAGTGAAATAGGTCATCAGTCCTATAGGCATATGATGAATTTAATCAGTGATCGGACTAAATAATGAAGACCCGATCATAAGAGACTTAATGCAATTTGAAAATAGGATACTAACTTCTTATAATTATCAATAGTGATGAAAACATTAAAAAAAATAAATTCACTTGATGTTGGTGCCAATGAAGACTCAGTAGTTAAGTGGATAACGCGATAGCGTTTGAAGCGAACGGTACTGGGTTCGAATTTAGGAATGAACATCAACTCTGCGATACATGTGCATCGAGTTGACGAGTCCCAAATAGGACGAAACGTGCATCATAGATTCCACTACTAGCCACTATCCATCTTTGCTTATGAATAAATTGTTTATGATTACAAAACTCTCTGTCTGTCTATCTATCTCTCCCTCTCCCACCATATATATCAACTTGAATTATGTACCAACAAAATTATAATTTCTAGGTGTTAACTACAAAGATACAATATATATAGTGACATAAAAACGTCAAGTTAAACGTCTATAATGTTTAGAACAATAAACCCCAATCAATACAAAAAACAATTAAGACCAAAGTAATAAATATTCAATGAGTATAAAGTTAAACAACATAGTTGGACACTTAAAAAAAACAGCAAAATAAAACATAAAAAGTAATGTGAAAAATTAATGAATATTAATAATCCTGTTTTGCTTTCATAATAATCAGTACCTTTATAATATATTTTTTGGAGGGAGGGGGAGAATACTGGTAACTCTGACGTAAACGTTTAGGGGTGGGTGGAAAACAAGCATTCAATATGTTCAATATTAAATATTTTGTAACTTGGTTACAGCAATTAGTCTATTTGAGTAAGAGTAAGAGAAATAAACCAATAATTAATATAAAGTGTTTAAAAAATATCCTCTTTTTAGTTTTGTTTAATATTAAATGAAGTGAATTCTAACACAGATAACAATACAGTTAAAATTTTTTAGATGAAGTTTTGTTCTCTCAGCTGGATTGTTTACTCGTGGAGCTTTCATTTTCTTTCTGAATGTTCTTCTGAAAGCTCCACAACCAAAACATCCAGCTCAGAGAACAAAACTCTATTAAAATTATCCACCTGAGATATAAATCTTCTCAACTATGAAGTTTTGTTAATGGCTATCAGTAGAATCAAAGATTCACGTTTCATCCTATTTAAAATTTGTCAGTTAGATTTGTCTGCATTCAAACTCTTAAAAATGAACTTGAATTTCATCTCTGTTGTTTGAGTTAGTGAGTATTTGGATTCATTAGCTGATTAGATTAAAGTGAAAAGTTGTGGGTTCGAGTTTTAATAATAATATCAACATTGGGATACAGGTGAATTCAGTTGACTAGTTCTGAATAGAATTAAATGAATTAACCAGATTCTACTACCGGTCACTATCAAAAGTTCATTTACAAATGGTTAGAGCTGGATGGCAATATAGATGCAACCCTTTGAGAATGCATGGATACCAAAAAGAAACTGATCAACTTCAACAGCTGTTAATAAACATTTTTATTTTCTGGATGATGGCTTTCGTAGTTCTCCAAGTTTCCGCCCCATACAGTGGAACTGTTTTGAAATTTGTATTAGGAATTCTGACTTTTACTGTTGGCTGACAGATGTTCTTTCATTGTAGATATGCTGCTCTCGCTTTGCCGATCGGCACCTTCACATCTGCATCAGATCCACCGTGTTGATCAACGATGCTGCCCAGATATGTAAAGGTTTTTACATCTTCCAAATCTTCTCCATCAAGTGTGATTCGATTGTTGTATGCTGTGTTTTATACGAAAATGTTAAACCAATCAAGGTAATTTAGGTCAATCATCACAATGAAATAGAATAAATCACCACACATAATGGTTAAAAGTACAAGTTGATAGTAGGAAGACAGGTGTACTGATAGCAGTAAGATTAATAAAATACGATAACAAAAGTCATATCAATAGTTAAACCTTGGAAATAGAAGGTCAGAAGTGGGTAAATAGAATTAGAATAGTCATCACATCTGCATCAGATCCACAGTGTTCAGCAATGTTTCTGCCCAGATTTGTAAAGGTTTTTACATCCTCTAAAGCTTCTTCGTGATGTGTGATTTGATTGGTGCATGCTGTGCTGTATCGGAGAATCTTACTTTACCGTTTGTGTATGTTGAGACCTACTGCTGCTGAGGCTGCTGCTACACTGGTCGTCTTCTCCAACATTTGTTGTTGCATGTCCGATAGAAGAGCCATATCATCTGCGAAGTCTAGATCATCCAACTGCATCCTATCCGCCCACTGTTTCCCATGCTTCACCTCGGATGTTGACATCTTCATGATCCAGTCGATCACCAGGTAAAAGAGAAAGGGTGAGAGTAAGCAACCTTGGCTGACACCGGTCCTTACCTCGAACGAGTCTGTCAGTTGTCCTCCATGCAATATTTTGCAGTTTAATCCATCAAAGGAATTCCGTATGATATTAACTATCTTCTCAGGTACGCCGTAGTATCGAAGAAGCTTCCATAGTATTATCCTGTCCACGCTATCAAATGCTTTTTTGTAGTCAATGAATTTGATGTAGAGTGATGAATTCCATTCAACTGATTGTTCCACAATGATCCGTAGAGTTGCGATTTGATCTGTACACAATCGATCCTTAAGGAATCCAATTTCATTAGATACCTATCAATAATATTAGAAGATGGTTATAGAATATCTCAAAAGTAAACCACTGTATTCTAAATAATCTATGGATTGAATATGAGCCACCAGATTTGTATGTTCTATAGTTGATCCCCATTAGAGTTGTGTAAGCATAGTATTGAAATGTAACATTAGTACAAAAAAAGTCATTCAATGCTGTTTAGTTTTCAATCAATTTCTAACAAAGATTATCTCAATATAGTAACCGTTTAGTTTGTTATTAAGGTGAATATTCAAGAAACTTTCATTCTATATTAACTACAGTCAGTCAGTGGTCTTGAGTGGTGTTAGAGGTGTGAGGGTGATTATCACTTCCCGGTTGCCCAGATCGTGGAAGGATTCTTCTGGAGGTACCTGAAAAGGAAATTGGATAAAAGGTGGTCTTAGTGACCTGGGAGCGTGACCGCAGTGTCCAAGGGATCACTGCTTGAGGTCGGTCATACACGATCTTTTTGTGAGTAATTTTTGTGTTAGCTCCGTACTTGTTGAGACCTGATCGCCGGAGACGGATATCCATGGGATAAGGCGAGGTGTGCATTTTTAGGGTCGACCTTTTCTAACCTCACTCCTCCTTGTGGGAAGGCAGCGTCGCTGTCATGCTGGTTGTCTGAAGGAAACACCTTACTGCTGTCACACCTCTGTACAGTCCGCAGTATGACTTCGCCTTCGGACCTTGAGTTTGTTGCTTTTAGTCTTACCGCACTCCAACCGACCTTTTTGACGTGGTAGGACCTTGAGGAACAGTTGTTTCAGCCAGTATAGCTCAGCTGCTCCATCACGATAGGCAAGCCCAACCACCACGTCAACGTAGCAACAACGATCGGACTATATTAACTACAATAACTTTTGAACTGACCAAAGATTTTGTTTTAGTTTTTCTAAAACGTTTTCTTTTTTTCAAAAGAAGTCACATTTGTCATTTTTATTTTTACATTGACAAATGTTTATTTATAATGAACAACGTTAGTGAAAACAAACGATCTACACCGATGAATCATCATGAATATTACACATTTGTAATTGTAGAAATACAATGATACATATACATATCTACGTACACATATATGCTGGATATGACCATGCCCTATTTTATTTCTATATGACTATTTACACTACAATTATCCTAACTGAGTCATCATAACTAAACACCATAGACAATTATCATTATTAACTATTATTCTTGTTTAAATTAGTTCCAAAGAATTATTTACTAAAATCGTGGCTACTGAACATTAAATATAGACAATCAAGAAACAAGTTGATCATTCCTTTCGTTCTTTTCTTTTTCTTCTTTATTCTTATTCTACTTGTATTTTTGTTGTTGTTCGATTTTTTGTTGTTCTTCTTGTTGTTTTTCTTCTTTTTTTTGATATTTGTCATTGTAATTTGATATTTATTATTATTGTCAACACAAACAAGAAATAACAGCCGATAAATGTAATTGACTGAAGAAAGGAAATACAAGAAGATAAAAGTATTGATATTAGTAACAACTAGTAGAACCATGATTTACTTCATGTGACTCTTCATTAAAAGCTTTTACTTGTATTCAGTTGTCTATGAAAATAGATTCTATAATAAAACATTATTTTGCAAATTACAAATGAACATGAAATAGATTACTTTCTTTTTATTAAATGAAATGCATGGTTGACTTTATAGTGGCTTTACTTCGTTCATCGATCACCTCGATATAACTGTTATAATCATAAATCTCAACGGTGTTTAAAATCAGAAGGCAAAGAGAAGGGGTAACCACAGTTTATTAGTGAATAATGCACATCATAAAGCTATAAGCACATCAAGTGAATTTGAAGCAGAGAGGCGGATAAGGATATACGAGTAATTACATAAACAAATTTATAGTTCGGTTGCATAACGACACAGTCAGTCAAAGCAAGGACTAATTATAGGATTCGAGTACATACATACATGGGGAGGAGGATGAATCATCAAGTGATATTTAAGCAATCAACAAAGACATATGCGAATTGTTACTGTCCAAATAACATTATCTGTTGTGTAAATAAACAAAAAGGGCTTAACCAAAATGAACCATAATGGAAATTGGTCATAGGATAGTTGCTATAACTTTTCCAAGAAAGAGTTAACTGCTTTCAAAAAAGCTTAATAGATTCACAAGCACAAGCCATTGTGTGTTAATTGTTTATAAAGGAAATAGTGTAAAATAGTTTGACAATAATGGTAATCCGTAAACTGATCTTTTCTCAATATTGAGTACTTTTCAGTTGGCATCGTGTTGATAAAATTTTTAATGTGACGGTAGCAACGTCTTTTGTTGTTGCTGTTGTTGTTGGGATAGATCAATCATCTAATGTTAACTTGTATGTGGTAACTTGATTACCCTTATCTAATTTTAACTGTATCCTATTCACTAGTTTAAAGCAATTGGATGACACATTGGGTCTTTATAGCTATTTAAAAACATTTAATTAAATACTGCAAATATATAAAATAATTATCCTACTGTGGGAAAGAACAAACTAGCTTCCTGTTGAAGAGGAAATCAGGAAAAGATGATGAAAGTATATAGGACATACATTGTGAAAATCAGCAAATTGCATAATGAGGCAAGCGCTAACTTGGAATTGTGAAAGGAAACGGAAAAGAGGAAGATCAAAGAACACACTACATTGAAAATTGGGAGCATATATGAAATGAATGAATGGCAACTGGAAACGACTGGAAATAATTATACAGGACAGAGTTGGATGGAGAATGGCTATGTGTGGCCTATTCTCCTCGGCGAGAGTTAACCTGCGTATGTAAGTAAGTAATGAAATAGATGAAACAAACGAAACTGTCAAAATTCATAAGGCATTTTCATTTCCTCAATGTTAAATGGTTAAAAGTAGTTGATAGGATACTATGGTCCTATATTTGTTAATGTTCCTGTGCCCATCAACCAAATGTATTATTAATCTTGATAAAAATGACGTATGATACAAAATTTGAACACACAGCAACTAGTTCTGATTGAAAAGCAAATAAAGCCATTCAATCATAAGGAAGAAACTGACAACATGACATAAATAAAAAAATAGTCACTCATTAGTTTGAACATCTTGATCTTATACTAGATACATCGCAGGTTAAAATAGCTACCTAGTAATATTTCTGGATACTTATCTCAGTTTTAAGATGGTGGTTTGAGGTAGTCAACAGGAGACCCTGGAACTAAGTTTCGTGCTATTTGGCACTCGCGAGTAAAGTGTACTCGTAATCTTGAAAGAACCGGTGCTCCCTGACAGATTCGATCTCGTGTCACCCAGCTTCACAGTCAGAAACGTTACCACTGAGCTATCCCGGCCGCGACCGAACTCCTGTAGGACTGGGATGCATTTACAATTGATTGGTCACTGGATGGTGATCTAAGTTTTGTAGGTTTAAATCCGACTGTTAATTTCAGCTAATTCACGAATAAGTATTTTGGGTCATTCAAGATTAACAATTAACACAAATCATAAGTTCATGAATTGTTGATGACTGCCTTCAGTTATTTAACATTAAAAAAAACATAGTAGTTTTGAGTTACTTCGAACAGTGTATACACTACAGAGTTCAAGCAATACTAAGGACTAGAGCGTATTCTCATATTTGGAAATCATCTTTGTCTCTCTCTCTCTCTCTCTCTCTATTAGCAATATTGAATAATACTTGATATCGTTTATGTTATAGTTGTGCACATTTTGAGTAATACATAAAACAATAATAGAGATTACTATTGCTCAGTGGTTAGTTATCGCATAAAAAGCATATAAGCATTTTAAGGTTTTATAATTTAGGTATGAACAATATTAGCTTACTTTTGTAATCAGAAAAAGAAAAAGAAAAGAGAAAAATCCAAGTCGTCTATGTAATGTGGGTTACTTATATTTATATAATTGGTATATGACGGTGGTCAGGCATAGAATGTATTTCAGTAGAAGATCGTTACGGAAAGAAAGGAAACGGAACACAATTGTTATGAAAATGCATGAATAATGAAATCGGAGACAGTGGACTAATATTTGCAAAAGAACAGTCAAACTTGAGACGATGGATTGATATTTGCAAATAACCGATTTACTATATGGTTATCAGATTTTAGTGAGGTGCTCTGTAATTTTGTGCTCAAATACATTCCATTGTTCCCACTGATATTCTCATTCACCACAGTTTCCATGATAGAGGTATTTCATAACGTTTCCACATCAAAATGTTTACTGATCATTCATTATCTTTTAATGATTATGCAGCTTTCCATTGGTTAAACAAAATATATACAAAATTTATACTGTTACTATATGACTTTTTAAAAATCTAATTATTACATTATAATGGTTATCAAAAGGTTAACTCTTGAGAACAAACTTAAATAGATTTACTTTTGGGATTTAATTAATAAAAAGCTGATGTTGAGATGATGGAGAACATTTATGGTTCAAGTGAAGCTTTATTCTCTGAGCTGGATAGTTTGGTTGTAGTGCCTTCATCGTTCTTCTGAACAGTATCATCAATGCAAATATTTCACTTCTATTTAAATTTTTCACTGATGATATTGTTCAGAAGAATGATCAAATATTCACGACCAAATCATTCAACAATACTCCATCAAAAAAAAGATTGATGTTGAGTGCATAATTTTTATCAGTATTTATTTCTCAGTAGAAATAGACATACATCCTTTAAATAAAGAAAGTCAACGTAAACTGTTTATGATCGAAATCATGAGTCAATTGAAGCTAGACCACCATGGAAAACCTGAAAGCACTGGACGGTCGTCTCGTCCTAGCATGGGACTCCTAGGCAGTGCGCATCCACGATCCCGCACCCAGCGGGATTCTAACCCAGGACCTATCAGTCTCGCGCCAGGCGTTTAACCAACTAGACCACTGAGCTGGCATCCAATGGTGTCAATATCCAACCTCAACCAATCCACGAAATTGCGCGATCATCTTCCATTGTACTGAGGTAGACACTTGTTTCTACCCGACACGAATTAGCTCCACTGGTCACGGCTTCTCACCAGAACTCCGAGAATTTTCTCACGAAGCCAGTCACTAGTGAGCACATGGTAATTATCAGTTTAGGGGTTGTGGAGATTGTTAAGTTTTTGATTGAATTGGCCGTCCAGTGCTTCCAGGTTTTTCATGGTGGTCTAGCTTCAATTGACTAATGATTTCAATAAAAAAACTCAACAATCTACACAACCCCAAAACTGGTAAACTGGTTAATTTGTAGTTTACAGCATAAATAAACAACTATTCAAAACCGGGAAGCCTTAAACAGTTTTGAATTAATGAATGGCAATATAATAGTGGTAAAGCGCTCGAGCTCGAGGGCGATAGATCCTGGGTTCAAACCTCGCGAGGCGGGATGGATGCTCACTGCTGAAGAGTCCCACAGTAGGACGAAACGGCCATCTAATGCTTTCAGGTCTTCCATGGTGGTTTAATTTCAATTGACTGATGATCTCAACTATTAAAATTCCTAAACAAAACCCTTTCTTATATTAAAGATTATTTGTCTATCACGAGACCTAAACTTTTTTTATTATTTGGATACCTAGGAAGTTTATGAATTCTGTACTCAAACTAAGAAGCTATCCAGTACTTTCCGGTGTTTCGTGACTTTTACGATGTAATCTATTCTCTGTGAAAAGTATTTTTATAATGATTTTATTTATTTTTATGTGGTGATAATAACAATATAAGTTGCAACATACATAGTTTTACTTCAAAGAATAAACAATACTCTGAGGTCTAACATCCTTGTAAATTGTAAAAAGACTATTCACTCAAATACATGTTGATGGGTTCGTTTGAAGATCAGATTTTTTGAAGTATTACGGCTAAATAAATAATTAACATCAGATATCAATTCAGTGAATGAAAGTAATCATGATAACTATACCTAAAGTATATGTTACTGTAAAATAATTTTTGCACCTCTTTGACAAAAGCAGAATGGTCGTTTGAATTCTTTCCAACATCTTGTTTAGAAAACTTCAAAAAGGTTAATTTATGTCAGATAGACACAAATATCTACCTCAGATAATGGAAGACGGTCGCGCAATTTCGTGGATTAGTTGAAGTTAGACGTTAACACCGTTGGATGCTGGAAAAGTGATCTAGAAGTTCAGCATTCGAGCGCCAGACCAAAGGTAGTGTGTTCAAACCTCTCTTGCAAGATCATAGATGGGCACCGCTAAGAAGGCCCATACTAGAACGAAACGGCTATCCAGTGTTTTCAGGTTTTCAATGGTAATCTAACGTCAATCGATTCATGTTCACAATCAAAAGCTTAATGATCTCCAATCGCATACTGATAATTTAAATTTTGTAATCATAACTCATTTTAAGATCTACCTATTATAGTTTTATGGTAAATATAAGCCTATAGGAGGATAGAAAAAAATGCATCTCATCAACTCTGAACACATCGCTCCGAAATAGTTTTTTTTAAATAACCCACGCAGTTAAAGGAATTGGATCGAACTGAGATCTAATCATAAACTTATGCACTTCTTAGGCATTGGTAATTCACCAACTCAAGTTTCAACTCTGCGTGCATAAACGATACATCCAACCTCTCATCCTTCCTTGGCCCTAATTCCCTATTGTAGTATATTTGATTTTTTATAATTAGTGTTTTGTTATTTTAAACCATAGTCAGTTATCATTATCCTTTAACAATTTTTTATGATTATTGTACAGTTATTGTTATAACCTTTATGTTTTTCGTTTTCTTCTTTATATCTATCAAGTAGACAATTATCTTTCATGATTCTGACCCATAAATAATTGTCATCTTTATATTATTCTCTTACCCCTCAATTATTGCGTAACCTCATTTGATAATAAGAGTTTCGAACCAATTTATGATTCAATCTTTTATATCATTCTATATGTGTATATCACTGGACGGTCATCCAATGCTTCCAAGTTTTCAATGGAGGTCTAGCTTCAATTGACTCATGATCTCAACTATCAAAATTACTATAATATCCACAAAAACCCCTTCTGATGTATATATATTTGCGTATTTATTACAATTTAGTTTTGTTGGTTAAAATAAGTATCACTCAGTGTTTGTGTAAATTATTCGTTGACCAAATAGAAATCCTTTTGACAATTTAGTACATTAAGATTCAAAAGTAAGTCGATAGCTAAGAATATGACTTTAAACATTCATTAAAGAAGATTAGTTGTTTGTGTTGTACAACAGAATCTGAAGAACAAAATTATTCAAAACTCTGTTAAATTTATTTAACGAACTAACTTAAAGAAAAATGATGGATCATTACTAAAGACTGATATCAATCAGTCGGCGGCCTATGCTCCATTGGGAGTAACAGGCGTAAGTAAGTAAGTAAGAAACTATAAACAAGTATTTTATCACACGTTGAAACGTTTGCGAAGTAATGACCCAAAATGACTAGATTTAAGAATAGGAATTTGTAGATTCCAATTCAGGGGTTTAAACATGACATTTGAATTTTATGATTACCATCATGTATCGAGTTTTGTGTGTACACTCTTAACAAACCATAAACTAGACCAAAACACTTGTTCATAATACTATTTGATTTCGAGAGATTTTCCAAATGATATCATCTTGGTTTTTGTTCAATATGAATAGAAAAATGAATGCCTTGTACTTGTCTTGGTAATGTTAGCCTCCCAGTTGATCCTAATATATTTCTGAATACGTTAGTAAATGAAGCAACTATCACAATTTGAGATTAGAGGTTCTGTTGGTTGATGATTCAGTGAGAAATTCGGCAGTCAGAGGACAAGTAATCGGTTTTCAGCTTGTAAGAGTTACTAGAGTGTCCTATTAAATTTTCTGTTTTAAAGTGCACATAAAATTAAGTGTAAAGTTATTAGTAACTAATTTGAAGACCGTGATTAAATCACTCATAGTACATATGTATGACAAAGGGAATAGTGTTTAGTTTAGTCAGTCGCTAGTCATAGGCAAATTTTGAGCCTCCAGGAATAAACTTATTTAAAGTTCCGTGAAACTTTTCCAACAGTTTACTGTTTTCTTTGGACAGAGAATCGGTACTTGCATACAGTGCTTGCGTTTACGTTATGCGCATACTGGTCTAGAATATATTATTATATACGTGAGTGAAGACCCTACATGTTGACCAGATGGTTCTAAAGCATCATGACGAAGGCATTGGATTACCTTTACACAGCTTCTATACTTTTAATATCAGAATATAATAAAATTCAAGTTATACAACTTGGCGAATACATCAATTTAGGAAACGTCATACTACAGTTCAAACAAAACAGCATGATCTCATCTAATTATCAATCAGTTTATTCCCCGCTATCTTATTTACGAGTAATTTAAAAGGGTAATATATGAACATATTCATTGATTAATCTTTTTCCATGCTTCAATAGTATCTATATGTCATGTATCTGAGGCAAAGACGTGTGAAATTGACTTCTAAAGTGTTCTATCGGTTTTTCAATGCATTTTTTTAACACCTCACTTAATTCACTTTCTATGAATCATCATTAGTACAATACCATATAAAACAAGTATCTAGGTAAGTTATATAAAAGGTTATACTCTTTCCAAATTATTTCATTCTGAATGTCTATCTTAAGAATAGACTGATTTGCATGTCTTGTCTTGTTATTATTTAAATATCTGTCTGCCTAATTATTCATGGAAATTCCTTTAACTTGGTGTTAACCAGTACTGTGAATAGATTATCATATATTAGATAGTATGATTTTGTATTTCGAGTTTGGAAATTGTTTTTGGTTGATTTTATGATGTATTAGTTGTGCATATATTAATTTGTTAATCTTGAGGGAACTGATGATTCCTGACAGATTCGATCACGTGACACCCAACTTCACGATCAGAGATGTTACCACTGAGCTATCCTGGCCACGACTAACCTGCTGTAGGAGTGAGATGTATTTACAATTGATCGATCACTGGGTGGTGATGAATATCATGTGTGTCAGGTTTTTCTGAGTACAGATTGAATGCTATCGATCAAGTTGCAATGTAGCCACTAGTCTGTATGACTAAAAATAGCATGCACTATGTTGAGATAAGATGGTGGTCGGAGGTAGTCAACAGGAAACTCTGACATTCATCACCACCGAGTGATCAATCAATTGTGAGTATTGGTACTAGATAAATGAACTGAACAAAACAAGTGATTTGTGAAGGAATTTCAGCATATGAGTACTTTATATCATGGATGGAATTCAGCTAAATATTTTCTAAGTAAAGAAACAGAGCTTGTCTCTAACGGTTTTGTAGTAGCCTGAAATTTTTCATTGATGCACCTTCATGACTTGGCTATGAAGTAACCGTGGTGGCCTAAGATTTCATGATAAAAATATCCTGCTTCAACCACTAAGTTATCATTCTTTGTTTATCCCATGATTGGATTATGTACATGAGCTGTAAAAACCCGTCGCTTATTTTTAAGTGAATCGCCGGTTAAATTTCATCCATAATATCATAAACAAATTAAACTGTTCATCGCGGTGTCAATATTCTGCGGTTACTACATTTAAATGAATTACTGTTCTGTAGAGCAACGACTAACCTAAAAATAATTATTTTTGAGTAATTTATAAATCCGTTTAGTTTTCAGGTAACTTTGTTATTGATATATTGATGCTAAGTTATTCTACAAATAAAGTTATTATTGAGCCATAATCGCGGGAAACAAAAGTAAAAGATGGTTATAAAATATCGTTTGATCAACACAACACTATACTATAGAATGTGATTGTCCTTCTTGACACAGTGCCATCTAAATTAGTAGAACCTGGTTAATGTGTGTATGGGTCGTGGATGCGCACTGCTGAGGAGTCGCACAATAGGACGAAACGGCCATCCAGTGCTTCCAGGTTTTCCATGGTGGTCTAGCTTCGATTGACTCATGATCTCAACTGTTGAAATATGTGTATCAGTTTAAACTATCACACTAAATCAACACAGCTTTCCGGCATTCTGAGCAATAATGCCAGGGAAGTAGTAGAAATAGTTACAACATTAGTTGTATTAGAAAACATTCATCGTGAATTATATGATTTGAGAAGAAATTAATTGATGGTATAAAAATATAAGGATAAACGAAGAGTGAATGCATTTGCTTAGCTGCGACTGATTCTGTTACATATCACTAAGCCTCTCTGAATACTGGTTATTTAAACTCGTGAAGACTAACAAATCACCAAGAAGCAATAGATCTTATGTTGGTTAGGGCCCTATGTTAATTTAATTTTACCAATTCATTGTTAAAATTGATTAGCAAAAATTAATGGAGTCAGGTTATCTGCTAATTGGCACTTATTAGAATTGTCTGTCTGGAATTTTTAATTACTGAATGATGGATATGCGAATCTCAAAAGAGCATCGATTGCTTTAAAAATAAACATTAGTTATGCTGAAGAGTTGAATTAAATTTAGTGCTTCCTTGTCATTAAACATACAGCATTAAAATTAGTAAACTTTGTAGAATATGTGACATAAACTCCAGAAGCGAACATGAGTGAAAAATCATTGATATACATTTGCTACAAATGAATTTAAAAAAAGAAACTACATGATTATGTAACCGGTGTTGGAGATGGTTGAAAGAAAGTTAGGGGCGTCCAAACCAAAACGTGAGATCAGTGCTTGAAGTCACCAACTTGTAGTCTGAGACATGTCGGGAGATGCAGACTACTTGGTTGAGGTCAACGTGACTATCATAACCAATGGTTGGAGACTCTGGGTGACGTGGCTTAGAATCGATCACAATGGCATAGGTGTATACACTATCTGTCTTCCCTTAAACTAAAAGATTGAAATCGCTTCATATCTTTCTTTCTACTAACTAATTCTTTCTTCCTGTACTATATCCTTATATGCAATCTTTCTTTTATATATTACCACCTTTGAACTAACTACTTTTCTGAATCCGGTGTTCATTTTGTTGTGTTTATGGGGTATGGCAACTTGGACCGATGCATATATGAGCCTGGTCCTACGTTGTAGCTGACTGACATGATTATGTTCTTGTTTTTTTAAGTTACCGATCATCCACCGTAAATTTCCTACACATGTGGTGTTTGGTACTTATGTTGATATAAGTAATATATAGCGCCAATAAGCAATAGAATGTCTGGCAGCCGAAGGTTGAAAAGATCGAGGGGGAAAGAACGGAAACAGAAAACAATTGGTATGGAAATACAAGAACAACAAAGTCTGAAACAACTAACAAACATTTTGCGAATGAATTATTGAATTATGGTTTTTCTATTTTATCAGGTAATTCTGTAATTTTATCCTAAATACAATTAGTTATCCTCATTTGTGTTCTCTATCACTACACACATTTTATTGCTTAGAGAATAAGAAGATTTTTCGGTCAGACTATAATTTATGGACGACCTTTGAGCGACGCTAAAGTGACCTTGAGAGTGTCCACCTAATATCTACGATCAAATGAGGGTTATAAGTTAGTATGAGGAATTCGAATGATGATTTACAATTGATGGTTAAGATTAGGAATTAGATTTAAGGTTTTCATCACGAACTGACATAAGTTATAATGCCAAAACACTATTTAGCCAAATGAATGAATGAATTTCGCGCCAAAATCCAAGACCTATTATCTTACACCTGATTGGTTCATTCGTCAATTATAGTTTTGCCAATTTTTCCCTACTATCTATGTAAAAACCACTTAGAAATGTATGATATTTCCAAAAAATGTTAATGATATTTACATGTCGTTCCAATGGAATTATTCATTATTCTTTTTAAAATCTGATTAAGATCATTTTGTTTTTTATAGCAGATCAACTATGTTCATAAACAATTTTAAGCATAAATTTCTTGTATTATACAATTTATCTTACCAGAATGGAATGTAAAAACAATGATATATTTCCTTTATA
The DNA here is from genome assembly GCA_944470375.2 of Schistosoma guineensis. Taxonomy (NCBI): domain Eukaryota; kingdom Metazoa; phylum Platyhelminthes; class Trematoda; order Strigeidida; family Schistosomatidae; genus Schistosoma; species Schistosoma guineensis. Next base: position 83,869,533 of record OX103894.1, on the reverse strand, counting down.
TATTTCATATAGGAATTCATTTTATGTAAAAATAGGTGTATGTCTGAAATTGAAATCATGAATGAAATCCTCTCCCCTCAGTTGCTCCAACTGCATTTACCAATTCACATGTACGTGCCGTAGCACATACATTGGAAGAACTGAGAGAAGAGTACAGGTTCGCATTTCTGAGCATATTCCGAAGAACTTGACGCTGCGAGGGACTAAAGCTTCTAACAGTGCAATAGCTCGGCATCTACTTGACACTGGGCATACCGTCGATATTATGCACGCGTTTAAAATTATCAATAGACAAAGAACTACTACCACTCTCCGCTTTGCTGAAGCCATTGCAATTAAGAAACTGAAACCGGACTTACGCATCCAAAAAGAGACTTTAATAAACTTATCACTACTCTGGTAATCTTTTTGTAATCTTTTTGTTTCTGTCTCTTTGTTTTGTGTTTTGGTTATTTTGTTCATTTACTTATTCTAAGATATTTTATACTCCCCTCCCCTATTACCTAATTCTTAAAATAAATTTTATTCACACATTTCCACCACCTGATCCTCTTAAATTATCTTAACTTTCCAAACCCTATTTAATTATTATTACGTAATCTACCTTATCATTATTTAATTCCATTAATCTCTAGAATTATCACACAATTTATGAACTTCACTAAATTATTACACCACCCACCCTGGATTAACCCCCCTTTTTTGACCTCTGACCTGTTTCTAGCATATATATATAGTTATTATTGTAATCACGTTATTTACACTCATTTAAGTCAATTGTTTTCACACTACCTCCATGTAAAAATTCTATCACAATTTTGGTTTGTAAGCAGCTGACGAGAAATCTCGAAATAATATGAATTCATACTATTCTGCATCAATGTTTGTTCTTGCTCTATTTAAATGATAGTTATGAATGTCTGACTGATTGAATATATTACTATCAAAAATTAAACAGTATGATATAAAACAACTGTTGAATATTTAAGCTTAATCTATATGATCCATCATATGATCATATGATCATAATACTCAATTCAATAGTGTAATAATTTACCAAGGATCTTCCTAGGTTGTTATAGAGAAGAAAATATAGATCCATAAGCAATGTATGTATATTTATATAGCCAATTGTAACACTATACAGATATTGATAAGATACCGATAGGGATTTATTATTGCGTATATATATATATTCAGATTTAGGTAAGTAGATTTCTTTGTGATATATTGTACTCTGACTATCTGTGAGTTCAAGAATTCCAGTTGATTTATAATTATCTTGATCATGTGTCACTTTCATTGTTTAAAAGGACTTATAGGAACTTTTGAATTAAAAGTTCATTGTATCATAAGCAGTAATAGAATTTAAGATAAGTGTTTGGTCAAAATTGGAATAATCCAATAAAACACACATGATGTCATATGTTCCTAATATAACCTGTAAGCTATTAGATCATATATCCTTGGTAGAATCATTAGTTTCTCAAAACTGAAGTGAAACATCCAATTAGTTCTTGTTTATTTCTAGTAGTTCTTTAGTTCATCTCTATACGTGTATACACGTGTACCTAAGCATGACTAATTACGTGTGTTTTTAAACACTATTAACAGATATCTACCTTAAATTTCACGATTCTGTACATAAAATCGAACCAATAAATACGTCGTATCCTTTTGTCTATTGTATTTATTTATTAACGACAGTACTAACTAGCAGAAAACTGACTTAATATGGTTGTTTTTTCTTCATAACTATCAATTGAACTATTATCTGACCCATACATTATTTTCTTCCTTACCTCTTGATTAGTAAGTAACCTCATTTGTTATTTAGTCTCGAATCCATTTTTGTGATGTAATTGTTTCTATCCTTCTATAGACCTATATTTTAGTGATGGTCTTTACAAAACGTTCGTTAGCCCAATAAATCATTTGGAATTTCGAAAGCTCGTCTCCGAGTTTGTAAAGTCCGCTGAGGATGGTACAGTTTAAGTAAATAATTTCGTCAAAGAGGAAATTTTCTTGGTTGAATTCTCCTTTTTTCTTATTCAATAACACTATGGGTTATTTTAATTATCTAAAAAAACTTATTTATGTTTAGAAAATATTTAGAGTGAATTAAAACAGTCATTCAAAACTTACCAAATAGAGATATTTTTTAAATAAATTTAAACGGAAGTTAAATGGTTGATTTAGTCCACCTGAAGCCCCTCTGGGCCTACTGCCAGTCCCAAGTCCGAATAAAGGAGGAGGGTTAGGTATAGGATTAGCTACCCTATATCTTGGAAAACTAAGTCGTTATATAACGGTAACCAGAAAAAATAATTCAAACCATTTAATCTCTACCCTGGGAATGAGAAGATTTTCAGTTAGAAGAGTTATGATGTTTCATGATGAAAGCTGAGTTTCTTCGGAAGTCACAATGCAAATACTTCTTCTGACAACTAGACGAACCATTAATTTAGGTATATGAAATGTTCGTGGGTTGGATAATGTTGGTTGTCGGCCTATGCTCTATCGGGGGTAACAGACGTAAGTAAGTAAGTAACAATAACTGAAAGACATAAATATTGAAAATTTCCCATTTTCTTCCTTTATATTAGATGGATTATTTCAGACATTCAGCTTTGTATACATTTATCTTTCCACTTGTTGTCGTTATTTTAATACAAAATAAGTTACATGATTTTTAAATTTATTAAATAGACCATTTTGAATATTTCCTTTGTTAATATCTATCAAATGGACAATTAGTTAACCTTAACATTTTTTTCTTTAGCCGATCTTTTCAGTATCTGATTTTCATGTCTTGACAATAAACGGCTTCAAGTGTTTTACTTCATTAGTACATTTGTATCATACAAAAAAAAACACTATTTTAAGAAATAAAATTGACTATACGTGCAATTGTACAGCTTAAGTAAATGAAATCCTTGAAAAACGATATTTTCTTTACTGAGTTAACTTCTTTTCTTCTTCAGTGACATAATGGGTCGTTTTCGTTATTTAATAAATAGATAACAGTTAGTAAAATGAAAAGTGTATCTTGGATGCAGTATTTATTACATAAAACACATTATGATAACTGCTCTTTCTACAAAAAAGTTAATATAAGGTGAAATGAGAAAGCTGTGTAGACTAAGGACATGTGAAAGTAAATGTTTGTAATATGGTTCACTTCACAAGTTTAACTGCAGCTAGAATAGCAATTTTATGGAATACAAGGAATTCGTTGTATCTTATTGATTTTTCTTCATCTCACTACATGTTGATAACTTTAGCTACTTCGAATTCCCAACATCATTTGAGATATGTAACGATAAATAATTTATCAATATGGATTGGACGTTCGCGTGCGAGACCGAAGGTCCTGAGTTTGAATACCGCGTGCGAAATCATGAATAGCTACTGCTGAGGAGCTGCGTATTCGGACAAAATGGCCATCCAGTGCTTTCAGGTTTTCTGTGGTGATCTAGCTTAGATGGACTCGTGAATTCAACTGTTAACATAATTTGTCATTTAGAATGTAAATGTTGTAACTTTGAGGCCGGCTTGCCACCACGTGATTTATTCGCCTATCGAAATACGACTTATACAATCTTAGCACTGTGTCAAACCAATGACGTTCGTCCAGTATGAGCAGTCAAGAGTACTTATTAGTCCTTTGTTCGCCTAACCTGTCCAACTGAGTCCAGAAAACCAATACCAGTTTTCACTATGCGAGCTATTTATTTCAAACATACTTGGTTTACATACTAGCCAAACAGACCTCATCAAACCATAAATTAGAAAATAACTTATATACAAGATCAAGCCAAATACTGGCTATGAACGTGGGAGACGGTGACTAATAAGCTGAATATAATTTAGGAACAGTAAATTGTATAATAATAATAATAATAATAATAATAATAATAATAATAATAATTTATAGGTCAAAATGAAGCTGATGGTAAGAGGAATATTACTTCTTTACTTACTTACGCCTGTTACTCCTCGTGAAGGAGCGTAGGTCGCTCACAAACATTCTCCATCCAACCCTGTCCTGGGAAATCCTTTCCAGCTCTTTCCAGTTCCTATTCATCCTTTTCATATTTGCTTCTATTATCCGACGTAATGTGTTCTTTGGCCTTCCTCTTTTCCGCTTCCCTTCAGGATTCCGCATTAAGGCTTGTCTCGTGATGCAGTTTGACGATTTGCGTAATGTATGTCCTATCCATTTCCATCGTCTTTTCCTAATTTCTTCTTCAGCTGCAAGTTGGTTTGTTCTCTCCCACAGAAGGCCGTTGCTGATGGTATCCGGCCAATGGATGTTGAGTATCTTGCGTAGACTGCTATTTATAAATACTTGTACTTTCTTGATTGTGGTTGTTGTAGTTCTCCAAGTTTCAGCTCCATACAGTAGAACTGACTATCTTGACGTTCGTATTGAAGATTCTCACTTTGATATTGGTTGAAAGTTGTTTTGAGTTCCATATGTTCTTCAATTGTAGGAATGCGACCCTTGCTTTGCCAATCCTCGCCTTTACGTCTGCATCTGAACCTCCTTGTTCATCAATGATGCTTCCTAGGTATGTGAAGGATTCTACATCTTCCAGAGTTTCGCCATCAAGTGTGATTGGATTGCTGTTCTCTGCCTTGAATTTGAGGACCTTAGTTTTCCCTTTGTGTATGCTGAGGCCTACTGATGCAGAGACTGCTGCTACACTGGCTGTCTTTGTCTGCATCTGTTCGTGTGTACGTGATAGGAGGTCTAGGTGGTCTGCGAAGTCCAAATCGTCTAATTGATTCTGAGTTGTCCATTGTATTCCGTGTTTTCCTTCAGATGTTGAGGTCCTCATAATCCAGTCGACCACCAGAAGAAAGAGGAAGGGAGAGAGTAAACAGCCTTGTCTGACTCCGGTCCTTACTTGGAATGCATCTGTCAGCTGTCCTCCATGCACTACTTTGCACTGTAGTCCGTCGTATGAGTTCCGGATAATATTGACAATCTTCTCAGGAACTCCGTAGTGTCGAAGAAGTTTCCATAATGTCCTCCTATCTACACTATCAAATGCCTTTTCATAATCAATGAAGTTGATGTATAGTGACGAGTTCGACTCAACTGATTGTTCGACGATGATCCGTAGTATATATAGGCATACATAATCTGGTTACCGAACAGTTATATAATAGGAATACAAATTAGTCCATTAATAGTTCTCAGAAGTTACTCGTAGTTTCAACAGGGTTTCATAAATGCTAAGAGTGACAGTTTTAGAATATGCAAAATAAATGTTTTTTCTTTTTATGTAACGAGTAAAAAAATCTTATTTTCAGTTTTACAACTTTCAAGTGAATTACATAATTAATACCGAGACAATACTAAGTGTATTGATGTTGTCATGAAAGATAGTGAAGGTTTTTTTTATAATTAAACCACCCAGTTTAATGAATGACAATATCAACAAAAATTACTGACCAACCAAATAGTTTAATTTAATATTCAGTCGTGTAATTCTTTTTATAACACTTTGACTGACAGTTAACTATTACTACTACTAGTACGACTACTACTACTACTACTACTACTACTACTACTACTACTACTACTACTAGTACGATTACTACTACTATTACGACTACGGCTACGACTACTTCTACGTGATTTAGACCGACTTTCCATTGTAAAATACAAATATAGTATAAAAACAAAAACAAAAACAGTCAAGTTGATGATTGATATGTTTATATGTATAGAATTGAAGTAGAAAAAAAAGAAAAAAGAACAGAGAAAAAAAAAGAAAATTTGTCATTTGTTTTAACTGATCATATGCCATCTCATAATAGTTGGGTTTTTTTCCGTGAAGTTGAGAAGTATTTGTATCCAACCAATTGGATTTTTCTCACTCAAATTTCTCATTCTATTTTTAAATTGAAATACATCTGTGGATGTTTCTTTTTTTTCAACCACAATAAAATTCAATTATTGGAAATTGTTATATATTGAAGGTTGTTTTCTTGATATACGGCGTATAACTGAGCACTAGAACACCAAAAACCTTCCAAGTCGCAATGAGAAGACAGAAGACTAATGAAAGGAATATTATTCCAAACAGTGTCAATTATAGTACGAAATTGTCAGACGTTTATATTTTTTTAGTAAGAACGAAATCATCATTACAGTCCACCAATCTGCATACTGGGGGTTACTGGCGTTGTCCAATCAGGAAGCTACACGTAGGAATTCTAGAATATTCTATCAAAAAGTCATTGGATGGGATATCTTCGGCTCCTTCTGAGGCTCCTACAGCTTCCTCGCGTCCACCCGTGGTCCGTCGTCACAGATTTTTCCAAGTTGACATTTCATCACTATTTTTTTTATTTTGTCTTTATCTGGTCACATTCTATTGTCTCCTTATTTTTATATGTTTTATAGGATAGATAAGATAAATCTACTGGGGGGGTTACAGTTAGGAATTAATATGAAAACTCAAGGATTGACAAAATGTAATAGAAATTTTAGTAGTTTTATTTGTGTTACTAACAGAATAAATCACTTTGTTTTAAATACTCTCATAAATTATCACTTGCTCGCTTATGCCTCTTGTCGTGGACAATAGGCTACCCACCAGCACTCTCCATCTAACTCAGTCCTGGATAATCCTTTCCAGGTGTTTCCATTAATTTCTATTCATTTTTGTCATATATGCTTCCGATTCTCGATGTATTGTGTTCTTTAACCTCCTTTTTACCGCTTCTTTTCACAATTCCATGTTAGCGCTTACAATATGATGCAGTTTTATGATTTCCATAACGTGTGTCCTATCTACTTCTATCGTTGTTTTCTAATTTCCTCTTCAAATGGAAACGGGTTGTTTTTCTCTTCTACAGTAGGCTATTGCTGATAGAGTCCGGTCAACAAACACTGAGTATGTTGCGTGACCAGTGGATATTACACACGTCTGGAGTAATACAGCTATCACCAATGACGTTCATGAATTAGGTTTGAAACATGTACCATAATATCCTGACTCATTAGTCTAACAGTTAAACACTCTTTGGCAGAACTATAAGTCTTATGTTGAATCCCTGAAGGTGTCGTGGACGCACACCATTGTCTGGTTTTCCCTGGTTTCTAATAATACTTCAGCTGAGGTGAATCTGCAAAAAATATCATATAAATTATACTAATCGTCAATAAACTCTTACATCTATCTGATCACAAATTTTATTAATCCGTTGTTTTCATTCATGTATTTAGGAAAAGAAGATCAGTTTATTAGGCATAGTACAGGATAACAAACTGATGAACATTTATAAAAATAATGCATTTTGTGATCTATTGTGACCGGATTAATACTTTGTATATAAGATTTTTAAAAAAGTAGCTATAAGCAAACAGTTCAATGAATTTTTATTTGAAGCAACTGATATATGACGTATAATAATGCGTTTAACAATCGTTTCATCAGATGTATCATTACTAGTACACGTGATGTTGAATCACCAAGATTAGTGGTCACATTGCAACTTGATCCATAGAATTCAATCAGCACTAAGAGGGACCTGACATACATAACCATGGTCACTACATAGTGATCAATAAATTATAGACACATTTAAGTCCTACAGAAGCTTAATGGTGGCCTAGATAACTCAAAGATAACGTTTCTGACTATGAAATAAGTGACACACCGTCGAATCAGACAGGGAGCGTCAGTTCCGAGTAACAATTACTTTACTAACGAGTGTCAAATAGTACGAAACATAAACCCAGAGTTTCGACTACCACTTGTAATTGTACCTTATTAATATTCTGTATTATACACAATCTACAAAAATGCATTAAATATATCTATCCAATAAACTTGTAACTACCTATTCCATACACAATCATATGTAATAATAAGTCGAAATGTTCTTTATGAAAATCTTAATTGAAATCAACGTCAAAGATGAAATTACAGTAGATGAACTAAATGAGGTAAAAAAAAATAAAGAAAATAAAAAAAAATTTTATGGAAAAATATTCAATCAATATGGAACTGAGCAAATCAACTATGAATGACCTTGTATTGTGATCGATTAAAATGAAAGTTATCTTTCAATGTATATTCATTGTCAAGAAAGAGAATGACTAGTTAAGAGAGAAGAAACATTTAAAAAAAGAAAAAAAAAGTAGATTTATCATAATAGTTTTGATGTAAATATGAAACTGAAAATTATTGAACTTATGCTGATTCGCTGCTGTTTTACATGTATCTCCTCATTGTAATTGATTAGTCTCTCGTTGGCCTTGATCAATTGCGGTCCTAAATAACAATGGGAAGACACAAGTAAAATAGCATCAATTGAACTTCAAGTTCACCCAAATACACAAGCAGGTGGTTATTAAGGTTCAGTAGATAAGAGGATAACGTGATGGTATTCGAAGTAGACGGTATTAGGTTCGAGGCCCGGGAGTAAACATCAACTCTGGGATGTAGGCTCACTTAGCTGACGAGCCTGAAATAGGACGAAACGTGCATCCTGGATTCCACTGCTAGCCACTATCCATCTTTACTTATTGAAATTATGTATTTTTTGTCATAAAAAATCACTAAGAAATTCATTAACCCGTGACTTGATAAACTTTCTACAATATATATATATATATATATATATATAGTTGTTCAGTAGACTTTAAAGTATTTTGGACAAGGTTTTGTAATTACACCTGCAACCTTACGTGGAGAGTAGGCCACCGACCAGGATTGTACAACCTACTCTGTACTCCGCTTTCCTTCCAAGTTATTTCCAAATGCTGTTCGTTCTGTTGATCTCTGTATCTGATTCGGGACTCATTATTTTCTCTTCCATTCAGGATTCCACCACTTACTTAAGCCTGTTACCTTTCAAGGAGGAGAATAGGCTACCCACCTCCATTCATCATCTTACTCCGCCAGAGCAATGCTTTCCAATTGTTATTCACTATTTTCATGTCTGCTTCCAATTTTCCCAGTAGCATGTTCTTTGATCGTCCTCTTTTGTGTTTCCCTTCATGATTTCAATTTAGGGAGTGTCTCATGATGCAGTTTTTGATGACTTCCATAATGTATATCCTATCTACATTCATCATTTATCAATTTCCTTTCGTTTAGAAACCGGCTTTTTCTCTAGCATAGTAGGTTGTTACTTTTGACATCCGATCAGCGAACATTAGGTATGATGGGTAGACAACTGTTTATAAATACTTTTACATTTTTGATGATGTATGTGGTAGATTTCAAAGTTTCATCTCCGTACAATAGAATTGTCTTGACGTTCGTATTGAAGATTCTGACTTTCATGTTGGCTGATAGACACATTTTTTAAGTTCCATATGTTCTTCAGTTGTAAAACTGCTGTCTTTACCTCGTCAATTCTTCCGCCTAATGTCTTCATTAGATTTTCCACGTTCAACGATGATGATGTCCAGGCACGTGATTATTTCTACCTATTTCAGAATTTCTCCATGAAATATGATCGGTTCGGTATTCTTTGTGTTGTATTTGCGAACCATGGTTTCTCCTTTGTGTATGTTCTTTGAATTTTGGAATGAAGAAATTCAAACAACATATTAATAAGAAAACAATTGCGAAAGACCACTGGAAGTCACCTATCTACTCTGTTCTTATCCGGCTTTTTATCACGTGATTTATCCACCAATCAAATACAACTTATACAATTTTAGCACTGTGCCAAACCAATGACGTTCGACCGGTATGAGCAGTCTAGCGTCCTTATAGGTCCTATGTCTGCCTAGCCCGTCCACTTAAGTTCAGAACACCAAATGCCAGCTTCCAATGTGCGAATCGAATCGAATCATTTATTTCAGACATACTGGGTTTACATATCAATCAAACAGACCGCAACGCATCATAAAATAGGAAATAACATTCATACACAATAAGGCCAAAAAGTGACTGAACGTGGGAGGCAGTAGTCAGTAAACTGAACATAACTTAAGAACCGTAGATCGTACAATAATAAATTATAGGTCAAAATAAAACTTATAATAAGAGGAATATAAATATGCATAATCTGATTATTGAACAGTTATACCATAAGAATTTATAGATAATATTAGTCAATTGATATATCTCAGAAGTTACTCGTGATTTAATCTTCGCTCGGATATAACATTATCACTATTTATTATACTTACACATAAAACATGAGATCTTAGTAACACGTAACATTTATGAAATGGAACTTTAATGTGATCATTTTTAGTTTTCATATCACTTTTTAAAAACTTAAACAGTCCGGATTGTTTAAACTTAACATTCAGATATTCCATCAGTTGAATTCACAATGAATAGTCTACCTGAAATCTTAGTTCTATTTCATCGAAGAGTGTTAAATACCATGTTACCCAGATAACGTTTATACAGGTTGCCTTGATACCATTTAACATAAAACACAGATTTTTTTTCACATATTAGGCATAAAATTAACATTTAAGTTTTTAAAAAAATATGTAAATGAACAAATGCATAAGATTTTTATGGTAAGACATCTATGTATGTATCCATGTATGTATGTATGTGTGTGTGTGTGTGTTTGACAAAAGACTTTACTGGTATCTATTCATGTCAGGTAGTTGCAAGTTTCTTAATTTGAATTCATAAACATGAAATAAAATAGTTTAACAAAGGAAACATTAAATTCATGAATTTTATTTTATTTCTTTAATAATAATCATCATAAAAGGTAAATGTCATATATCATCATAGAAAAACTTGTCAAACTATTATGTAATCTCTTTGTTCATTCAAAAGGGAATAAACTAAATGTCAATGAATAAATGTGAATTATTCACATATATATGGATTGTAAAATAAGTAATTAAAGAAATTTTAAAGTTTAATATTGTGAATTTGTGAACAAAAAATGTCATCTATCTACATATCAGATATATTGGTATTAAGTTTTGTATCTAGCCCATGGGAAACTGATTGAGATTTCTTCTAATATTAAGAGTATTCAATGGAAATGATTTGATACATAATATTTATTTATTTGAACACATAAATATTGGTAGAAGGGGACACCAGATATAGATGCGCCATGCAAAACAATAAGAAGAGAAAAAGAATGTAAGGTGCGTATAAGAAAAAAAAGTACAATAACGACCACAGATTAGTGTATGGCAGTGTAATAATAATAATAATAATGGGGGAAATGGAAAGGTACAACCAGAAGAATTCTTTTAGTTAAGGAAGTTACAACAACTTTTTATGAAGAAAATAAAAGAAGGTTACGCCAGTATTACCACTGGCTTCTATTCTGAGCAATATCTTATAACGTCTCTAGCCACTGTGTTGTACTATCTCTCGGACCCCATCCAGGGAGTCGAAAAGGACCAACTGAATCCAGCACTTTGTAGCTTTCTTTCATACCGCGACACCATATCATACACTGACCACCTCTCCGCTTTTTCCAACCAGTCTCAGTGTTGGCAAATAATGCACGACGTGGAATTCTCTGAGACGACATTCGTAGAACATATCCAAGCCACCTAAGTCACTGTTTCAAGATGGTGACACTAATTGGATTATCGTCTCTGTGCCCGAACACACTGCCGAACCTCTGCATTACTGACATGATTTTGCCACTGGATGTCATCAGTCCTTCGGAGACAGCGATGATCAAACACAGAGAGTCGTCTTATATCCTCAACTCAGAGAGGCCAGGTTTCACAAGCATAGATCCGACCTTTTACAGCCAGACTGATATCATGAAGGCGCAAATGATGGCCTAGATTGACATAAGCCGCTCTGGCTCGATGGCCAAGTTGAAGAGGAATGGTGAGATTGGGCAACCCTGTCTAACCCCACTTCATAAATGAAACAATGATTCAATAGGTATTCACGAAGTGAACGAAAACAATAAGAAATTAAGAGTTTAGGAAATGCTTAATATTGAAGAATATGAAATCAAGAAATAAAAAAAGTAACTCTTTATATGTATAAATGAAAATAAGGTGAGAAAACAGATAATCTAGTCATGAAGCAATCAGTTAAATAATAACAAAAGTTAATGTGAAAATATGGATCAGAAAAGTCTTATCTCGGTCAGTTTGAAATATTATTAATTAATAACAAAAAGGAAATAACCTGGTTTTCCTAATAGATGAGAAATAGGTAATTGAATAATTAAGGATAGAAGACAAAATTTCGGGTTTTTAAAAAATGAGTTACAATTAGTTTTTAAAAGTTCTGTTGTAGCCTGACCTAGCTAAGTGTTAGAAAAATACATACATACACATACATACATACATACATACATACATACATACATACATACATACATACATACATACATGCATGCATGCATACATACATATACATACACTTTTCAATGCTCAGTTAGCCATTTTGTAAACGGTGTTAGTTTAACAGTATTTACTCGAGAACAAATAAGCTGCTATGTCAACACAATATCGTGTCATCATTTTGTTGGTTTACTGAGGATCAGTAGAACATTCACTACTTTTGCAGAACTTATCTGCATTGTCATCTAAATTTGAGATGTTTTAAAGTAGTTAACAGGAGACCGTGAAACTAGATTCAGTGCTATTTGGTAAGGCGTACCTGAGGTTCTGATGAAAAAAGATGCTCCCTATGAGATTTGAACCTAGACCAGTGAATTTCACAATATGAGAGGTTACTAATAAATTGTTGGGATTCCCGGTGATATTCAGTAGGATTGAAATATATAAAATTGACTTTTCATCGAGTAGTAATCAGTATGACGCTTGTTTAGTTTTTTTGTACTTACTATATACCATCATATAATTTTCATCAGGTTCTGTACTACTTATTGAGCTTACATTTTAGTTTATTCTAGTCATACTTATCAATTTATGTTTACTTTAAACGAATTATGGTAGACTGAGCTCTTAAAACTGGATTGAAACCTAAAAATTAATTAATCTCTGTAAATGGATTTTTTGTGATAACTTGACTAAGATCACGACTAATTATTATAATTACTGCATGAGTATACTTGTATTGAACAATATCACAGTGTTTGCAAGTCTTTTGTTAACGCTAATCAGTAAGTTTGATGCTACAAAGCACTATAAATCATCATTAAGAGCAGGGTGATCGATAGTAAAACCGAAATCCACGTTAATTTGTTACATTAAACACAGCTTTGAAAAAAAGTGTATTGTTCAGATTGGCTTACTACAAAATAAGAGTAAAGCCATACCCTGATTCATGAATTCAATTCTGTGTTAGAAGCAAACTGAGGCACAATGAGTAGTTTGAAGCCAGAATAAAATATAGCCTGTGATCTTTGGTTTCTTGGTAATTTTATCTCGTGATGAAATCAGGCTTATTGATAATTCAATTTCTATGGGATCAAATAATAGAATCACTAAACTAGTGATTCCAGTAATGACGAATTCACGTCATATCAATTACACAAATGAGCTTTACTTAATCACTGTCACTAATCGCCTCCAACAACCTCTTGTTATCGTGACACTCAACGATTATGTAAATATTTCTTTCCTTCTCCATCAATCAGGACATAAAAACACTTGATTTACTTTGCATTATCATGACAGAAAATCTCATATGATAACAAACAGTAATCACAAGACTATAAAATACTATAAATAGGAAACCACAATATGTGCATAATTAGGTCAGTTGTTGTGCAAAACTGAGTAACACAAATAATTATCAGAAGGGGTTTTGTGAAGATCGTAGTAATTTTTATGAGTTGAATTAATGAGTCAATTGAAGCTAGATCACCATGGAAAACCTGGAAGCACTGGATAGTCGTTTCGTTCTAGTATGGAACTCCTCAGTACTGCGCATCCACGATCCAACCCTCTGTTAGATTCGAACCCAGGAACTATCAGTTTAGATCCAAATCACTCATGATTTCAACTATTGAAATTACTAAAATCTCCATAAAACCCCTTCCGATAATGATCATCTGCTCACTAGTGATTGACTTCAAGAGATACCCATGGAGTTCTATTGAGAAGCCGTTACTAGTGGACTTCAAATAGGTCTGTTGTGAGATGTCAGCTCACTGAAGCTAATGGAGTACAGCGGCGCAATTTCGTGGATTGGTTGAAGTTCAACATTAACACCATTGGATGCGGGCTCAGTGGTTTAGAGGTTAAGTGTTCGCGCGCGAGACTGATAGGCCCAAGGGTTTGAATCTCGCGGGAGGTGGTGGGATGGTGGATGCACAGTACTGAGGAGTTCCATACCAAAACGAAACGGTCATACAGTGCTTCCAGGTTTTTCATGGTGGTCTAGCTTCAATTGACTCATGAAATAAATACTTATTTAAATATACTTTATGAATAATAATATACACTAAATGAGTAAATACAACCAACTCATTTTAAAATGTTATATATTGAATATTTGAGAAATCTATAATAAAATATATATTAATCCAATGTAGTCTAATCTTTGGAGTCAAACATTTTCCACCTATCTGCCCAGACACAACAAAATCATCATTAACCATATAACCATTTATATACATATTAATACAGTACATTTAATATTACAATGATTTCCCTTTTATCAATTTCCTCTTAATATTCATTGTTTAAATATAACAACTTAGATTATTATATATTTAAATCAGAATGTATATGATTTAAATTTATATAAATAATTGTTATCTATTCTTTAGATAAGAAAAAATAAAGTACTTTTTATTGATCTTTATTTCTTAAAGTTTATTTAAATAATGGCGCCTTGTAATTAACATTTAGTTGTCATATAAATTTATATATTAAAAATCTCTCATTTTTTTTGGGGGGGGATTTTTTCTCCCAAAATTACGTCATCATACAAAATAAACTAAATAAAATCCTTTTTTTAGGAGCCATGTAACTATGTACATAACAAGTGAAAAGAATAATCCAAAAAAGAAAAAAACAAACAAAAGAAAAAGGATAATATCTAGAAAATAAAATTAACTTTAAAAAGAAAGAAAAAAGAAAAAAAAGAAAAACAATTTGACAATATTTAAAAGAGTTAAAAGTAAATCAATGCAGTACAAAAAAACAAAAAAGAAAAATTCTGATTGGTTAATTTTGTATCACGATAAAATGTCAATACATGAATTTGATTGGTTAAAATAAAATACATTGATTGGTTCAATCAATTTAATAAATATTTATTTATTTGGTATATATATGATCATTTTGATCATATTAAGAGAATTATTAAGTACTTAGGCCATCAAGCATCCTATCTTTTCCAAACTTGAACTGAAACTGATATTCTAAGGATAAACATATTTATTATTTTGATTTTATTTCATATAAAAAATTAAAAAATAAAAATAATACTAACTTAATCATAGTAATAATCTTTGTGTTTATTACTTGATAATACATATGCATATTATATAATAAATTGATTATGGGATGAAATTTGATCTCGCGTTATTTGGTAAGTTCATTGGATTGATATTTTTTCAAAATGATTGATAAATATAAATTTTTGATAAATTTTAAGGAATTTTTCTTTGGGATTGAGATCATGAATTGATTGATGTTAGACCATTGGATGGCCGTTCAGTATTTCCAGGTTTTCAATGGTGGTCTAATATCAATTGGTTCATGATCTCAATCAAAAACTTGATAATCTCCACAATCTTATACAGAGCATGTTTCAAAATTATTCAATTTTAATTGTTATTCTCCTAATAATATTTACTTGACAAATATCTTTTCTGGAAACGACTAAATCATTAGCTTAAATTAAAGGCTTGTGTAAAAATGATAAAATAATAGTTTACAATTAAAATAGACAGGATTTATAAATTAATTTTACTGAGAATTTTTAACAAAGTTACTTAAATCTTGAAGCATTTGGAGCATATGATCCAGGTTACAGTAGATTAATGAATTAGTCCGAACTATACTGACTGCCCAAGTTAACTAATAAATCTATCTCCATTACCCACTAGTTCCACTAGGACGTTTTAGGTCAGATATTAATGTCGGACATGTAAAATGTGTAATCAGATGTAAATTTATGTAGAAGTATGGTAACTTTAATGGACTACGCCAAACGATAATCAACATTCTTGTAAGTATATATTTAAACTTCTAATCAAAAATAAATTATTGTGTATGACCAATATTATGACATGTACCAAAAATAGGGTTTTAACAGAAGTCTAGTATTCATATGTGAATGACAGGTATTACACCTTAACTATAGAATATACACTTACGAATCCAATTGTCGAATAGTTCAACTTGATTTTGTACGACAATTTTACTTTTCATATACACAATACTCATCAGTCCAATCCAAAAGATTTAAGTAATTTTAAGGACTAAATTCATATTTAAATAGACTCTATGATTCAGAGATTGAGAATTGTGCGTTTATATCATTTTATCAAACTTACCCTTGGTACATAACATTAAAAAAATTAGAGATTTTTGCTTATGATGAAACTGGAATTTTGTGTCACTATACAGTGTTAGCTGTTAATGATCAGCAAGCGCGTAATTTACAATGGTGATAGCTTTAATTAATAAAATAAATCTAGAGCTTAAATAAATCAATATCAAAAGTTTAGAGAATCAAATGACTTCACTGAATTGTATATCGTTAGCAATAACAGCATCTAAATATTTAGATGAAGTAAAACTTCAGGTAGTATTTTAACTCATTATGTTATTTATGTGATGACATTCGTTTAGTATTACTTACGTGTGAAATTCGGTCGGTATTTAAATGAACGGTGACACAAGTAATGACAGTCGAATATGTTCGAACACAAAATTACAGAGAATGTTACTAAAATCTGAGAAGCATACAGTAAATACTTCATTTGCAAAACGTTAATTATTTGCCATAAACTTAATTGCATCTTTCGCGAATATCAATCAAACGTCTCAAAATTCATTGTTCTTTCGTTTTCAAACTAACCAGTCTTTGTTGTCTTTTCTTTGATCTACTTAACTTTCTGCCGCCAAGCATTTCATTTTCACTTTATGATACATACTACTTATATCAGTCGACATCAGTAGTACACTATACAGTTTGACATTATATATATGTGTATGAAAATTTTATACGCTTAACTAATATTATCATGTATGAATAGTTTCATAAACTATTTCAGCCTAAATAGATTACATTTTTTTAAGAAAAAAAGACCCTTGGACAATGAGTGATTGACAATTCCTATAATAAACATTAATTATAAGTAATTTCAATGATAGAACGTTTAGAGTAAAAAACAAACACATATTAATCAATTTACTGATCAGTGATAAATTATAACTAACATATTAAGTGTACTGGAGATTATTTTGATGAGACTACAATTTATGGACAACATTTGAGAGATGCTAAACTGACCTTGAGAGTGTTCACCTAATAACTAGGATCAAATGAGTGTTATAAATTAGTGTGAGGATTTCGAATGATGATTTACAGTTGATGTTTAGGGTTAGGAATTAGATTTAAGGTTTTCATCATGAACTGACATCAGTTATAATGCCAAAACTCTACTTAACCAAATGGATGGGCGAATTTCGTGCCAAAATCCGAGTCCTATTATCTTATACATGATTGGTTCTTCCATAAATTATAATCTCGCCGTTATTTTTTTTCATCAAAAGGATATGAGGCTAAGCAAATCTATATAAAGTAACCTCAAGCTAAACTGACGCATTCAGAGAAAAAAAAAGAAATATAACCTCATTAAATGACAATTTGTTATCCTCTAGCAACTAGCACTACAATGACTTATTCATTTGAATTAAAGATTTGTACAGCTAATCACATTCAGAGAGAAATTAAATCATGTTGATATATTTCATAGGGATAATTTTGTAACATAATGTGAATGAACATAAGTATATTCTTTGTGTTATGTAATGATTTAGTATTCTAGAAGTATTTCGATCATTTTAAGACTTAAACATTCTTAATGCTTATTCTTTTTTCACCGTTGTAGGATTTTGCATTGCTAAAAAAAAAATCATAGATGGAATTAATGTTAATTTGCGTGATTCACAAACGATTTGTTCCCAACTAAACTCTTTTTTTGTTGAATGGTGAAAATTGCCTTTAAAATACAAGCTTATTCACAAAATTATTCATGCATAAAGCATTATAGATATATAAAAAGTTATTTATGTTCTCATTGATGACAAATTTTAAGAGGCAATTGGCAATGGTTTAATCAGATGCTGTGACTAGTGGAATTCAACAATGTAATGTATAACTTAGTTATCCACTATCAACATTGAAAGATATTGAAGAATTATTACGGACTTACTAAAGTAGAAGTACAAATCACTGCATACAGTCTGAATGATCTAAAGCCTAAGATGTTGCTAAGAGAGCAGATAGTCTTTTGTCTAAGTCTTGATGAGATCACGGTGCTGAATCTCAGTCTAACTAAATTCACTTCATGATTTACAAATGTCTAAATATTTACATTTATCAATGCATATCAACTAAATCAAAATTTTTGTACAAATAATAGAATGTCCCATTTTAGATAGTTTTGACAATGTAATTATCAAGAGAGTAAAAATACATCGTTTGTCGATCTAATTGACTTATATACTTACCTTTTTGACAATGTTAGAAAACAATTTATTTGAACACTAATATATTATAATATACGCTTAAACATTACACTGATAAACAACCAATAAATTATTATCATCAGAAGGGGTTTGGAGGAGATTTTAATAATTTCAATAGTTGAAAACATGAGTCAATTGAAGCTAGACCACCGTGGAAAACCTGGAAACACTGGACGGCCGTTTATTCCTAGTATGGAACTTTTCAGCACTGCGTATCCACGGTACCGCCACCCCCTTGAGATTCGAACCCATGACCTATCAGTCTTGCGCGCGAGCGCTTAACCATAAGATAGTAACTCACTGAAGACAATGGTGGATGTGTCGTTCAATTTCGTGGATCAGTTGAAGTTAGATATCTACATCGTCAGATGCCGACCCAGTGGTTTAGAAGTTAGGCATTCGCGCGCGAGACCTGTAGATCCTGGGTTCGACTCTCACGGAGGATGGGATCGTGGATGCACAGTGCTGAGAAGTAGCATACTAGGACGAAATGGCCATCCAATGTTTCTAATTTTTCCATAGTGGTCTATCTTCAATTGGAGCATTATTTCAATTATTGAAATTATTATCAGAAAGAGATTTTTGTGGATATTATAGTAATTTAATAGTTGAATTCATGAGTCATTTGAAGCTTGACCATCTGAAAGCACTGGATGGCCGTTTTGCCGTATTTTGGCATTCTTCAGCATTAAATTAACAGAAATATTTTTTTAGTTTTCAGTGATAAATAAACTTGAAGTTTACAGATGAAATCCAAGAAGCATATATCATTGAATTTATGACTTATCAACTGAATGCTACTGCGTATGAGTGTTCGTTTATTACCTATCATTTTAAATGAGTCACCCATTTAGGTAATGTATCCAGAAAGACATTAAACCTGTTTAGGATATATCAGATTTATTCATAAAAGTTTGTTGTTTTTTGACATTCAAGATTTCATTGTGACATATATGCAGTCTTTTCCGATGTCTTGATATAACATGTAGTTACAAGTTTTATTGTGTATAGTAATCGAACTCAATTAAAACAATCAACAATATAACAAATGTACATGTACATTGTAAATTACTTAAGTATAATATTTACACCTAGACACCTCACGAACCATAATTCATATTCTAATTTGGTAGAATCAAACTAAAGGTAACTACACTATGGAAGAATTTCAAAGGTAGAACAATTTGTAGAATACTTTGAATATTACATTTACTTTAAATATACTTTTATCAAGACAAGATATCTGAAAAATGTTAAAGGACAAATTTTAATTGTTACTATACATTGAATTCACAAGCATAAAAATACTTAATAGAATGATAGTTATGGCATAATAATGAAAGATGAAATCGTGATACTCTGATTTGTGTCTTTTTAATTAGTATCATCAATTATTAAGTAGTGTGGTGTGGGTTACTTATATCCACATAAGTAGTATATAACGTTGGTCAGGCATAGAATATATTTCAATAGAAGATCGATAAGGAAAGAACGGGAACGGAACGCAATTGGTATGAAAATGCATGAACAATGAAATCGGAGACACTTGACTGATGTTTTGAACAGAAACAGTCAAGTTTGAGATAATGGATTGACTATTTCCTATATGATTCTCAAATTTTAGTGAGGTGCTCTGCAATTTCGTACGAATTACGTACGATTTTCCCTCATTCGTGTTCTTGTTCATTCCAGTAGTATGTGTTATGTATTTTAGTCATATATTTTTTAAATATTTGACAGAATATTGATTAGATTTTCTAAAATAAGAATTATTTCAGCCAAACCATGTCAGAGATCAACTAAACAGGTTTTGTTCATTATAATACACTTTAGTATTTCCAAAATGTTGTAGAAGATTAATAGCTCAAATGAATGCTTTTTAGTGTCGGTGGTGGAGAAGATTTGTTGTTCAGTTGGAGGTTTGTTCTCCAAGCTCGATGGTTTGGTCGTGGAGTTTTTATCGTTCTTATAAATGACATCATCAGCATTAACTTCAGGTAGAAGTGAAGTGTTCGAATTTCTCCACATGTAGTTCACAGTTTGTTCTGTACACCTCGATGTCGATGCCAACAAGAACCAATCATCATGGAGGTGTACAGGACAAACTGTGAACCACATGTGGAGAAATTTGAACACATCACTTCTACCTGAAGTTTATGTTCATAATGTCGTGCAGAAGAACGATGAAAACCCCACGACCAAAACATCCAGTCCAAAGAACAAAACATCAACAAAAAGTTTTTTAGTGTCGTTCAACTCTCTGAACTGTATGGTGTAGTTATATAACTTTCATTGTCATTTTGACTAATATCATTACAGCTTAGTTCATCTGTGAGAATATACTTTTTGTATCCTTTTCTATGTTATTGAAAAATAAATACTGAATTCAATTAATCACTTTATTTTAGAAGAGATTGGTTTTATAGGCTGAATAAGATACTACTTATTAGTTTTATTCATTAATGTATTGAGTTATTAGATGAATTGATTGTTTGATAACTTTATAGTAGCTCACATACATTTGAGTTTATTCATTTAATTTGGTCAAGGCCTGTTGTTAACTCATTTAACAAACAGAGTCATTCGTACAACAACTTATGTATACCACCATTGTACTTTTATTATTGTTGCACTTGTATAAACATGTATGCCTGAGTATTGCATACCGACTACCACAAATCATTATCTTACTGAAATCACTTCCTAAACATAATTGATTACTAATTACATATTAAATTATACTGTTATAGGGTATTTCTATTCCTGTACACTTCATTTAATCTCTTATGTTCATATTCATCAGTGTTTAGCAGACCGTGAATCTGACTCCAATTAGATCGTATGAATGTTATGTCATCGCCTATCATCGTATATAATTATCGACTTAAATCACATTAGTCAATAACGGAATGATACAAGTCGAATAACGAGAATGGACTTGTGAATACATATATTTCGTATATAAAGCGAATGGAATAGAGAGAGGGGAAATGACGCAGAGCGGAGATGGCTGGTAAGCCAACTCCCATTTAACCAAGCGTTAATTAGTATTTATAGTTACACAAAAATAGGTCGCAGACATTTGATAAGTAATGTGATAAGAAGTGTGCACACACCTACTCTCTTATATAAAATCAAGATTGATAAGCGAATAATTAACCAAGTCAGAATGTGACTCAAATAGAATGAATCAAATGGTCTGTCCAAAAGCTAGAATAAGGTACATGGGCTTAACATAATAACCGACACTACAAGTGTATTTAGTTGTAATTTAGAGGTTTTACGTCATTGAAATTCATTTTATTTCACCAGTAATAAAGCAGTGTTTTTCTTCTTACTTTGCATGCTATGACGTAATTCTATATTTATAGCTCATAACGTTCTTAGCAAATATAAACTGTCTAATGCATTTAAGCATTTGAAATGCATAGATTACACTGAAATCAATATAATCCTGGATCTAGTTTTTTATACATTTTGTGGAAGCTTTATAGTTTATAGTTATCTTTTCATTGTTTCTATAATTGTCATTTATAATTGGTCGCTTGTTAGATTACAACTAACCAGATTCAACTTAATGAAGAAGATTATGTATCTGTAACATAATAGTTAATAATTCAATATCCTACCTATTGAACCACAATTTGCAATGTATTACTCACTATTCCTTATTAAGAGGACATATTTAGGAATTAAATATATAAGGTAAGGGATATTTGATTAAAAGACGGAAGACCGGATATTTTATGTCAGTATATATATATATATTACCGCCAAACGTTTTCAGCTAGGTGTGTCACTGTATCACACAGATTGAGAGTATACCACATTATTGATTTATCATATTGTTTAAAATTAAAAGATGTAAATGATCAGTGCCAGTAACTGAGATATCAATCATATCATTTACTTAACATTTATCCAAAAAGAAAGAATCGCAAATAATGTCACTGTTAAGAATGGACACCAAATATATTAATGCCAATAATTAGCACATTTCAAAATCCTTATAACATTGAACCATATTAGATTATTTATGTAAACATTCGATTGACTAAATTCTCCTATAGATCTGTTTAAATAACGTACTAATCTTTAATAGATCTTCACGAAACAATGCAGGAATTTGGTTAATTAAAATGTTAAATAATATAAAGATATGGTTGATTCTAGAGTTCTAATTAGAATGGGGTTTTTAGAGATTGTAGTAATTTTAATAGTTGAATTCAAGAGGACAAAATGGTCATCCAATGCTTCTAGGTTCTTAATGATGGTCTAGCTTAGACCGATTTATGAATTCAACTTAACAAATAATCATTGAAGTTGTAGACTTACTCAACCATCAAGAATCACAAGAATTCAAAGTAACAGAGAATGTTTACCAAATAAATTACTTAGAAAATACTAGAAAACTTATAAATATCTTGTTATTTTAAAAATGATGAAATAAAAGTTATCTGATTTAGAAACAATTAAGTGTAAAGTTGTTATGATTACTTACTTACGCCTGTTACTCCTCAGGGAGGAGAATAGGCCGTTCACCAGTATTCTCCATCCAACCATGCCCTGAGGAATCCTTTACAGCTCTTTTCACTTGTTATTCATACTTTTCATATCTGCTTCTATTTCCTGACGGTCGCAAAATTTTGTGGATTGGTTGAAACTAGACAATTACATTACTGGATGCCGGATGTCTAGAGGTTAAGCGTTCACACGTGAGACCGAAGGTCCGGGGTTCGAATCTCACGTGCGAGATCATGGATGCGCACTGCCGAGGAGCTCCAGACTGAGACGAAACGGCCACCCAATTCTTCCAGGTTCTCAATGGTGGTTTAACATTGATTGTTTCACTATCTAAACGGATGCACGCTTAAGCTTGTATTGAACAGATGAGGAAAGCACTGATATTAGCTTTATCAATATCTACTTTTTTATTCATTGAATCAACTACGAATACACATAGAATAACCAAGTATAAACATGAATCTAAAATCGACACCTATAGCAACAAGATATGTAATATCAATTATTTCATTTAGTCTGTTATTACAATTAATTCTAACTAGAAACTGACATAATCTTGATTGAGATTTGTTATTTATCAATTACTTGTTTTTCTTTTCGAATTTTTTTTTACGGATTATACCTTTATTTCAAATGATGATGATGATGATGATGATGATGTAATAGTAAGAAAGAAAAAAGGTGAGGTTTCTTTTATTTCAATTTGTCTACCATTTCTATTATTTCATCATTTGATTTTGACAGTTTTAGACATAATCTGCTTTTCTTTCCTCACGTGTAATCCACCATCCAATATTCTGATATATATATTAATTGAATGACTTTATTGCTTGTTTCGATTACTGAAAAGCACTTGTGTTGTTGTCTAGTATCGTTTATCTATGTATTAACTATTAGATAATCAATGAAGAAATCGTTTAATAGATGATACATATATATTATAATCTATGTGAATAAAGTTAACTTAGATAAAAATCACTCTTCTATTATAGCCAAACAATAGATCTTTTCATTCATATTGTTTTTGGACAATAAATTTGATGTGACCGCTTTTTGAAACTATTTAGCTACCTGAATCAAATTAAGGGAAGTTGGATTCGAATATGAAATCTTAATTCATGCATCTTTTGCACAGTGCAATTGTCATGTTCACAAACTTAACCTTGGCATCCATAAGAAGTTTGTACAATCACTCTCGCTAACTTGGTCATCGGTATAGGGAAGTTAGTAGCAGAACTTTGATAAACTATTTTTGTATTTCTTCCATTCTTTTGTATTTTACTTATTTGAAACATTTGTCTCGTGATCCTTACATAACTACTATATTACTGATCATTCATCAAAAGATTTTGTTAGTTCCATCTTCTCTTTTTTATATATTATGCAACGTAGCAACTGCTTGATTTTCGAATAATTACTTTGATTATTATTAATCCTCTTTCTTCCAATTACACAATGGTAATTTATAATCGATATGTCATGATATTATTATCATGTAACGTCGTTTACTCGATGAGTATTATTTCATTATTGTTAATCATATATATATATATATTAGTGTAGAGCCAAGATGAAAAACTAATGAATATTTTAATAGTTGAGATCATGAGTCAATCGAATCTAGACCACCATGGAAAACCTGGAATCACTAGATGGCTGTTTCGTCGTACTGTGGGACTCCTCAACAGTGCGCATCCATGATTAAGATTTCGTTTTTTTTAGCCAATTAGCTATCACATTTTATGATTTAAAAAATACACTGGACTGAGGATAGATTTACAGCAGATAGCTTTGATCGATCTTAGTACCAAAAGGTGTGTAATTATGATAGCTGAAGCATGAAATCATGGAGATTGATTTGTTTGCTTAATTAAATGCTTTTATAAACCTTTTTTTTTCGGGAGCATTTCTATTATAAATCATAATTTAGAACCTTTGAAATAAATTCAAAACTCGAAATAGTAATTGTTAGTCAATAATCAAGCGTATTCATTGAATATTATCGACTGTTGTTAGAATAGTTATGAGTTGCAGTTCTTTCTCATTCCAAAATTTGGTTTAAATTGTCATTGGTTTTGTTGAAATATCCCAATCAGTGTTCCTTATAGTGTTAGTTTCATTTTGCTGTGTAGATATGAGTGCCGAGGATGTGAACTGTTGCATACTTGTGCTTCATCCCACGTTGATTTAATACACCACTGTATGTTGTATTAATGATAGAATTCAGATCCATAGCTCTTTTGATATTTATTAAAGCAAGAAATTATCTGTTTGCAAGTGAACGACCTGAAGAATAGTGGCCCATTTACTCAACAACGTTAATGAGAGGTTAATCACTCTCTGAAGGCACTGGATAACAATCGTAACTTGATTTGAACCGAAATTTTGAAATAGATACCCCTGTATTTAACTCAGATGTCAAAACATGGTCTTTTGTAAAGAAAAAATGATATGACATTTACAATTGATTGATCACTGTGTAGTGATTGAATCCTATCTATCTGTACTAAGAAGGACCTGACACACATGATATTCATCACCACTCAGTGATCAATCAATTGTAAATACATCTCACTCCCACAAGAGGTCAGTCGTGGCCAGGATAGCTTAGTGGTAACATCTTTGACTGTGAATCTCTGTGACACGTGATCAAATCAGTCAGGGATCATCAGTTCCCTCAAGATTACAGGTTCAACTTGCTGACAAGTGCCAAATAGCACGAAACGTAGTTCCTGGGTTTATTGTTGACTAACTCCAACCACCATATTATCTCAACGTAGATATGAAATTTATTCTAACTTTCCTGGAGCGAAAAACAGTGATAATTCTTGAGAAGCTTAAACTATATTCTATTCTCTATGAACACTATCACTGAGAAAAAATCTCTGTGAGAGTATGTTAAATGAATGATATCTGTTACAAGAATAGATTTTATCAGTATCATTGGTACATAGACAAATAGAATAAACATGGAACAACATAATATAAGCATACAATTCATAGATTACTATCTTTTATAGTGAATATTTTATCCATGGAAAGATTTGCTTCAATGAATCCACCATATTATAGCTACTTTAAAAGAAAAAAAAGAAGACGATGACAAATTTGTCAAAACTTATTCTTTGAAACATTGAAACAAAGATAGATAATGTTGATGATTATTATGAAAGAGATAATTAGAGAAACTAAACAATAACATAATGTATAACATAGTGTAGCATTACATCTCTATTTATATTCATAAACAATTATTCATGCATAAAGTGAATCGAAATTAATTTTCAACTGAATGTTCAAATTTATTCAATGATTCTTCTTCTTTCTCCGTATATTGTAAACATTGAATAGGTTTATTCTTATTTGAATTAGATGAAGTATACTAGAACGAACTTACTTACTTCGTTACTTACTTACGCCTGTTACATCCAATCGAGCATAGGCCGCCGACCAGTATTCTCCAACTCACACTGTCCTGGGACTTTCTTTCTATTTCTAACCAATTGTTGTTCATTCTTCTCATGTCTGTCTCCATTCATTGGAGTATTGTATTCTTTGGTCTTCCTCTTCTCCTCGTTTGGCCTTGAAAATTCTGAGTGTCGGCTTGCCTTGTGACACAGTTGCGTGCTTTCCTGAATGCACGTCCTATCCACTCCCAGCGTTTCTTCCCGATTTCTTGCTCCACTGGAATCGAGTTTGTTCTCTCCCGTAGTAGGTTGTTGCTGATAGTGTCTGACCAATGGATTCGAAGTATTTTGCGTAGGCAACTAGAACAAAGGGTTGCAATAAAATGGAATATTGAAAAATTATTATTTTACACGAACAATTAAAACGATCTTATATATTTTGATGATGGGACTATTTTTTTATGGACGACCATTGAGCGACGCTGAAGCAGTCTTGAGAATGTCCACTTACTGACTAGAACTAAATAGAGGTTTGAAATCTGTGCGAATGATAAGGATTGTGATTTACATTTGATGTTTACGGTTAGATATCATATTTAAGGTTTTCATCACGAACTGACATCAGCTAAAGTGCCAAGACTCTATTTAGCCAAACGGGTAAAGAATTTTGCTCCGAAATCCAAGACTTGTTAACATAAATCTGATTGGTTTGTCCATAAATTATAGTCTCGTTGAAAATATTTTACTTAAGAATGTTACTTCCATTAATGACAACACGCTGTGACTCGTCGATATTTATGCATAGTACATCTTAATAAAGTTTAACAATTTATAGATTCAATAAAGTGACAAAAATAATCAAGCCGAATTTCTATACCTAATTACATAAATTTTGTTCATTTGAAATGACGAGACTATAATTTATGAATGAACCTATCAGATTGAGGATAACAGGTCTTGAATTTTGGCGCGAAATTCATTCACCGATTTGGCTAAATAGAGTCTTGGCATTATAACTGATGAGAACTATAAATCTAATTCCTAGCCCTAACCATCAACTGTAAATCATAATCCTTATTCTTCAAACTGCTATATAACTCTCGTTTAACCCTAGTAAGTTGATAGACACTCACAAGATCACATTAGTGTCGCTCAAGGATCGTCCATAAATTATAGTCTCACCAAAAGATTATATTTATTGAGTTATATAAAGTATAATTAAGCTCTAGTTAATATGTTAGGTAGTAATGTTTTGATTGAAAGATTTTAATTCCATCATCATATTACAGAGAAAACTGTTTTCAGTCATCTAGTTCACAAAACAATCATTCTACTTTATTACAAAAAATCTAGTTGTTATTATTCACAACCGTTAAAATGATGTGTAAATTAGACGAAAGTCGGGTGTTTTCACCACATAAGCCATCAATTCAAAGTTAACATTGATTAATCTTCACAATCATGATAAATTAATATTTTTTTATTGAGATCATGAACCGATGGATGTTAGACCACCGTTGGAAACCTGGAAGCACTGGACAGCCGTTTCATCCTATTGTAGGACTCATCAGCAGTACGCATGCACGAACCTGCTCGCGGGATGCGAGTCCAGGGCCTTCAGTCTCGCACGCGAACGCTTAACATCTAAACCACTGTGCCAGCATCCAACCGTGTTAATGACTAACCTCAATCAATCAAGAAAATCGCACGACAATCTTCCATTGCACGGAGTTAGATACCTGTCTCTACCCGACAGGGATTAGCTCTACAGGTCACTGCTTCTCACCAGAACTTCGATAATTCCCTTACGAAGATAGCCATTAGTGAGTACGTCGTAATTATCAGTATGGGGTTTTTGAGGTTATTAAGTCTTTTGATTGTGATCGTGGACTAGATCATGGTCTAGAGGTTAAGCGTTCGAGAGCGGGATCGTGGATGCGCATTGCTAAGGAGTCCCATAATAAGACAAAAGGGCCGTCATGTGCTCCCAGGTTTTCAGTGGCGATCTAACATCAATCGGTTCGTGATCTCACAACCCTATACTGAAAATTAATATTTGTTTATTCGGACAGAGTCTTAGTATGTAAGTGCTCACTACTTTGATATTGTCTAGAAACTTATTAGTTTTTTTTAAAAAATTGCTTTCATTCGATTATTTTGTTAACATGAAATTTGATATTTACTCAAAACTATGCTGTATTATCTAAAGACTTAAAATATCTGAAAGAAATGGAAAAGAAAAGTTGAAAAAACAACATTGAACAAACACAATAACAGAACAAAACAAAATAAAAACACACACAAATTTCAAAATCTTTTCTGTATTCTTATTATCCATCTCATTTGGTGTTGTTTACTTGTATCTTCCCATTGTTATTTAGGACTGTAATTGATTAGTCTCTTATTGGCATATGTGCATCCTGTGCGGATTTCCTCGATATTGCCTAAGGTCATAAGCTTTCTTAGCAAAGATGAATAACGGCTAGCAGTGGAATCCATGATGCGTGTTTCGTACAGTACTGGGTTCAAGTCTCAGAGTGAACATCCACTGTGAGATCCAGGTGCATCCAGTCGCGTCCTGGATTTCACTTCTAGCCACTATCCATCTTTAATCGTTATCCAGTATTTAGTTTTTTTCTTAACAGTATGACATCATAGAGGACCAAAAGATGAAGCTACAAAGAACACTTACATCAGAACATTTAATAATCTTGACAACAACCATCAAGATATCACGTAAAACAATACAGAGAACTAAGAAGACATATCCTAAAGGATTCTTTGAAATTTAACACCACCAATAACATCATTGTAAACAGTTAGTCACTTATTTAATTGAATATTAATGTCAGATTAAAGAGAGAATAGGATAAAAAAAAATATGTAATATTTATGTATAAAAGTGTTTTAACTTGTGGCCTGAGTGCCCTGCTAATGTATACGTAATGATACTGCCAATTAGAGAGCGGTGAATTATCGATCGAACCAGTAACGCATAAAACACGTACGAGCAGTCCAGAGTCCTGATTGGTCCTGCTTTTCGATTAGCCTAGCCAGTTAAGTCCAGAACACTAGTCTCAGCCTTTGAGATATGAATCATGTATTTCAAACATACTGGGTTTATATACAAACCAAACAGACCACAACGTACCATAAAATAGAAAACAACATTTGTACAAAATCTAGCCAAAAGTGGCTGTGAACGTTGTAGATTGTAATTAATAGACAGGGCATAATTCAAGAATAGTAAGTCGTATAGTAATAGTTCATATGTCAAAATAAAGCTCATAATAAGAAGAACATGAATATGAACAGTTTAATTATTTAACAATTATACGATAAAAATATGCGTATAGTACTAATCCAGAAATAGATTCCAACAGTTACCATTCATTATGCTTATTCGGACATAACAAAAAGAAAAAAGAACTTTGCTAGAGATATGGGTAGAAATGAATTTTAAATAGAGTTTGGTTCCATTTTGTTTTGATTATATTGGTGTTAATTATCTGTTTTGCTTTTTTGTTTTGTTATGATCATGCCTAATTTATTTAAATGATACGGTATGAGTGTACTCAATTCATTTAAAGATAAGACGGATTGTAATATTTGCCTATTATGATTGTTTCTTATAAAGTATAGTTGGATTCATTGCAAAACATTTAAATTTTTCTATATATTTACTAAGCTATTGAATGGAATTAATAGATTAGATTAAATCTGAGTCTCTCTTATCTTTTAGGCGTTTGTTTGCTTGATATTGTTTGTTTAGTGACTAGTGATATTATTTAGCTAATCAAAGTGAAGTATGTATTGTAGTATTTAAATATGAGAATTAACGGTTGAAAGGTGTATGCTTTAAAGATAAGTTCTTTGTTTAATCATATTCAAATAAGACATAAGTCATTTTAATAATTCAAATTATCAGCTTTGTAACCGATGACTGAATACAGGACCCATGGTGTTGGATGTGAATTCATTAACATCTAGACTACTGGGCCGGAATCCAACGATATTAATAGTAGTGTTAGATAGTGTATTTATTAAATTTTTCTCGGACACTGGACGTTAGGTATATACCTTGAAATTCTTCTAGGCGGCTAGTAAAAGGTTAAGTTCTAGTGTTCTTAGGATTACTGAAGTCTTTACCGTCAGGTATCAGATGGTTGTTCATCTTTCTTTGTCATGGTAACAAATTTTTTTTCTTCATTATAACATTTAATTTTTTTCGACTCTTTCATTAACTTAGATCATTATGTTTTTTTATTATTTCGACTGTCTTCTAGATTGTCAGCATTATTTAGATTAACTGAGGTTTACACATTTTATTCTTACTTGCTCAATCATTATGTAGCCATTTGTTTCTAACCTCTTAGACATTTATTTCTATCAATACTACAGAATGTTTGGAATATTTTATTGAATCTATTAAACGTATTCACATCCTTACCAACCTAAACAAATGTGTGATCAATTATAACTTTTAACTAAGTTATTTGAACCGATTTTGTAATAAGACTTTTTCTTTAAATATTACAAGTTGTAATAAACTAAGATGTAGCAAATGAATCTCATCTCATAGTAAATAAAGATCAAATAGAAATAATTTTAATAGTTAAGATCATGAGTCAATTGAAGCTAAACAGACCACCATGGAAAATCTGAAAGCACTGGATGGTCACTTCGTTCTATTGTAGGACTCCTCAAAAGTATGCAGTAATCTAGTTTCAATTAACTCATGATCTCAACTATTGAAATCACTACAATCTTCACAAAACTCCTTCTAATACAAAATAGAAGCATTTGACAATTCCTGTAATCATCTAGTATTATAAGTATGAGGATTTGTGAAGATTATAATATTTTAACAGTTAAACTCACATATCGATCTAAACTAGATCTTTAAAGCAATTAGTCCCTCTTATAAATTTCTATAGAACAATGAGAAGACGGAGTTGATCTGAAAAATGTAATGTATTAGCGCTATATACGTATATGTGTGACCAGACTGTTCGAAATGTATAGCACTAATACATCACATTTTTCAGGTCAACTGCGTCTTCTCATTGTTCTATCTAAACTAGATCATCATTATCATCATCATCATCGAAGCATTGGATGGTTGTTTTCTTCTAGTAATCATTATCTAATATATTAATGTTTATGGTTACTGTTCAACTAATTATCGATATTTATCAATCAAAAACGAAGAAAAAAAAGAGAAAAGAAAAAAAGAAAAAAACTTCTCTAATCGATATTTTTCAGCAGTTTTAATTTGCATAATAATTTAATTTCTTTTTCCTGTTAAAAAAATTACTGAATCTTTTAATTGAGTTTTCTTTTTTCTTTTTTTTCTTTTCTTGGAGAGATTCTAAGGGAGCTAAACATTAAGACTAAATGCGAATGACTTGAAAAAGAGAAAAAAAACAAGAACAACAACGAAGTATATTGAATCAACTTTAATTAAAATTTATTATTATTATTATTATTATTATTATTATTATTATTATTATTATTATTATTATTATTATTATTAGATCATGATTTTAGTTTTCATTTTTGTAGCTTTATGTAGATTGATATGTATTATTGAAATCAGTAATAGATGTAAATTTAAGAAAAAAAAACAATTATTGATGAAAAGTAGAAAGTAGGTGAATAGATGTTTCTTTCTAGGTATATATATATATGCATAATTCAGATGACTAAAGTTTTAAATATATTAAATGTGAAATAGTTATTCATTAATTACATTAAATATTGTTAACCAATGTAAGCAACAATGTAAGCATGTTTGAGATGGGATAAGATTTAATACCTTTATAATGCAAAATGTTACTTCAGGATTAGGTTATATTGACACTTGAACTAATGATAAGGAGTGAAGTAGTTGAGAGTGTTGACTGCTTCACTTATCTTGAGAGTCTCATCAGCATTTGTGGTATAGTGTGTGATGAAATATCGACGTGGATACAGAAGACTCGACTAGCTTTTGCCAGCTTGGGTTATTTATAGAGTAGACGAGATATCCATCTACCAACCAAAGGACGGGTTTACTGCGCAGCAGTTCGTTTCGTCCTACGTTATGGCTGTGAAAAATGGCCGGTAACAGTGGACGATATGCGTTACTAGTATTTGATCATAGGTGTCTTTGATGCATTGCTCATATATTCTAGGACCACCGAGTAAGTAATGCAGTTATTAGGAAACGGGTACTAGGATGGCAAATCAATTGATGAAGTAGTGAAACATCGTCAGTTGAAATGGCTGGGACATGTGTTATGTATGCCCAACCACCGACTGCCCCGATAAGTGATGTTTTATGGTTTGAGAGTACGTTGGATGAAAGCTAGGGACGGCCAGACCAAAACATAGCATAAATCCATGAAGTTAATGATAAGTGGACTGAGCCATGTTGGTAGGTGTAGACTACGTGGTTGCGATCCGTGGGTTGATATCAACCGATGGTTAAAGACCTTGAATGACATGGCTCAAAACCGTGTGCAATGGCTCAGGTGCATCCACTCTTTGTGTTCTAAATTCTAATCTTCTGAATTCATGTCCATTTTTTTCTCTTTCAAAATTTACTTCACTGGATTATACTCCTTGGATAGCATATTCAATGTGGTATGGCAACTTGAACTGATGTACGCAGGTATGAAGTTCTGCTCTGTTGCTGACTGACTGGATGAAAGACTGTTGACTGATATGTCTAATTAGTATAAGTTAAACATGTATAACATTCGATACTTGCTTTGTGGTTTAGAGGTTAAGCGCTCATAGTAAGAGTTGAAAATCTTATGTTTGATCACTGCGTGGGGTAGTGAATGTTCACTTCTGAGAAATCTTATACTTGGACGGAAAATCTTTCCAGTATCTCATAGTTCTCAGTGGTTATCTAACATAGATCTATTCGTGATTTCAATAAGATTTCAATCATACAGTACATGAAAATGCATTTATATAATCCATTAGTTGAACAATAAATTCCCTCTTCATACCGCTTTCTTCTTAATGTTGACGTTTCTTTGTTTGAAACGCTTTCTTTTCTATATTGTTCTAAACTGTCGCATTTTAAAGACAATAATATAGATGAATGAATAGATAGTCATTTAGGAACAATATAGAAAATGATGATTTTCAGAATTTATTCTGTATATTGATTGTTAATTTTTAGTTCTTTCTTCCAATAAATAGTTAACTAAAAAGCCTATGAAAACCAATGATCTTTCGATGATTATTCTTTCAAAGTTCCTTTAAATGATTAACTATAGGATATACAGGGTTTTGCAGAGAATATGACAATTATTGGCAAAATTGAGATGGACGCTGTGTAATGTAGCTTAAGAGTCTCACATCTGAATGAAGTAATCATCTAGAAATGTAATCTACGTGTTTTTTAGATGAAACATCCCTTCAAACTATACAAATCTCATGCCAAATAGCTTTAGTTATTCACTCACCACTACATTTTTCCGCCATTATAAGAAAAATAAAAATTAGAAAGGAGGTTAGATTAATTTAATTATTAGTGTCAATAGTCTCAAAAAGAATTTAATACTTCAGTTCTTGAGTCAGTTGAAGCTTAACCACCATGAAAAACCTGGAAGCACTGAACCTCTGTTTCGTCCTCGTGTCACACTCAAGTTTCTGCACACGGAACTCGAACCCATTATCTTCAGTTTCGTACGTGAACGTTTAACCTCTAAACCACCGAGCCAGCATCTGATGGTGTTAATGTCTAACTTCAATCAATCCATCCAATGCTTCCAGGTTTTCCATGGTAGTTCAGCTTCAATTGACTCATGAGCTCAACTATTAAATTACTGTAATATCCACGACATCCCTTTTTGGTAAATAAAAAGAATTTTACAAAAAATTATATATCAGGCGGAAGAAAAGTTTTTAAATGAATCAATTATTTGAATGTTCAAATGTTAAGAATGAAAACAAATTTGAGATAAACCCGTAAACTAGGTCACTTGAAGTAAACATTAAGATCATCTGATATACAGTAAAGTAAGGAATGTCAATAAATTTTCATGATAAATGTCAGTAGAATAAAACTGTCATATGAATATAAGCATGAAACCTGAACTATATTTAATTATAATACCAATAATACATAAGTAATTTATGTTATCGATGTCAAATACACAGACAGGGGATCAGATACTATATACACAAAAATGATAGAAAATCAGTCTGCTAAATAAAAGGAAACAAAAATGCTTTACGGAATAGAATTCATAATTATAAATTGACTAATCATAGAATATTGACCGAATATCATATTTGCCTAATACGTTTTGTGTAGATAGATTTCTATCTATCAAGCTACAATACTACTATCATTAACATTCTAGAGAAACATACTCTTGATCAGTATTCAGAGATTATTCAGATTGAATAGCTCGGCCCTACAACAGGTCTGTCAAGAAATAAGTGATTTAGTGGTTGCATCTTTGACTGCTGTATTGAGTGACGTAGATACTATACATACTTAGATATTCAATTCTATGTTTAATTCATGAACCAAATAGAACCTCCTACAGTTTTTCACTCATCACTTAACATCATAGATTGATATAAAGTTGTCAAAATCCATTCTAACAATTTCCACTTTTGAGTCATACAATTATTAAGAGTCAAGCTTCATTAAAATTTATACAAGTAAACATTTTCCTATTTAATAATACAAACGAATTAACTATTATTTGTGCTACTGATCTAGAACCTTTCAACGAAGGTGTAGAACGTGGCGTTATTGATATATTTGAAACTAGCACCAACATTATCGCTTATTCAAGCATTTAATGTTTCCTAATTTTTTACCCTTTAATATCTAGTTCACTTTCATTTATAAGCTTTTCACTTAGTAATAATTGTTTATCAACTAATAGAATTGAGTTCCTGAATTACGTATATACGGTCTAGAAGAGATTTTTTTGGTAAAGTTTTGTTCTCTGAGCTAGATGGTTTGGTACGACCAAACCATTCAACAACATCATCCACCTAAGCTACAAATCTTCTTTATCATCTCAAAAAAAATAGATCTTATTTATTACAGTTATTCGATAGAAAATGGATTTATTTTAAGCTACTTCACAATTTAATGTATCTTCTTATTTTTTGTTCTTTAATAAATAATAATAATAATAACTCATAGTTGCTAGTTATTGAAGTGGTTTGATATAAATTGTTACTTTCTGCTTGAATAATCAGCTTAGCCTTTGTAGTTAATCACTGAAAATGTTGTTTTATTACCAGTATACACTATACCCTCCAAGTTGTTTCATTTATATTATCTATACTAATATTTTGATTGTATTAAGTATTAGATTGAAAAAGGGAACTAATTAAATTTACGTTTGAGTGGGTAATTTTTGTTTTGTTTTGTTAAGGTCAAGTAAATTGATTTGAAAGAAAAAATAAATCGACAGAATTTTTCATTCAACTATGTTTATATAAACTTGTTTTTGAGTAGGGCAAGAAAACAAAATCCGGTATTATGGTATACTTGAAGTATTGTAGTGAGAAATGGTGTGATTTAAGCGATGCTAAAGTGACCTTGAGAGTGTTCATCTAATAACTAGGATTAAATGAAGGTTATAAATTAGTGTGAGGAATTCGAATTATGATTTACAGTTGATGGTTAGAGTTAGGAATTAGATTTAAGGTTTTCATGACGAACTGATATCAGCTATAATGCCAAAACTCTATTTAGCCAAATGGATTGAGTGAATTTTGTGCCAAAATCTGAGACCTGTTATCTTATACTTGATTGGTTTGTCCATAAATCATAGTCTTGCCTAAGAAATAAAATTACCTGAAATATCTACTTTTTGACGAATTAATTAAAACAAAACTGTAATGTTTGTGACCGATAAAAACCGTTGGAACAAGCTGTGAAACGAATATGGGGAAATTCGAACACTTCACTTCTATCTTAAGTTTGTGCTGATGATGTCGTTCAGAAGAACGATGTATGCTCCACGATCAAACCATCCAGCTCAGAGAACAAAACTCCATGAAAATATTGATATTTATTGTAGGATCGCACAAGTTGTGCTGAGAGTTCTTTACTGTAATAAAATCTTCAGTAATAAATAAAGCTGCTATTATTATTATATTGTTATTATCAAATCACATCACTTAGATGAGAATGAGAATATGCTCGAAAGTCATTTAGATCTGATCGTACACCTTTTGTGTACACATTCATTATCTTTCTCCTGATAATGTGAATTCATGTCAAAAGCAAATATATTTAAATATAGATGAACTGGTCTGACCTATTTAAAGGAGGCTGTAGTAACAGTTATCATATTAAGCTTATATAACTTATTCTAAATTCTGGACAAGCCAATTTATCTATTCTACTTGAGTCACGTTTCGACATTGTTAATTATTTGCTTACAAACAATGACTGTTTTTATATAAGCGAATATGTGAACACTTCTTGTCCTATTCGTCACATGTCTGTAAGTTATTTTTGTTCTGACTATAAATATTGATATAACGCTTGATTAATTGGAGTGTAGTTGGCTCACATGCCTTCTCCATTGCGTGTCATTTGCTTTTGCTCTCTTCTATTCGCTTCGTCCCTCTGATTGTCTGTCCAGATCTATGATTGTTCAAAATATACGTGTTCGAAATCTTTTCTCGTATTTGATTTATTTAATTCTATTATTCGCTAACGCGGGTTAATTCGATAATTATATACGAGGATAGGCGACATATATATTTCGATAGCATCCACTCAAAAGCGATCAATATACGATCTAATTGGATTCAGATTCCAGGCTATTAAAGTTATGAGCCCGTCGACAACATCGTCCGATCTAACTGGCGTCTAAATAAAGGGCTACCAAAAGGCAAACAGTGATCTTGACAAGATTAACGATTTATTCACTCATTTTGTGTGAACCATACTTGCATGTGCTTTACTAACTAACGTTGGGAAATCACGTAGCATGTCTGATTTACACACTATATTACTTTATTAGCTGATAATTAGGTAAAATGTATTGCTTAAAGTATTACATGTAACAGAATTCATTGTTATCCTACGTGCTGATATTTTACGAGTTGTTTAGAACAGGATAGTATTCATCACAATGAATGACCCGAGTAGTACCTGGAGTAATATAGTACGTTAGATATGAGGTATATATGATTGGCAGTATATAATTATGATTAAGCTGTGTCACAGACTGAATGTTGTTGCACATGTGGATCACTCGATCTTTACGGATATTTTAGAAAACAACATACTCGTTGCATGACCTGAACGCTAGCAGGCCCATCAACTATAGTTACGCAATACTGAATAGTCACTAATATGAGCAAAACAGGATTCTAGATCGTCTTTACTGCCAAGTATCATTC
Organism: Schistosoma guineensis; assembly: GCA_944470375.2. Classification (NCBI taxonomy): domain Eukaryota; kingdom Metazoa; phylum Platyhelminthes; class Trematoda; order Strigeidida; family Schistosomatidae; genus Schistosoma; species Schistosoma guineensis. Next base: position 83,831,589 of record OX103894.1, on the reverse strand, counting down.
AGATAGTGTCGATTCATAATAAATACCAACTGAAGATTCTTAAATACTATTTATTCAGTTAGACAGTGTTTATCTTTGATAATTTCCAAACTATTCCAGGTGATTTAGGTTTTATAAGAGCAAACAGGAACACTTGAAACGACGTACTGCTAATCACAAATGCTCTTAGACGTACATCTTTTTAGCTGCAAGCAAGATTTCAACTTATATTTATACCACATGAAATAAAACTGTAAACTTTGAAATCATTTAGATTCATTTAGTATTGTTTACTTGAATCTCCTTATTGATATTTAGGACTGCAATTGATCAGTCAATTATTGGCATATGTGTATACGCATCAATGGTAAGATACAAGTAAACAATATGAAGTAAATTTAAAATTCACCCCATTTCACAAGCAAGTACCTATCAGAGCACAGTAGATAAGTGAATAAAGCGATAATGTTTGAAGTGAATGGTAGTAGGTTCGAGTCCCAGACTGAACATCAACTCTGAGATGCAAGTCCATCCAGCTGACGAGTCTCAAATAGAACAAAATGCACTTCCTGGATTTCACTACTAGCCACTATTGATTTTTGCTTTGAAATCAATTTGTGCAATTATCTTATGGTAAAATTTAATGGACATTAATTGAATACATTTCTTGTAAAACATTAAACACAATCGAAATAGTTTTGTACTCTTTTTGTTTAAGAAAAATGCATAAAACAGTAGGAAGTTATATTTCAATGACAGATGATTTCAAGAAACAAATATTATATGTAGTGAATAGTGTTTCTTCAAATTGCTTACAAACATAACTATTCTATACATTGTTTTGATGACATACAGTAGCATACAGTGAAATGTAAATATGTTTCATGTTTGATAGATGGAAATAATTACCAAATTAGTTTTATTTGAATACAAACCCTGATGATGGACATACACAAGAAAAAAAAAGAAATTCAACTTATCTACAAATTACCTCAATTCACTGAAACATGTGACAGTTGTGTATTCTTTAAAGATTAATTCGAAAGACGTATTATTTGACGTCGTAACGAATAGCTATAACTTGTGATACTGCTTGAGTAGAGAATATGGTTGGACAAAAATTATATAGCGCTATCTATTGGATGACTCCGTCGGTCGGATACTATCAGCAAAAACCTACTGTGTAATAGAAAAATCCGACTTTCAGCTGAATAGGAAATTAGGAAAAGACTCTGGAAGTGGGTGGGATATACATTGTGGAAATCATCAAACTACATTCCGAGTCAAGCGCTAACTGAGAATCGTGAAGGGAAAAGGAAAACAGGAAAACCAGAGAATACATTACACGGAGAATCGGGAACAGACATGAAAAGAATGAATAAGAAGTGAAGACAACTGGAAAGGATTGCTCGGGATAGAGTACGATGAAGAATGGTGGTGGTGGCCTATGCTCCTCGACGAGGGGTATCAGGTGTCAGTAAGTAATTTAATGGATACGACTTTGTCAGATGTGATCTGGCAATTACTGTCTCATACTATATATTGGCGTCAACTGACAAACAATGCTAATTTACTGACGTGACTAAGTTTCACGAGCACGGTTTTCACATTTGTAATTGGAAGTTACTTTTTTCTCTCTTAATGTGCAAAAGTTCAATTTAGACTATTTTCCGGTTTAAATAACAGTTAGATTCAGCTAAAATCCTCCGTGTAATTAAAACGTGGGCTAAATGAGTCATTAAAATTCATTCTTGAACGCCGAAATCTAGAAACTTTTATAGAGGATGTTTGAAGTAAGGTAAAATATATGGAAAATGAATGTAGTTAATTTTTGAAAATTTCAGAAATAACTCATTAAGTTCAATATCAAACATCATTTTCTTTATGTTCTGACATGAATCCATCAATACTAGACCATCATTGAAAACCTAGAAGCACTGGATGGCCATTTCATGGATACGCACTATTTGGGGAATCCCATACTAGGACAAAACAACGTTCAGTGCTTTTAGATTTTCAATTGTGGTCTAACATCAATCAATTCATGGTCTCAATCAAAAACTCATTAATCTTCTGCTAAGTTTGAAGCGCATATGAGTTCACTTAGACTGCGAACGGACCAAAGACCAATGAACTTGCTATTCTGTTGAGTCCAAGGCCCGCTAACTAAAGAGAGTAGTCAAAGTCCGGACGTCAAAGTATATTCCACAGAAAGTCAAAAGCACGAGCGATAAAAAGGCACAAATCAAAACGTATATATATACAGCACAAAACCGTCCTTGGGAAGTGTTACAAATTAGCGTACTAAAAGACACAACAGACCAAAAGCGTTTAAGATTTTCTCAAGTGAGAAATACAACATGAAAGCGAAAAGAGCGTTTTTGGCGCAAAAAAAACAACAAAAGAATTCAAATTACCTAAATAAAATTACAGAATTAGGACCTTTTTCAAATGAGTTCTGAGGATCTAACGTTCCCAACATCTTCACAACTCTTTACTGATATATTGTAACATTTTAACTCTAAGATGATTTCAAACGTTTTCACTCCTAATTGTTTTTCCTTATTTTATTACATAATCTCTCTTAGCTAAACATAAATGAACTATAATGTAGTTGCAATATATGTGGATCATTTTTATCTTATATTCAATTCCCTTAAGTAATAATATAAAACTTCGTTTATTTTCCCAATCAATTTAGTCAAGGGCTTAATATCGAGTTAAACTTATTCTAACAGAATATTTTACACTATGATTTAATGTATTTCAACATAAAGAATGAGAGTATCCATTCAGAAAAATCAATAAATTTAACCGATAGTGTAAAAAAAAGTACCAAATACTTTCAAGACGATATTTACTCCCCTCCCTATCCGCAAGTTCTTTGTCATTGTATCTCTGTCTATATATGTATTAACCAATCCATTTTGAACAAGGTACCCAGAGAAATGATTTTCAAATTTTCAACATACGAAAACTTTTTTGTTTCTCTAATGTCAATGTTAAACCTGTTTCGTTTTTTTTTCCGTGTGTAAAGATTCTTGACGTTTTGGTTTTTCTGTAGTTTTCTTCTTTTTTATAAAAAAAAAACCTTAAAATATGCGGAGGTAAATTTGCTTTTTTTTTTTGTTTTATGGAATCGAGATGTTCAAAAGTTGAGAGAAAATGGGAAGTTTTTTTAGATTGTATGTATACAATTTATGACTTTTTAAAACGGTTATATATAAGTTGTAACTCGATCATTTATACATCACATAAGAAAAACAAATGAATGTATCGTTTTGAATATTTGTTATAATATCCCGAGCTCCCAATTTTGGGGAAATTTTAAATAAGCCGCTATAGTGAACTTTGGGGAAAAGGCACAAAAACCCCAAAATTTTCCCAAACTTTGCGGAAGGCTATTTCACTTTGGGGATTTCCCTAAAATTTCCCCAAAGTTGGGAGCTTGGGATGTGATGGGATTTCATTTCAGTAAACTATATTTAATAAAATTTTAATAGTTGACATTATGAATCAATTGAAGCTAGAACATCATAGAAAACCTGGAAGTACTGGATAGCCGTTTCTTCCTAGTATGGGACTCCTCAGTAGTGCGCATTCACGAACTCGTCTCATGAGATTCGAATCCACAACCTATTATTCTTGTGCGCAAACGCTTAACCATTAGACCACTGACCAGGCAACAGTGTTATTGTTTAACTTCAACTAATCCACGAAATTGAGCTATACATCCACCATTGTCATCAATGAATTACTACCTCACAACAGACCCGATTGAAATCCACTTGTCACTGTTTCTCACTAGAACTCCCTGAAATACTTCTTGAATCCTGTCATTAGTGAGCATATATTGATTAGTATCAGAAGGGGTTTTTGTGGATATTATAGTAATTCTAATAGTTGAGATCATGAGTTGATTGGAGGTCTAAATTTAATTGACTTATGATCTGAAATATGAAAATCACTATAATATTCACAAAAACCCCTTCTAAAATTTAATGTATTTGATATTGATACTATACAATGTAGAATAATTAAATTTAATGTTTATGAGATAAAAAAGCAATTGGTTTAGGTATTCTAAACTTTTAGTCAGTTAAATTAATTTGTTACTGTTTAATTGAATCTTCTCATTGATGTTTATGACTGCGATTGATAAGCAATAATACCACAAACCAACGTGGTCAGATTTTTCACAGATCTTTTAATGGTATATGTAGTTGAGCAACTAAAATTAATACTTAACTTATATTTTGAACTAAACAACTTTGCCGTAGTTTTTATAGATACATATGTTGATGCACACTTCTTACTTACTTACGCCTGTTACTCCTAATGGAGCATAGGCCGCCGACCAGCATTCTTTAATCCACACTGTCCTGGGCCTTCTTTTCTAGCTCCATCCAATTCTCGTTCATTTTTCTCATGTCTGTTTCCATTTCCCGGCGTAATGTGTTCTTTGGTCTTCCTCTTTTCCTTTGACCTTCAGGATTCCATGTGAGGGCTTGTATTGTGACGCAGTTGGGTGCTTTCCTCAATGTGTGTCCTATCCACTTCCAGCGCTTCTTCCTGATTTCTTCCTCCACTGGGATCTGGTTTGTTCTCTCCCACAGTAGGTTGTTGCTAATAGTGTCCGGCCAACGGATCCGAAGTATTTTGCCTAGACAACTGATAATAAACACCTGTATTTTCTGGATAACGACAGTAGCCCCCGGAGGGACTCCAGGCGGAGTTGATGCACACTTCTACATTTTATTTTTGATAACTACCCCCAGGTTGACTACGAAAAGTGTAGTATATTTTCTGTACATGGGCTAGTCTACCGACTGTTATAAAACAAGGAATAGATTTTTATCGTGTTATACATTTTCAAACTAATTATTATACCCAGAATTTTTTATTTGTTACAAGAAACCTTATTCAGTAAGTTGAGTTAACTAGATTCTAGATTCCTAGTTCAATATAAAAAAATTAGTTTATTTACTGGTTAGCGCTTGTTTTTTCTAGATGACAGCTGACCTAGCCCTCCTATTCAATACACACTAACAACTGCAGATGAAGACAACTAGTGTAGTAGAAGCTTCTGCATCAGTAGGACTCAACTTGGACAAAGGAAACAACAAGATCCCCAAATACAACACGGAGAACACCAGTCTAATCATTCTTGATGGCGAAACTCTGGAAGATATGGAATCCTTCACGTACCTGGGAAGCATCATTGATGTTCAAGGAGGATCGGATGCAGACGTAAAGGCGAGGATTGACAAATTAAGGGCTGCATTCCTAAAGTTGGAAAACATATGCAACTCAAAACAACTTGCAACCAATATCAAAGTCACAATCTTCAACACGAACGTCAAGGCAGTTCTACTGTATGGAGCTGAAACTTGGAGAACTACAACAACCACCATCAAGAATGTATAATTATTTATAAATATTTTTCTACGTATGATACTCAACATCCAATGACCGGATATCATCAGCAACAGTCTTCTGTGGGATAGGACAAACCGGCTTCCAGTTTAGGAGGAAATTAGGAAAAGACGACGGGAATGGATAGGACATACATTATGCAAATCATCAAACTGCATCACGAGACAAGCCCTAACACGGAATCCTGAAGGGAAGCGGAAAAGAGGAAGGCCAAAGAGGAGCAGATATGAAAAGGATGAATAATAACTGGAAGGAGCTGGAAAGGATTGTCCAGAACAGGGTTGGATGAAGAATGCTGGTGAGCGGCCTATTCTTCTCCACGAGGGTTAACAGGCGTAAGTAGATAATTAGTTTACCCGAAAGAATTTTCTGATATGAGACTCCTAGACAGTGCAAATCCATTTAACCATAAACAATTATCGAATAAATGAACAAAAAAATGAGTGAAAATACTGAATACTTCCCACTTATTAAACGTTGAAAGAGGATGGATCACCTCAAAAATCCTTGATATATTTTTAGAGTTAAATAGATGTTTATTATATATCGAAGTATATTGACTTGTTACTATGTTTACTATTTTTATGAGTCTTTTTCTCATGGAAACCAGCGTAAATTTAAATAAATTGAAAATTCTTATAGAAAAATAAAATGACCTAAGACATTTGAACAAACAGTTGTTCTTTTTAAGGCTCCCTAATTATTAATCCATAATTACTGTATTACATAATATTAAGATAGACACAGAAATATTATTATTGAACTACTCATTGCTATACATGAAAAAGTAGATTTCACCTTGATTATATCTGAAATACCAATGAAATACGTGATTGATAACATAAACTGATGTAAATAGAACGTAAGCATGTTGAATTTATTTGGTTCATGCGTCGATGAAAGTTAGACATTAACACCGTTCAATGCCATCTCAGTAGTCTAGAGGTTAAGCGTTCGCATGCAAGATCAAAGTTCTTGGGTTTGAATCTCGCATGTGGCATCGTGAATGCACACTGCCGAGAAGTCCTATACTGAGACGAAACGGTCGTCTAGTGCTTCTAAGTTTCCAGTGGTGATCTAATATCAATCGATACATGATCTCAATCAAAAGCTCAACAATCCATACAACTCCATACTGATAATCATTATTTGAACATATCAGATCATGGTGTATTTGAAAACAGAACACATAATATCTCTTGATGCCATTAACAAAAAGATAAAGTGCTTGTTGTCACTTTTATAGATTTTAAAATATACACAATCCCTTTTTTATAAATATAAGCTTATGATTGTTAAGGTACGTTAAACAGTAAGCAGAAAATTTATCATCAAACACCCCTTTCTTTTTACTAACCCGTAAATGAATAATCACCCATTATATTTTATTGATTATACAAAAAGCTTGATCAATAAATCGATTGGCAAACTTTGATATACACAATTTATACAAAACCCTTTTTTTAATGCTGTTTATGGTATTTATACTGTTTTTATGATTCCACTATGGTTGATACATTATTTCAAGTAAAAAAATATGTTATGAGATAGTAAGTCACTTAAGACAATGGCGCATGTATCGCCCAATTTTTGTGGATTGGTTGAAGTTAGACATTAACACCGTTGGATGCCTGGTCAGTGGTCTAATGGTTAAGCGTTCGCGCGCAAGACTGATAGGTTCTGGGTTCGGATCCCGTGAGTAGGATGGTGGATGCGCACTGCTGAGGAGTTCCACAATAAGATGGGATGGCTGTACTGTACTTTCAGGTTTTCCATGATGGTCTAGCCTCAACTGACTCATGATATCGACGAGTGAAATCATGAAAATGTTGTTTAATTGCTAAAATAATACAAGATGTTAATGGACTGATGAAATCCAATGACACGATATGGTAGGATTGATTATGGAATGAAATCAGTAACATTCTAATTTGTTGCACTTCATAATATTGATATTAAGATATATAGTGAATAGAAATAAGCTTTTGATTTTTAAAATTAAACTAATACCAATAGTTGGATAATTTAATATTGATACAATATAAACTAATGATAGGTTACATAGAAGATCAAACCACTGACGTTTATCCTCAAAATAAGTGCTCAAAGATCAGACAAATAACCAACAAGTTAAGCTTCTTATCCGATTAAATAGTATGTTAATATACATGTTATCGACATGAAAATAAACACAATAAAGTCGTAATTGCACACTACTGTTACAATTCTACATTCTTCACAATTGATTGATCACTGGGTGGTGATCAATGTCATGTACATCAGGTCCTTCTTACTGCGAATCGAATGCTATCGATCAAGTTGTAATATGGCCACCAGTCTAGGTGACTCGACATTGCGTGCACTATGTCGAGATAAGATGGTGGTTGGGGGTAGTCAGCAGAAAACCCTGTTGTTATTTCTTGTATTCTACCTCCAACCACCATCTTATCTACATTGTTCCCTGGTATCCAATAATTTCTTAATGGATGTCAATCAGTGATGAAAAGCACTTTATAACATTTTAATGCCTTTAAGAAATCTTGTTATGAAGTTAGTCTGTTACTTGAACTAGTTATATATATATATATCCCTTTGAAATCTAGTATCCACTAGCTTAATATTCATTGATATATTAGGTTCATAGAGCATCTGAAATTTGCTTTCATATATAGTAATATATCAATGATAAATATAATGGATATACACATATATAATCTTCGAAATATACAGTCAAATATATACTTGATAAATAGAAAAAACTAATTGAAATATAGATGGTTGACCTCTCTTAATCCACGTTCTGTGGAATTCGAGGTTATATATATATATATATATATATATATATATATATATATATATATATATATATATATATATATATATATATATATATATACAATTATTAAGAATGATTAATTCCAGTTTTTCTTATCGGATTAACGAAATGAAAGTTGGAAACCTACATCTCAATATTCTTCCTAACTTTTCGTAGATATTTCATATGTGATATTATTTTGGGTCACTAATTAGTAATTCAGGGGATAATCAAAGAATATATTTATAGTGTTTAGTCAGTCGGTCAGTGATCTTAAGTGTTGTTAGATATATATGAGGGCAGTTATCACTTCCTAGTTTCCCACACCATGAAAGGGTTCTTCTGGAGGTATTTGAAGAGAATATTGGGTTATAGCTGGTCTGAGAACCTGACCGCAGTGCCCAGCAGATAACTGCTTGAAGTCAGTCACACGCGACCTTTTTGTGCGAAATTTCCATGTTAGCTCAGTACCTGTTAGGGCCTTACAGCCGGAGATGGATATCCGTGGGATAAGGCCAGGTGTGCATTTTCAGGGTCAACGTTTTCTAACACCACCCTTCTTTTGTGGGAAGGCAGCAGCAGTGTTATGCTGGTTGTCTGAAGGAATCACTCTACTGCAATCACACCTCTCTACAGTCAGCAGTACGACTTCGCTCTTAGACCTTGGGTTTGTTGATTTTAGTCCTACCCATCTTCATCTAACCTGTCCGGCATGGCAGAACCTTGAAGAATGATTGTTTCAGTCAGTAAAGCTTTACTGGTTCATGACGATGGGCAAACCCGACCACCACATCAAGGTAGCAGCAACGGTCGGGTCTCTATAGTGTTACGTCGTTCTAGTACAGTGAATTATACAGAATCGTGTTTGTTAAGCCTATGTTTGAGTAATAATTAACTGTGAAGTCATTGGTGTGAATTTCATAATATTTTGGTCATGTCGTTTCAGAATAAAAATATATCTCAATATTATTATTGCTACTGTAACCGAGTCAAAATCTGTATTCACGTTCCTGTAATCTATTTATATAGATTGTTCTTTTATTAAATTAGGTAAATGAAAAATGATTCTCTTCATGAGTGGCTGTTGTAAAAGAATCTACTGGAGGTTCACTAGACTATAAAAAGATAAAACCGTCAGTCAGAAATGAGCTTTTGATCAAAGATCTCACTACCTTAGACATTTTTGTTTACCATTATTGTCATTAAACTAAGAATAATGACAGTAACTTTTAACTACTCCATAATTCTCATCACAGACTGACCTAAGATAAGTAACTATTATAAAGACGGAAATACTAGGAGTTGATCTCAGATTAGGTCATGAATTTGTACTTTTGAAGAGTTCTATACGAGAATGAAACATTTGCTTTTTCAAAAGGCTTCTTGGTTTCAAATGGTTTTTCTAATTACGATCTTCATAAATCCTCAGTATTCATTCTATTGATTCATTCATTTCATAAACTTAGAAAGTAATTCAAACGTGTTTTTTTTAATATGACATGAGTGAACAGTCCTAAATCGATTTAAGTATAAAATAGGACAATGGATTTAGCTATAATAATATAAACTTAGATTCGTTTAAACAATCCTTTTATAGGATAATAAATGAGTTAGTGATGTTTGTATAGTCATTTGTCTCTAGACATAAATGCATAACATAACTTAGAAATTACATATTTTTTTCAATCATTAATAACTAATCATGTTTATTGTAATAACCCAACGATATTGTAGACATTCAGCTTATGGTTTTGTATTCTAAGTTAACCAAGGTTAACTTCCTGTTGTCATCGGTAATAGTATGTCATTCTAATTATTCATTAGAATTTACTATTCGAAATAATAATTATGATGAATGTGAAATAGGAAACCAAACAGAAATATGAGAGTTTATAGAGATTGTAGTCATTTTTAATAGTTGACATTCATGAGTTAATTGTAGCTAGACCACTATTGAAAATTTGAAAGGATTGTTCAATCAGGTCTTTTACATTTTCAATAGTGGTCTAGTTTCATTGAATAATGATGAATTCAATGATTAGACATATATTAGTCTTACTTATAATAACTATTTCAACATTTATATTGAGTGGATATTTATTTCAGTAGTTAATTATTTATTATTCATTAGAAATATCAGTCAAAATATCAAGATCTCAATGTATTCAATTAGTTTAATGAACTGAAATATTGTCAAAGATAAATATGATTTCATTCACTTCTCTTTAAATAATAAATATGGTTCAGTGGTGTCATCTCGAACTATTAAACTCGGAAATTAGATTAGGTTTCAATCTATAGGATAGTGTCAGTTACATATAGGTTGTAGATATGCTTTGTTGATGAGTAACATAGTTACTTACTCCTGTTACTCCCAATCGAGAATAGGCCGCCGATCAGCATTCTCCAACCCAATCTACTCTAGGACTTCCTTTCTATTTCTATCCAAATGTTGTTCATTGTTTTCATGTCTGTCTCCATCTCTCGGAGTATTGTGTTCTTTGGACTTCCTTGTCTCCTTTAGCCTTGAGGATTCCATGTGAGGGCTTGCCTTGTGACACAGATGGGTGCTCTTCTCAAGGTGTGTCTTATCCACTTCCAATATTTCTTCTTGATTTCTTGCTCCGCTGGAATCTGGTTTATTCTCTCCTACAGTAGGTTGTTGCTGATATTGTCTGACCAACGGATCCGAAGTATTTTGCGTAAACAACTGTTAATAAACACTTGTATTTTCTGGATGATGGCTTTCTTAGTTCTCGAAGTCCCCACCCTATACAACAGAACTTTAAAGATGCTTTCTCTTAGTCAATAAATTTGATGTAAGGTGGTGAACTCCATTCAACTGATTGTCCACAATGATCCGTAGTGTTGCGACTTGGTCGGTACATGATCGATCCTTACAGAATCCAGTCTGTTGATTTATAAGCTGGGCGTCTACAGAGTCCTTCATACTGTTTAACAACACCCTGTTGAAGGCTTTTCCTGATATTGAGAGAAGATTGTGTCAAAAATTCTCACTTTACAGTTTTCTAATTATTATCTCCAAAATAATTAACATTACTTTGGACTCAATATCGATTCACAAAGATAATTAACTAGTTTAATGACTGTTCCGTTCCTGGTACTAAGATTGTGAGTGTACACTATAGAGCTGATTATTAGTAAGATGAGACTCCCATCCAATACTCTCAGGCTTTCAATAATATTTAAACTAAGATCACTTGGTGATTTAAATATTTTTGAAAGTGTTCACACTTGTTATACTTTTTCCTTCTTTTCGTTATTTATTATTCATTCATTAATCTGAACACATAAACATTGGTATAAAGGGGCACCAAATACATATGTACCACACAAATCACTTGATTTGTGTGTGGACTGTGATACTGCTCGGGTGCCAAATTCAAAGTAGGTGGTTTTATTAGGGAGTTACACCCGGAAACATCGGCCTGATCCACAAGACAGTGGAGCGACTTTAAGAGATACAGTCCCATAGTAGCCGGTGACCAACAGTTGTTTCATACGCCATGTTTTGCTCAGGATCTTGGGGCTCATGTGTATCACTGGTTTAGAATCATGGTTTTCCAACTTCTCTAGGTAGATCCTCCATATCCATCAACCCGGTTGAAGCACTGGTCTTTCAATTTTCGTCCTCTTAATTTCGTAAACAACAATAATACCACGAGAAGGCAGTGAGTAGAACTTCCGTGTCAGTAGCTATATACACGTGGCCATGTGAAAGCATTTGGTGATGACCAGGGCATTATTAAATTATATTCTACACAAAATAAATTCACTTTAAGGTTTATTCCATTCAAATAATTATTATTGCCTAATAAGAAAGCATCGTGAAATTTTGTGATTAGTTCAGCGGAAAAGCCTTAAACAGAATAGTGTTAATCATTGTTAACTACTAGAATGATACATTATTAATGGTTAGTTACTGTTAATTTGACTACTAATACGACGGTATATATGGATAATGTACTGTTTATTCCCCTTCAAATTTATCAATACATGGAAGTATATACGCCTGTATACATGATTACAGTAACTATATTTGTACATTAAAAAAAACACAAAAAAAACAAACAAAGAACTGTAAGATAAGTAGTTTATCATCAGGCTTCTTGTATCCAGGGGAAAAAAACTAAGAAATCTATCTAATACTTTAAACACGCAATAAATAATAATAAACATGGCGGTAAATTTTTTTTTAAAAACACAAGTTATTTGTCATATGTTATTAGTTAAAACTCTATAGTATCCACATTTCATTTGTAGTTTATAATCAAACATTCTGTTTGAAGGTTAGTTTTTATTATTAGATTAATATCATTAGGAGGAGGATGAATATACATATATATCAAATAATAAGATAGTACAAATAGCGGTTACAATTTGATATTTACAATGTCTTAACAACAATAATCGGATACTACTTTAAAAAAAGGAGGAAGAACTTAGAATATATATATATATTACAGTTTGGTTATAATGTATCAGTCAATCGTTCAGCTACAATGTAGGATCAGGCACATATGTTCATCAGTTCAAGTTACTATACCTCATTAGTACAACAAGATGAACACTGGATTCATAGAAGTAGTTAATTCAGTGATGGTAATATTTTAAACAAAGATTGCATATAAATATATAATACAAGACGAAAGAATTAGTTCGTGGAAAGAAAGATATAAAGCGATTTTAATCTCATCGTTTAAGAGAAGACAAAGAGTGTGTACACCGACTATAATGTGTAATACCGTTTAATGTTAGAATCTAATTGTATGAACTTTAAACTACTGTCAATTTATTAATACAAAACATGATTTGCAAACAATTTTGTTATTATTTAATCACAGTTTTATTATCTTCAAACATAATGGACATCATTTGTCATGGCTTTCTATTAATATTAATATTACATTGTGTGTTTACGTGAAGGTTTATTAATTTAAATCTATGAGTCAGTTGAAGCTAGACCACCATGGAAAATTTGGAAGCACTGGATGGCCGTTTCGTCCTAGTATGGGACTCCATGGTGATCTAGCTTCAATGAACTCATGATTTCAACTATTGACATTACTGAAATCTCCACAAAACTTATTCTGATAATTAAAATTTAGACAATTAATTGGGTTAATTTATGGCTTTGGAATGGATAGATATCTTTGAATCACTTTTCTATAAAAGGAAAACTTTCGTTCGAACCACATCACATTCTAATTAACATAGTAGATAATTCAGTTAAAAGTGAATTATATTCTGATAAATTTTGGTGAACAATAACACAAATGGGGACAATCGAATGTATTTGAATGCAAAATTACAGAACATCTTATGGAAATCTGAAGATTATACAGTAAATACGTCATTTGCAAAATATCAATCAATTATCTCAAACTTGTTTGTTCCTTTTGTAAATATCAATCAGTCGTCTCAGACTTCATTGTTCTTTCATTTTCATAACAGTTGCTTTCTGTTCCCGTTCTTTTTTCCTTCTCGATCTTCAGCTGTCAGACATTGTAATCTTGATTATCATTATATACTACTCATGTCAATGTAAGTGGCACATATCAAAAAAGTATATAATAAACTGTTCAGCTAGTTAACATCAAGATAATGACTTTAAGATAAGTTTAATATGTCAAGGAGTGATACAAAATACGATGAACATGATAACAGAAAACCAAGCTCTTGATGTATCATCTTATTTTTCGTAGGATAGATTACACTGAGAACATAGAAATTTACTTGTTTTACTTCATTCAAATTCAATAGACAACCAAGTTACCTACTGACTAGTAAGAAATTTTGTGTCATGTAAATATTCATAACGGTCAAGATTTTCATATGTATGAGACTCTGTTCATTTTCTCTCAAACTCAACAATTTAATGAGTAAATAGTTATCTTTTATGAGATCCATGATCGTGTAACTCAAGTAAACACAAGCGAATCTCCTTCTAGAATATGTAAGTTTCAGTAGTGAAAGTGGTCTGAGTAAAAAAAAGTGAACAACGAAATTTAAACCTTAAAAATCATTAGTAAAATGGAAAATATTATTGTCCTTTAATCTTATTAAGTGTTTAGCAATTGATTCTTATATTTCAGACTATATAAATCCTCATCGGCTGAAAAAATGATACGATATATTTAAGATGGTTTTAGTGTGATTCAGCATGTACATCATAATATTAGTTAATCTAGGTTTTAATTATTCAACTCCAACCTATCCCTTCATTTGTAATGTGAATTTCTTTATTATAGTTCATTACATGTTTATTATTACATTCGGATAGATTAGTTTCTAATGGAATATCTCTACTCTTAGTGGAAAGCCTCATTATTTCTATTTAATTATGTTTTTTTTAATAAAGTTTGGATAGTGATTTGTTGTAGAGTTCCTGATGTGTTTCTCGTCCTAATTTTGAGACATCACATCTGCATGTATCTGTATCCAAGTGCCGATATCCACAGTGGTAATCAAATCCAAAATGTTACTTCTCAAATGCCAACGCGTTATTCACTAATCTAATTAGTTCAGATAGCCGTTAACCTATTCAGGAAGCATAGATTTAAATTCTGAAGGTTTGTGTCCTTCTGTCATTAATCTTTAATACTTCAACTAATCAATCTGACGTGTGTCAAATAAGACGAAACTTGAATTCTGTGCCATGTAAGTCACTTGATATGTGTGTGGGCTGCGATACTACCGGAGTGACCAGACCGAAGTAGGTGGTTCTATTAGGTGGCCATACCCGGAGCCTTCAACCTAAAGGTCTGATCCGCAAGGCAATGTAGCAACCTTAAACAATGCAGTCCCGTGTTAGCCGGTGAACAACAATTGTTTCATACGTCATTTTTCGCTAGGAATCTTGGAACCCATGTACACCATTGGTCTGGAATCAGGGTTTTCCAACTCTCTTATGTGAATCCTCCATATCCACCAACACGGCTAATGCTCCGAACATTCGCTTTTCATCCTCTTAATTTCGTAAACAACACGCCTGGCTCAAGAAAACAGTGACTAGATGTTCCCTGACAGTGGCTATATACGCATGGCCATGTGAGAGCATTTCCAGAGTGAGATTGAACTTTCCTCACCCTCGGCTGTACCAGAGCATTTAGGAACAATTATTCAATTTGAATTTAATATGATTGATTAACACCTTTGAAATAATTTATAAGAAATTATAATTTATTCCAAATTGGAATAATCATTTATAACACAGTAGGACTTATTATTTTTCTTTATCTTCAACAATGAACAATTCCGATTAATGCATTCAATCTATTTAGTCCAAGAAGTAATACTACTACTAATACGACTACTACTACTACTACTACTACTACTACTACTACTACTAATAATAATAATAATAATAATAATAATAATAATAATAACTATTATTATTATTATGAATATGGCTCACTATTGAGATTTATAATTGTCATACAACACACAGTATCACCATGTTAGTCACCATCATCATCATCATAACAATCGTAAATCATAGTCACAAAATAAGTTTTATCTATTATCTACATTCTTTTTCTCTCCTTTTTTTTCCTCTATGAAATTCTAATTCTATTCAATTCTATTCTATTTAATATTGAAACAAATTTAGATTATTATATTAAAGAGGTTAACTAATTGACCTAATTATATTCACATCTATGCTAATTTTTGTTTGTTTGTTTGTTTGCCAATCTGTTCTATTGTAACTGTGTCAATTTCTTAGTTTGAATTGATTTACTTTATTCATTCGTATTTTATATTCAACCTAACTAGGTTTGTGTTTTCTCGAAGTTTTTATCAGAAGGGGGTTTTTGTTGGAGAATTTCTTTTTGCATTTTTTGTTATTTTAATAGTTGAATTCATGAATCAATTGGAGTTAAACTATCATGGAAAACCTGGAAGTTTTTTTTTATACTGAAAACAGTTAACTGGAAAATCTTTTTTTTAAATAGTGGTAACAGATGAATACTACAGGGTATAGATATTAGTCAATAGTGAATAGAATTATGATGATTATAGCTTCAGTGGGGGGTGCTTTTTTCTCTTTTTTCGTTTTTTTTTTTGAAAAAAGAACTATCTACTGTATTTAAAACCACTTCTCTCACTTGTTTATGAATCTATGTTAGCATATTCAAATTAGCTTAGAATGAAAGGTTATATATATAAGGTTGAAAGGAATTTATTTACAAACCATAGTTTATTTCGTTCCTATGTGTTAATTAGATAAGAAAAAGAAATAATGATGTCTCAAGTTTATCCACTTTTAATGCAACTATCAATAAACGTCTAGCTTCAACTGACTCATGATTTCAACCTGTGAAACGTTTTTTCTTCAGCTACTATTTTTTTCGGGGGGGGGGGGAGATGGGAAAATAGTTTTAATATAGTTTAATATTTATTTTTCATAGTTTTCTGTTAAATAGGAAATAATTCAATTTTTCTTTTCATGTTATTCATAAACTATTTTAGAATAATTCACAATTATTGAAGTGTATACATTCACTTGATATTGTTTACTTGAATCATCTCATTGATGATTAGGACTGTAATTGATCAATCGCTTATTGGCATATATGCATATTGTACGTATTGCCTTAAATTAAAAGCATTATAAGAAAGGATGGATTGTGATTAGCAGTGAAGTACAGGTTGATGCGCGTTTCTTCCTATTTGGATGTATCTTCATCTCGGAGTTGATGTTCACTCTAGCTGACGAGTCTCAAATAGGACGAAACGTACATCCTGGATTCCACCGCTAAAAGAAACGATTTAATTATCAAGTTTTAGAATCATATTGAATTTGAAATGAGAAGATATTTTTTACTTGATATTGTGAAGACTGTGGATATATATTTTAAGTCAGTTTGTTAAACGAAAAGGAGCATTTTAACAGTTTTTAAATGTATTTTATAAACTAGTTCATTTCTGATTGAGAAGTGTTTATCTTCATCATGAAGAATGTTTTTTTTATAATCTACTTAACTAAAATTACAAAGATCGGGATCATGAGTCAATTGAAGCTAATTCGCCGTGGGAAAACCTGGAAGCAGTGGATGACTGTTTCGTCCTAATATGGGACTCTTCAGTAGTGCGCATCCCCGTTACTTCCTCAAGGTATTCGAACACAGTATCTATCGGTCTTATCCTCTAGACCATTGAACCGGCATCCAATGGTGTTAATGTCCAATATCAATCAATCCACGAAATTGATTGACACATCTACCATTGTTATTAATGAGTTACTATCTCACAACAGACACGGTTGAACTCAACTGGTCGCTGCTTCTTACCAGAACTCCAGGAAATACCTCATAAAGACTGTCACTAATGAGCATATGACGATTCATATCAGAAGGGTTGAGATCATAAGTCTCAACCATTGAAATTACCATAATATCCACAAAAACCATTCTAATATGAATTAACTTACATTGTCATCAGAACAAACTCTTTATTCCTTTTTGAAGTAATAGTATCTTTGACGATGTTTCCCAGATTGAGATCTGAACAAAGCAGCTTAGAGAACGCAAAACTACTGACGATAGTTTTCACAAAATGATTTAAACAGTTTTATTTTAATGATGTTTCATAAATCCATTTGTCATAAGTAATAATGTAATCAAGTTCGTTAATACATGTTCGTCTGCACTTATGCATAAATGTTCAAATAAAAACTTAATTTATAATATTTAGCTTATTTTTGTAACACAGTACGTCAGTTCGCGTATCGTTCGCGACATTCAAACCCAGGACCCATAGGTCTCGCAGGCGAACGCTTAACCACTTAGACCATTGAGCCAGCATCCATCAATGTTTGGATGTGCACTGTGTAGGAGTACCACAGTAGGACGAAACGGCCGTCCAGTGCTTCCAGGTTTCCCATGGTGGTCTAACTTCAATTGACTCATAAATTCCACTATTGAATTACCATAATATATGATTATAGATTTCTTCTCAAAGTTCAGGAATTTTTCACGACTTTAGTCATTAGAAAGTAGATAATTATATTTACATATAAATTGTTAACTTCTATGACAGATTGCAATAGACTAGAGAGTTTTTTAGGCTCAAGAATAGTAAATTGCTGTTTTATTCTTGTTAGTACCGTTGAAAAAATCAAGTTGCAAACAAGATTAAGCTTCGATTGAAATTTAGAAATGTTATTTGGAGATGGGCATAATAATCGCTGATTTAGTTTTCAGTTAATGATGCATCCATTAGTAACCTGTGATGAATACTAATTTGAATCGGTGTTCGTGGAGATTGTAGTAATTTTACTAGTTGAATTCATGAGTCGATTAAAGCTAGATCATCATGGAAAACGTGGAATCACTGGAGAACGTTTAGTTCTAGTATGGGTCTCCTCAGCAGCATACACCCACGATCCCCACTCGGGACTAGAACCCATGACCATCAATCTCGAGCGCGAACACTTAACCCCTGAACCACTAAGCTGGCATCAAACGGTAATAATGTCTAACTTCAATCGATTTATGTTCGTGTACGACCATTCATCCATTTTCTGAGGTAGGTACCAGTCTCTACCCGACATGGATTGGGCTCCACCGGTCACTGCTTCTCACTAGAACTTCAAGAAATTCATCTTGAAGCAATTCACTACTGAGTATATAAGCATTGTCAGAATGGGGATTTGTAGGCGAGCACTGCTGAAGATTCCTATACTAGGACGAAACGGCCTTCCAGATCTTCCAGGTTTTCAATGATGGTTTAATTTAGATCGACACATGAATTTAACAACTAGAATACTGATCTGCTCATTTCGTTACAACTCAGCAACTTATCTACTTCCAATATAACATGATTAATAAAAATGTACAAGTAATATCAATGAAAGTAAAAAAAGTAGAATTAGGAGACTTGGTTTGAGAAAAAGAAATGAATTTACGAAGTAAAAGGTATAAATTAATTTAACGAAACAGGGTCTGTTGGGATAAAATGTTTGAAAACATCTATTTTAGTGCAAGAGATCTTCAATCAAATCAATTGTCTCCAACTATCTGTCATAATAATAGTGTGTACCACAACTCCATAATTTTTACCTATTACCATGATTCAAACGAACTGTCACCAACTTCGTGTATTGATATCACTAATCAATTTCACTGCTCCATGATTCCACTTACCCTATACCTATTCCAAGTAGTAGTTGGTTGATCCTAATAAATCACCAAAACATTCATGAAAATCAAATGTGCGTTTAGTGAATTATGTATACAATTACAACCCTGGATTCAAATATATCAATTGTGTTTACATGAGCGCACACTTATGCATTTCTTAGTTATTATTGTAATGGTTAGTGTACATGTTTGTGAAGTTTCGATGTGGTTTTCATTACTATATGATATCAGTTAAAAACCCTTATCTAATATTTTAGATTAAATAATTGTTTAGACTTCGTTTAAAAATCCCCAGCAGTACTCAACAATAACTTCATTCACAACCATTATAATTCAAATGAGCAATTTGAGTCTCTGTATGTGACATGAATGTCTTGGATTTAACACTTTATAGTTACTTGCTATTAGTAAAATTTGAAATTTGATAAAAATAGCTCACCAATTCACTCTGTGTTTTTCAGTGATTCTTGAATCAATACATGTTAATACTCTGAAAGGTTACCATCATACCATCATCTATTATCTTATAGTTTCTACTCTTTGTCAACTTTGTAACTGACCTATTCATCCAGTATATAACTCACCCTTAGTTATTCAAACTAATTTTTTTCTTCTCTTATAAGTATTGTTTACTTTACAACTATTCGATATACAATAAAATGTAGAGTCTGCTGGTAGTACTGAGCAAAAATGCCAGAATATTTGGGATGGGTTTCTCACCCTCTAAATGCTTCATGACTGGCCTGCGTCAACACCTGAACTAAGGATAAGGAGCGAAGTAATCAAACGCATCGACAACTTCACTTATCTTGGAAGTCTGATCAGCACAAATGGGTTGGTGTCCGACGAAATCTCAGCACGGATTTAAAAATATCCTTCGGCTTTTGCCAACTTACGTCACCTATGTCGAAGACGAGATATCCGTCTATCAATTAAGGGATGAGTATACTGCGCGTCAGTCAGGTCTGTTTAACTTCATGGTTGCGAAACGTGGCCACTCAGAGTAGAAGATACTCGTAAGCTCTCATCTGCTGGGATCACCAGATAAGTAACAGTAAGATTAGACGCAGGGTATTAGGAAATGATGGTAAATCAGTAGATGAGGTTGTGAATCTTCATCGACTGAGATGGTTGAGCCACGTGTCACGCATGCCTGAACACCGATTATCACGATGTGCAATTCTAACCGGTGTAGGGGATGGTTGGAAGAAAGTTAGGGGCGGCCAAACCAAAACGTGGCACCAGTGATTGATGTCACTATTTTGTGGTCTTAGCCATGTTGGTAAATGCAGACTACTCGGTTGGGATCCGCGTGACTACTGTAACTAATAGTTAGAGGCACTGGGTGTCATGGCTCAGAATCGATCACAATGACGTTGGTGTATACACTATTTGTCTTCCCTTAAACTCTGAGATTAAAATTACTTTATACCTTTCTTTTAACGAACCAATTCTTTCTTCCTGTATTATATCCTTATATGCAATCTTTCTTTTATATATTACTATAACTGAAGTGTTCATCTTGTTGTGCTAATGAGGTTTGGCAATTTGGATCGATATATATATATATATATATATATATATATATGTGCCTGGTCCTACATTGTAACTGACTGACTGACTAATATACAATATGATTACCATTACTAGTTCAATAGTTTCATTCTATATAAAATCATTTAAACAATTGAATATTTTCACTTATCTATCCAAATAAAGGAACATAATATAATTTATTATTCCATTTGTCAACATGTCAACATTTCCGTTAAAAATAATTATAAAAAACAAATGACTAGATATACATAAATATAGTTTTACAAGGTTGTCAAATATTTCCGCTAAATCATGATTAGACTGCTTTTAGATGTTAGACCACCATTGTAAACCTGGAAGCACTGGACGGCCGTTTCGTTGTAATGTGGGACTCCTTAACAGTGCGCATCCACGATCCTGCTCGCGGATATTATTATTAAAGTTTAACTCGATAAGTTCGAATAAATTGAACATTGGGTAGATTTCGATAATGTAATAGGAAGACAAAGTTTATCAGGATTATCTAATATATATGTGCGTAATACATTTCGAACAAACTAATCCCACATAATATACTTGTTAAGACATTTTTATATGAAAATTAAAAGACCAGATAAGGGTGAGTGAACACATACCAAAATGGCGGCAGAAACAAATAAATTCCAATGGTCAAATAAGACCACAGGATTGACAGACATCATCCTCCATAGAGAAACATTTGATTGAAACTAGTCATAAAGTTGACATCAAATCAGCATTTGTAGTGTCATACCAAAGCCTTCAAGGACGTATACTAAGGTTTATTGAAGCCTTGGGTGTACGTAAACTAAAAACCCCTTTATGTGTTGAAAAACAATTTGTCCTTACACTTAACCTACCCTGGTAGCGCTGATTTACTATCCAGAGTTGTAATCACATTTGTTTTTGTGTACTTTAATATTTTCAGAATGGGTTTTGTGTAGAGTTTTAGTGGTTAAGTGCTCGCGCGCGAAGCCAGTAGGTCCTGGGTTCGAGCCCCACGTGGTGCGGGATCGTGGATGCGCACTGCTGAGGAGTCCCATACCAGGACGAAACGGCCGTCCAGTGCATCCAGGTTTTCCATGGTGGTCTAGCTTCAACTGACTCATGATTTCAACCTGTGAAACTTTAATATTTTTTCCTTTGTTATAACTTACCCTTAACCTGTTTAGTTGACCTTTTAATTTTCATATATAAATGTTCTTAACAAGTATATGTGAGATCAGATTGTTCGAAATGTATTGCGCAAATATATCACATAATTCTGATAAACTACGTCTTCTCATTGCATTATCGAAATTTTTTCAAAGGGACTAACTGTTTTAAATTGGCTAGATTGTTATAAATAAGTATAATATATTTGTAGATATCCTAATGAGTAGAAAAATTAGAATTTTCTGACATCTCATGACTCAGTTTACTGAGTTCGAATCCCAGATTCAATGGCAACTGTGAAATGTATATAGATCTGTCTGACGACCCCAACATAGGACGAAACGTGTTATAATTCCCTCTTATTACAACTCAGCTATTCCTATAACTTAGTATTCTTGGACACCGATTCACTCGACAAGTCCGCAAATTCGAACACGGTTGAACGGGAAAGAATTTATACTCCAAATAACAAGGTTAGGTGAAAGTAAGAAGCATAATAGGAAAAACTATAGTATATTTATAGTTTCTTTACATGAGAAGATTCTAGAGTGTTCTCCAAGTATCGACTAGCGCTGATTGGATAAGAATTAGCCATCTATTCTATGTTACAGCTATTTATTTTGATCTTATGATCATTCACTTGATGTTGTTTACTTGTATCTTCCCATTGTTATTTAGGACTGTAATTGATCAGTCTCTTATTGGTATATGTACATACTGTGTGGATTGACTCTACGTTGCCCTAATTTACAAGCATTATAAGCAAAGATGGATAGTGGCTAGCAGTGGAATCCATGACGTGCGTTTCGTCCTATTTCAGACTCGTCAGCTGAATGTACCTGCATCGCAATTTCCCTGTTCACGTCCTAGATTCCACAGTTAACCACTACTCATCTTTGCTTAGAAAACTTATAATGATTGTTATTTTTATTATTATTATAAATTAGCGGTATTTTCTTTCGCATGTTTATTTAGCTGAACAGTGGGAATCATTTCTCACAACAAAGTATCATCAACAATTTAACAAAAGGAAAATAGTATTACTATGCTATCCATATATATAAATATTTCAGTAACAGCATGATATTAAAATCATTTCCACAAATGAAAGAAGGTGATATTCATATTATTCATATAAGTTTATATTACCAATGGATTTATTATATAGTTACATAATTCACAACTATTTTGATTTGCTTACATTTTAGAATGCCTGCTGATACATTGAGAGATTGGCTAACATGAATACAGAATAAACCGAAATGAAATATCAAAGTAAGCTTCCTTCTTTTATGTTAATACCATTTTACTTTATATACACTATACTACAAACCATAATAATGATAATATTTATATGAGTTTAAATGCCATACAGTTTTCATAAGCCTATTTTATCCCACATCTTCTTTATGCCATTTTATTCAATGTGATTACAAAAGATGAAATGAATTACACTTTAACGAACTGTTTGTATTTAATGTAGTGTCTGCATTATTCATTTTGATGAATCGGTAAATGAATGAATATTTTTTCATTACTTAGATACTGAGTCGACATTAAATAGTGTTCATGTATCTAAGTTCAGTCAACCAGAGACAGTGAGTGACCATCTTTGATTGTGTTTAATAGGTTACTGTGTTACAACTGACATGGTTGAACTCCATTGGTCATGGCTTATCATTAAAATTTCAGAAATTGTTCCTCAAAGCTAGTCATTAATAAATACTTAATGGATTCATACTATTCAGGAGTTCTATACTAGGATATAACGTCCATTTAATGTTTACAAGTCTAACTTAGTTCGGTTCATGATTTCAGTGAAAGATATTTCATAATTTGATAGTATCTAAATACCTTTCAGTGATCTGATCAAACCTATGTAGTGTCGGTTACTATGTTTAATTCATATAACGTAATCTAACCTCTGGACAAGCTAAATTATTCATCATTCTTGAGTCACGTTTCGACAATGCTAATTATTCACTTACCAACCATGACTGTTTTTATATGAGCGAATGTATGTACATTTCTTATCCTATTCACCATATGTCTAGCTTATTTTTGCGTAACTATAAATATTGATTAAAGCTTGATTGAATGGAGTTGGTTCACATGCCTACTCCACCACTCATCCTTTTGATTTTATTCTCTCTTTTCTTCGCTTCATTTGCTGCGATCGTCTCGGCATCACGCCTGAGGATTGTCTGTTCCGACCAACGAGTGTACAAAATATACGTATTCAAACATCCATTCTCGTATTTAACTTATTTAATTCCGTTATTCACTAACGCGCATTTATACGAGGATTAACGATATATATATATATGTCGACAGCAGTTATTCATACATTATCACTGGAGTCAGATCTCGGGCCACTAAACCTATGATTATGTATTTGTTTCCAACTGTCTAAATAATATAACTTACCAGTTTCTTTTAACTTGTTCAGTATGATGTGATACAATGTATTTCATTAGTGACTGAAATCATATAAAGTTTTAAAAGCTCTCATAATGACCACTTAAGTTAATTCTACTTACCTTTATTGATTACGTCATATAAATAGAAGCTCTAATCTTAAAAATATTTCCTTTTCTTTTTCATTTGTTTAGAAAGGATCTTTTTTTCCCATATTTTACATAACTTGTATCATCTCAGCTTAAACTAGACACTTCACTATAGAAATGAAAAAAAAGACGTACGCATTTTGTACTCTTTAGTCCTATCAGGTGATAATTCAAATGGAAGCAGATAGTAAATGGGTGGTTGTGCAACAAAAATGAATATCAAATATTGACTGTCCAAAGTATCCTAAATTTCAGGTTGTGTCCAATACAACACGGTACTAGGATAATAAAGAACTTATTTATTTGTTTGTTTAGTTGTATACACAATGTGCATTTCTTTGCATAATGAAAATGAATTATTTTATTATTATAATTGCTTCACTTACTATATTATTATCAGTATAGGGTTGTGGAGATTATTAAGTTTTTGATTGAGATCATGAACCGATTGATGTTAGATCACCATTGAAAACCTGGAAGCACTGGATAGCTGTTTTGTGGGACTCTTCAGCAGTGTGCATCCACGATTCCATCTCAAGAGATTCGAACCCAGGATCTCCGGTTTAGTGCGCGAACGCTTTAACTCTAGGCCACTGAGCCGGTATTCAATAGTGTTAATCTCTAGCCTTAACCGATTCACGAAATTTCGCGACCATCGTCCATTGTACTGAGGTAGTTACTTGTCACTACCCGACACGGATTAGCTATTAGTGGTTTTATTCAATATTATATTTTTGGTACAATATAGAATCCTCAGCTCAAAATATTTTAGCGAGTTTTCGTTTTTTATTTCTTGATCGATATTGACGATAAATACTGAGTGGTCGCTAGTAAAATATTAGTATTTCAGAAGTTGACATCTGAATAATATTCATTCTTTTCAATGCATTTCGCCAGCCATCATGATGTCTCCAACTGTATGTTTTTGTAAATTGTACAATGAAAGGTCGTAAACTTTTCACAAACACACCTGAATAGATTACGCAATTAACTAACATAATGATATGTTAAAACAAACAAGGAAACAGATAACTTGTTGAAATAGATAACAGGAACAGGTAACCCAGATATTCAAATAGGCCGCCGTGTTCTTGTTTTCACTTCACTTATTATTTTATTATTTATCTAAAAGGGGATGTCAAGTATATATTTTAACAGTACTTATTATGAAATATTTTAATTTTGAAACAATGTAACAATTCCAAAGTAAGTCGATCCTCCTAAGGTTAGATTTGACAGTTTCTAAAAAATGAGCATTGAGTAGAAAGTTAACAATAAATATATTTTCGTTATATCGTAATGAGTAGAAAAAATTGTATTTCTGACGTTTCGTAACTTAGTGTAAGCCGCTTCTTCAGAGTGAATAGGTAACCGAAATTTGCTCAGGATTAATCAACCAAAATACCCATAGTCATTACTTTAAATCCATTACGGCAATAAAGTGTAACTTTGTCATAAAGTTGTCTAATCAATGGTATTAAATAATCAGATTATGGTGGACAGGAATTTGGGAAAATTACAGCCATAATTCTAAAACGTAACTATATAAATAAATACTAAAGAACTGATATATTATAGAGTTCACAGAAAGTACCCTTTTAAATATTCGTAGTGAAGTGGAAATTAATTGATTGAATCTTTTAAAGAAATTTAATTCAAGTATATTGAGTGTGAAGACAATACCTACAAATAATCGTAGATCGTCGGGAACTATCGAGAATTGATTGAAGTCAAACTTATACATAACTGGATTGCAGCTAATTGGTCTGAACATTAAGCTTTAGTGCAAGACCGAAGGTTCTAAGTCTGATCGTTGATAATGAGGTTGTAGATGTGGAATGATACTAGGATAAAATAATTATCCAATACTATCAGGTTTTCATTGTTTTTGACAACATAGCATGATTTGTTATTTCTACTCAGTTCACAAATCTTCACAAACCTAATACTGACAATGATAGTTCATTTCATTTCTTGTGAATAAGTTTATTATTTCTTGGAATTTAAATTTGTCTAGATATTCTATAGAGTGTCATGAATTATTGATATTTCTTGTTTTCAATCTATTCTATCTTCATTAATCATACTTAATAAGTGAATGAATAGAAATAAACCTCGGATAATATCTCTCTTGAGACTAAAATTTTATGATTGAGAAGAAAAAATCAATTATTCACATGGTTTATTTTATTTCTGTAAATAGTTAAAGGTTAAACTTTTAACTATACTAAAACTATGTTGATCAAATTCACTTGGTATTATTTGGCTTGTATCTCCTCATTGAGGTTTAAGACTGCAATTGATCAGTATGCACATATGCCAATAACAGTGTGATCAATTTCAGTCTTAAACATCAATGGCAAGATACAAGTCAAACAATATCAAGTGAATTTAAATTCACCCCAATGCTCAAGCAAGTGGCTATCAGGACTCAGTAGCTAAGTGGATAACGGGATGGTGTTTGAAGCGAATGGTACTGGGTTCGAGTCCCAGAGTGAACATCGACTCTGAGATGCAGCTACATACAGCTGGTGAGTCCCAGGTAGTACGAAACGCGCGTCCTGGATTCCACTGCTAGCCACTATCCATCATTGCTTACAAAAATATATTGATCAAGTTTTCTTTTGTCAATCGTTTTAGTTTCTGAGTATCGTAATACGAATATAATCAAGTTATTTACTGAATAATAATAAATATATATATTTTTTGTATCTTTGTATTTCTAATGTTTCGTGACTTAATATAAGTCACTTCTTTAAAGGACACAATGCTCAATTAATTTCAAACTATCAACTATCTAACTTTGGTATTGATACATATTTACTGAATTTACAGAATGATCTGTGTTTAACAAGTGATATAAAACTGAACTATTATTTTTAAGTGTATGAATCTTTAATTGTCATTCTAAACTAAAACTTACCTATAATTTAAATATGAGAACTCCACCAGGCATCAATTAGAGTTTTTGATGTACTCATGGAATTCGATTAATTGTTGCCAATAATTATGTTGCTACGGATTAGATAGTTAATACCGTGAGCCACTACAAATCTCTATTCCAAAATCATCTACATAAACCAATATTTTTCAGAGGCTATAAGCTTACTATTATTCACACAGATAACTACAAATAGTACGGTTACTTCATTCGAGACATTCAAGTAATCTTTTGTTATCAAAAGAGGTTTTATGTGAATATTGTAGTAATTTCAATAATTGAGATCATGAGTCAATTAAAGCTAGACCATCATGGGAAACCACATTGTGGGACTCTTCAGCAGTGCGCATCCACGATCCTGCCTCGCGAGGTTCGGACCCGGGATGATTATATCCATCAGTTTACTTTATAAGAATGATGAACAAACATTACCATTAACATAAAAGTGAACACTGAACTATAAAGTTTAGTGTATTTTAAAATCTGTCCAAACCTCTTTTTTACACATGCACAAGGGAAATTTATCTCACTTTTATAAACAAAAAGTTTACTTTTATTGTTATTTTCTTCACTCTCTCTCTCTTTGTTTCTCTCTTCATTTTATCTCAATTCATTATGCCTAGTTTTCTAGTCTACTTTAAAAATTAAAAATCAATATTTATGATATTACTGATAATCGTATATTATTAAGTAAACACTGATTGTATAGTTAAGAAAACTTTCATTTCATTACGATTCACTTCGTATTCTTCACTATCTTCTTCATTATCTTCACTCACTTTGACTTAACTAATCACTCTTTCATCCACTACTTAATTTCATCTCTTACACTTGATTAAACTAAAATACAATTAACCTCTCAAAGTGGTAAAGAAAAAACAATTTTCTATCATGAATCGATAAACAAAAAACGAAATTTCCAGAAAAAAAATAAAATTATCGACAATAATGATCAGGAGTAATTTGAGATTAGGGATGTGGTGGTGTTGGCTTGCGGGGGGGGGATTACAAGTTGTTTAAATAATAAAAGTAAAGACGTTCCCCTTAGGTTTTAGATAAGAATAAAAAATCATATCTTGCCTGTTACTGTTGTTATTATTATTATTATTATTCGTATTTCCATTCAGGTAAGGGAGAAAAAAAGCAAAAATATAAAACGATGAACGAGGTAAATAATTTTGTTTCTGTTTTTTTGATGCTAAGTAGAATGTTATGCAAGAATAATCCGTGGAGTAAACTACGAAATTCAATAGTTTCGAAAAACCACCTTTAGTAATAGTTATTATGTACAGTCTAGTAACTAGCTTTCGGAAGTAACCCTCGCAGAGTAAATGAACTGCCATGACGAGTAGAATTCAACAACACCAGAGGTGAATCAGCTACATGTCAGTGTGATTAAATGGTGAATGTGTGATATGTCGAACTGATTATAGTTAAAAGTGTGAACTACTAAATGTCAATTTGGTGGTCTAAATGCCAAGAACCAGGTGTGGCACATAAAGGTCTTAGGTTTGATCCTGTACTTGAATGAAACATTTCTCCACTGATTCCTGATTTTCAGTGGTTCTATAAAAAATATCAATCTGTGAATTATAAAATTGATACGTTGTTGGAGACTTTACTTCATATACCTTTCGACTTGTATCTATAAAGTATGTACTGATATACGTATACGGTATTGTTGAAATTCAACTACTGTAGGATAAACTCAGTATGAAGTTAGTATTCATTACAGACTGTAATCAGATTGAGAACTCCACAAAACTATTTAATAGTGCATAGTCGTTTTACATTAATTTAATGCTTAACAGTATTAAGTGACAAAGACCACATGTGAAAATGATTTTATATTCATCAGATTTCACAAACTAATATCTCTAATAATAACTCTGAAAATACTTTTCTGTTCAGTAATAATATTTAACAAGCACTCAACGTACTGTAATCTAATTTAAACAAAACAATTTAAATCACGCCTAAACACAGATAAAAGGCAAACAGTATGATTTTAAAAGAGGGATTAACAGTGGTCGACAGTAAGACAAGCTATGAATACAAACTTATCGTTCCCGTAACAAACAATTACATATTTCTACATCAGCTTAGACAATATGGTAATTTAATGGTTGAATTCATAAGTCGATTGAACCTAGACCACCATGGAAAACATGGAAGAACTGGACGGCCATTTCATCTTATTGTGTGACTCCTCAGCAGTGAGCATCCACAATCCCACCTCATGAGATTCGAACCAAAACCTATAAGTCTCGCGCGCGAACGCTTAACCACTAGACCACTTAGCCGGCATCCAACATTGTTATTGCCTAACTTCAATCAATCCACGAAGTTGCGCCACCGTCCATCATTGTTGTCATTGAGTTACTATCTCACACCAGACCCGGTTGAACTCCATTGATCACAGCTTAATTGACTCATGTTTGTTGTCAAAAGCTATATGATCGTTACTGACAGATTTGTCCTGATCGTTTCTCCTCATGACCTGGTTTCTGACCTTGGGTTCGTTAATCTTATTTTATTGAATCGATCATTGATAGACCACAATTCAAAACCGGGAATCACTGGACGGCCGTTTTGTTTTAGTATGAGAGTCCTCAGGAGTGTGCACCTACGATCTCACACGCGAGATTCGGACCCAGGACATTCGGTCTCGTGCGCGAGCGCTTAACCTCTAGACCACTATACCGGCATCGGACGGTGTTAACAGTTGATAGAATTGGTTGGTTTCTCCAAAGTGAAGCTTGATCGGACTGCTAGACTCCTAAAAACTCTGTCCATGTTGTTTCCTTTGTCTAATATTCCAACGTTTAAGCGTCAAGATCATATTTATAGTTGTTCACATGCGTCGATATGAGCAAAGCTATGCTGTGACTTTTAACAGTTTACTGAAGTTCATGTAAATTCAAAAAGAGAAAGTGGTCACATTGTTTTATTTAGTAGTTTTTACAGTTGCTGAAATTTATCTTATAAATGATGTATGACTTGTAATGGTTTGTTGTTGTATGTGTTTGATCTTTATTTGATCTTACATTTGTATTATAGGCTGGTTGGGTATAATTATGCTTAAACCTTTTAATAACATATGTTCTAATCTTCATATAATAAGATAGAGTTGTACATTTAATGGTTTTTATTTAATAATGTAACTATTCTATAAACGTTACGTCAATGAATTTAGTTTATTTTTATTGAATCAGGAAATGTTAGTAAATTATTATGTAATATCACAGATTGAAATCATGAGTAAATTAAACCTAGACCACCATGGAAAACCTAGAAGCACTGGAAGGCCGTTTCGTCACACCATGGGACTCCTCAGCAGTGCGCATCCACGATCCTGCACCCCGTGGGACTCGAACCCACGACCTGTCACTCGCGCAAAGCGCCTAACCACTAGACCACCGAGCCGGCATTCAGTGTTCTTAATGCATTACTCCAATCAATCCACGAATTTGCGCCACCGTACACCATTGTCTTCAGTGAGCTGATATCTCACAACAGACCTGGTTGAACTCCACTGGTAACGGCTTTTCCCTAGAACTCCAGGAGTATCTCTTGAAGTCAGTCACTAGTGAGGAGATGATTATTATCAGAAGGGGTTTGTGGAGATTTTAGAAATTTCACAGGTTGAACTCATGAGTCGATTGAAGCTAGTTGGTTAAGCGCTTGGCGTGAGACTGATAGGTCCTGAGCTCGAATCCCGCGGGGTGCGGGATCTCGGCTGCGCACTGCTGAGGAGTCCCACGCTAGGACGAAACGGCTGTCCAGTGCTTGCAGGTTTTCCATGGTGGTTTAGCTTCAATTGACTTATGATTTCAGTCTGTGAAATTTCTAAAATCTCCACATACCCCTTCTGATATTATGTAATAATCGAAAATCGATTACCAATCTATTATTCAGTGAATTAGTTATGTTTATAATTATCTATCATCTGAAATATACCGGAAGTGTCAAATATAGTCTCATACCTCATTGACTTCAATGGAAACTGGTATATATATACACAAACTAGTTATCATAATTGTTATTATTATGATTAATACCATTATTATTATTATTATTATTATTATTATTATTATTATTATTATTATTATTATTATTATTATTATTATTATCTATTCAAGTCATTAACCATCCATTATTAGTTGTTCATTTGAATGAACTATTAATATAATTTTTATAGACAATGATGAAAAACAATTATGTTTGTTGATTTCAGTAAATAAGAACCTAATTTATGTGTTATTCTAAGTTAATATTCAATAATTCGGTAGTTTAAAATGTTTATTCTCAATAAGGAATAAATGTGGGGCTAACGTTGGAACTCAGAACGTACATTTCGTCCTATGTCAGCTGAATATACTTGCATCATAGGGTTTATGTTCATTTCGGGAATCGAACCCAGTGCCGTTTGCTTCAAATGGCATCGATTTATCTACTGAGCTATTGAATCTAGATAGCCACTGACTTACACAAAAGATATGATAATTATTTCAATTTAACATGATATTTTTGACTGAAATTTCACCAATCATATTTGTCATAAAAAAGGATCCCGTTAAGATTGTTTCAATATAGCCATTATAACACAAATTGATACAGAATAGACGAATTGATCATATTTCAATTAAAATTAACAACGAGATCATCCAAATCACTTTTCTTAATTGATTTACTTTCAATTTTATGTTTTCCAACATCAGACTGATGAAAACAATCAATGTGTTTGTATTTTCTGAACGAGATAACTTGAGTTCAACTACTATTGCTAATGGTACTACTGATAATAACGAAAACTGTAATACTGTAGTGAACAAGAACACCAGTGGGGACAATCGAATGTATTTAACACAAAATTACAGGACTTGTTAATAAAATCTAACAATCATAAAGTAAATGCTTAATTTGCAAAATGTCCACCAACTATCTCAAAATGACTTAGACTTCATTGTTCTTGCATTTTCATACAAATTGCATTCTGTTTCCATTCTTTACAGTTTGATCCTCTTGTCTCTCTGCTGCCATACATTTTGTTCACGATCAACATCATATACCACTTATATAAATATAAATAGCACACACCACAATACTACTACTGCTACTACTGATAATGATACTATTATCTGTATATTAAAATATTCTATCCTGGTGACAAGTAAAATAATGATATTTATCATCTAATATTATGCAAAGTTAAAATATTTTCCACGCTAATAATCCAAATAGTAGTCAGGTTTAGGGTAAAGTATATCGTTTAAAGTTAAATTAGGTGAATTCAGGATTGTCGAACAAACTTGAATAAAATTGTTCCTGTTGATATGATTCATATGGAATGTTGACTTGAATCAGATTATATGTTAAGTGAAAATGTCAAGATCCATGATCAGAATAAATATGGATCAGATAGGGTGAGAGAAATAATAGTGCAATTACAATTCCACCAAATGTGTAGTGGAAGACTATATTGGGTGAATGCGAAGTGAATGAATCATGTATACGGGAGACTAGTAATGATGTTTAACCAATAATAATAATAATAATAATAATAATAATAATAATAATAATAATAATAATAATAATAATAATAATAATAATAATAATAATAATAATAATAATAATAATGATAATATAAAGATTTGTGGATAGAGATAACAGAGACAATTACATTTGACTACGAAAGATCAAATTAGGTTATTCAACAGCTAAGATTACCATTGATTAATTAGCCTTAATGTTGGCCAAGGGAAGAGGAGCGGTTGAAGATATTTTTTTGTATGCATAGCTCCAGTTTCTTAAAACGGATGGCTACTGCTTCAACCGTTTGAAGGACTTTCAGTATGGCAAGCTTTCGCAAAAAGTTACCTTTAGACGGGAACTAACAATCTTAATGCCCAACTTCAGTCGATCCATTCTCCTGCGTGCTAGATCGTGAATGCGCACTGTTGAGGAGTCCTATACTAGGATTAAACGGCCATGCAGTGTTTACTGGTTTTTAAAAGTGTTCCAGCTTACATTGAATCATGAATTCAACTTTGAAAAATAATACAATCCCCGTTCTCTGAGAAAATGGATTAATAATAGATTTTGTAAAAAAACTGTTATCATCTTTTATTCAAGAATGGCATAAGTAGATCACATGATATGGTGCCGAATTCAAGTTTCATCGCTCGGTAATAAAGTAATATTTTCCATTAAGCTTTAGATGGTGTTTTTTTCTTTCATTGAGGCTATCAAGATGAGTCAGTATACAAGAACAGAGAGAGAGAGAGAGGAAGAGAAAGGAAGAGAATAAATATTTACATAATGAAAAACTCAATCCGAAATACAAATATTTATTCTATTCTTACTTTTTCTAAATTATTTACTTCTATCTTATTATTCTGTTTAATTTGACTACAAGTTAATATTAGATATTTACAATGTTTATATTCACAAATGTGTTTATTAAAGCTGTGTAATTTCTAGGCATTTCATTTTAGACTTTACATACTTACGCCTGTTACCCCCAATCGAGAATAGGCTGCCAACTTGCATTCTCCAACCCATTCTGCCCTGACATTTCCTTTCTATTTCTATCTGATTGTTGTTCATTCTTTTCATGTCTGTCTCCATTTCTCGGCGAATTGGGTTCTTTGGTCATCCTCTTCTCCTTTAGCCCTGAGGGTTCCATGTAGGGGCTTGCCTTGTGACACAGTTGGGTGCGTTCATTAATATGTGTCCTATCCACTTCCAGCATTTCTTCCTGATTTCTTCCTCCGCTGAGATCTGGTTTGTTCTCTCCCATAGTAGGTAGTTGCTGTTATCGTCTGGCCAACGGATCCGAAGTATTTTGCGCAGACAATTTTTTAATAAACACTTGTATTTTCTGGATGATGACTTTCGTAGTTCTCCAAGTTTCAACTCCATACAGTGGAACTGTCTTGGCACTTTTATCGAAAATTCTGTTTTTGTGTTGGTTGACAGTAGTTTTGAGTTCCATATGTTTTTCAATTGTAGAAATGCTGCTCTTGCTTTGCTCCATTTCTTTTTTTGTTAGCGTATTATTTAAATATACAATACTAGTACAAAATAAAGCAAGAAGTGAGAAATATTTAGATGGTTAGTTTTAAACTGATAATAGATATTACGTCAGTGGTCTTGAGTGCTGTTAGAGGTGTGAGGGTGGTTATCACTTCCCGGTTGTCCACACCGTGGAAGGATTCTTCTGGAGATGCCTGAAAAGGAAATTGGACTAGAGGTGGTCTTAGTGACCACCAGAGAGTGACCACAGTGCCCAAGGGACAACTGCTTGAGGTCGGTCACACACGACCTTTTTATGGGTAAGTTGTGTGTTAGCTCCGTACTCGTTGAGACCTTACCGCCGGACACGGATATCCGTGGGATAAGGCGAGGTGTGCATTTTTAGGGTCGACCTTTTCTAACCCCACTCCTCCTTGTGGGAAGGCAGCATCGCTGTCATGCTGGTTTTCTGAAGGAAGCACCTTACTGCTGTCACACCTCTGTACAGTCAGCAGTACGACTTCGCCTTCGGACCTTGGGTTTGTTGATTTTAGACTTACCGCTCTTCAACCGACCTGTCTGGCATCGTAGGACCTTGACGAACGGTTGTTCCAGCCGCTATAGCTCGGTTGCTTCATCACGACAGGCAAGCCCGACCACCACGTCAAGGTAGCAACAACGGTCGGGATAGAAATTACGTAACTGATATTGAGCATGAAAAGCTTTATTACTAGTATTTTTTAATACAAACATTGTATATATGGAGTTTACAAAATGCATCTTGTTATTGATTGAATAATTTATTTCTATCCTTTGGGATTTTCAAATAAATGTACATATTAAATAAGATTAAAAATGTTAGTTGAAACCACTAGATTAGATTCAATTCATCATATCATCAACGATGTTTACTAGAAGTATACTTCACCGACGAACTAATTAGACAATGGTAATTAAATATTTGCTTGATGTTCTAAATGTGATGATAGACAGTTTGTAAGTAAAACATAACAATATGTAGTTACTAAGGTACTTAAAATAACTAAATAAAATAAAGATGGACTTAATCGATTCTTAAAATGATAATGAAAATGTGATTACTATTTAATGGAGAAAAATGTATATAGTACTTTAACATGACTTATCAAGTTCTGTAGTGGCTTTGGTTCGTTAATCGATCACCTCGATAAGCATTATAATATAAATCTCAATAATGTTTTAAATGAGAAGGCAAAGAGAAGTGGTAACTACGGTTTATTAGCGGATAGCGCAGATCACAAAGCTCTAAACGCATCGAGTGAATTTGAAACAAATTGGTGAATATGTGTAAGCCAGCTAATAAATATATAAATTTATAGACAAATCTCATAAGGCGCAGCTACGTAAGTCAAAGGTTAATAATAGGTTTGAGTACATATATACATGGGAAGGAGAACGAATCATCGAGTGATATTTAAGCAATCAACATTTTAGCCCGAGTCTCTCATATGATCTAGTGATTGAAACAGTAGAAAAATATTTGCGAATTGTTACTATTCAAATAACATTGTCTATTAAATAAGTTAATATAAGGGCTTAACCAAAATGAACCATAATCGAAATTAGTTATAGGATAGTTACTATAGTATCTAAGATAACTGAACGAAACTTAGTAACAAAAATGAATGAACTAAATGAATAAGTACCCATTCATTTGGTTAGAAAATGATTCTTCCACATCATTTATAATAATTACTGTTATCTGCCAGTCTTGTAACCAAATATTACACCAGCCATAAACTATTAATTTTTACCTTTAAACCCAGAGTATTTTAACATATTTGTTCAGTTTAAACATCACGTTTATAGTAACTAGAACATAACTACTTGAGAAAGAAACAATTTTTCCTTCAACTTCTTCATATTTGTTTTTTTTTTACTAAACGATTATCCAAAGAGATAATTAATTAATTGACATAAAGATTAGTCTAGAATGTTTCCCTCAAAATATGTCACACATATATGTTTACTAAATCCATTACGTGTTTAAAAAGTATTAACTGGTAAAAGAAAAGAGAACGAAGAAATACACTCACTATGACAACAAAACCAATATTAATAGTAATGTTAATACTAATGAACATCTAAAGCCGTATATTGACAGAATGATATAAGACACATAGTTATAAATTCTTATATTTTGGTGAAAATTGTTAAAAATGAATTTAGTAGTTAGAGTTAGATCACCTTGAAATACCTGGAAACACTGGACAGCCAGTTCGTCCTAGTATGGGACTCCTCAGCAGTGTTTATCCACGATCCCTCCCACTGAGATTCGAACCCAAGACCTATCAGTCTCGTGCGCGGGCGCTTAAAATGTGGACCAATGAGCCAGTATCAAACGGTATTATATATATGAAATAATGAGTATATTAATAAAGAAATAATATGATTTCAAGATAATGTTTGACAACCGTTTTATTTTGGTCCAATACTGCATAGTAATTACTTACGCCTGTTGCTTTGAGTTTCAGATGTCCTTCACTTGTAAATTTACTGCTCTTGGTTTATCAAATCCAGATTTCCCATCTGCATCAGATTCACCATGTTCATCAATGATAAATACTTTTATACTACTACTTACTTACTTACACATGTTACTTCTAATCGAGCATAGGCCGCCGACCAGCACTTTCCAACCCACTCTGTCCTCAGTCTTCTTTTCTAGTTCCATCCAATTCTTGTTCATTTTTCTCATGTCTATCTCCATTTAACCAAGTAATGTGTTCCTTGGTCTTCCTCTTTTCCTCTGGCCTTGAGGATTCTATGTGAGGGCTTATCTTGTGACGCAGTTGGGTTCTTTTCTTCAATGTGTGTCCTATCCACTTCCAGCGCTCCCTCCTGATTTCTTCCTCCGATAAAATCTGGTTTGTTCTCTCCCATAGTACGTTGTTGCTAATAGTGTCCGGCCAACGGATCTGAAGTATTTTGCGTCAACAACTGTTAATAAACACTTGTATTTTCTGGATGATGACTTTCGTAGTTCTCCAGGTTTCCGGCCCATACAGTAGAACTGTCTTGACATTTGTATTGAGAATCCTGACCTTGGTGTTGGTTGACAGAGAGTTGCTTTGAGTTCCAGATGTTCCTCAGTTGTAAATATGCTGCTCTTGCTTTGTCGATCCGCGCCTTCACATCTGCATCAGATCCACCGTGTTCATCAATGATACTGCTCAGATATGTAAAGATTTTTACATCTTCCAAATCGTCTCTGTCAATTGTGATTGGATTTCTGCATGTTGTGTTGTATCGGAGAATCTTGCTTTTCCCTTTGTGTATATTGAGACCTACTGCTGCTGCTGAGGCTGCTGCCACACTGTTCGTCTTCTTCTGCATTTGTTGTTGCGTTTGGAATAGAAGGGCCAGATCATCTGCGAAGTCTAGATCGTCCAACTGCATCCTAGATGTCCATTGTATCCCGTGCTTCTCTTCAGACGTTGACGTCTTCATGATCCAGTCGATCACCAGGAGAAATGGAAAGAGTGAGAGTAAGCAACCTTGCCTAATACTGGTCTTCACTTCGAACGACTTTGTCAATTGTCCTCCATGAACGATTTTGCAGTTTACACCATCATATGAGTTCTGTATGATATTGACTATCTTCTGAGGCACGCCATAGTATCAAAGAAGCTTCCATAGTGTTGTTCTGTCCACACTATCAAATGCTTTTTCGTAGTCAATGAAGTTGATGTACAGTGATGAATTCCATTCAATTGATTGTTCCACAATGATCCGTAGAGTTGCCATTCGTTCCGTACACGATCGATCCTTACGGAATCCTGCCTGTTGATCTTGAAGTTGGGCGTCTACTCAGTCCTTCATCCTGCTTAACATTACTCTTTTGAAGACTTTTCCCGGCATTGAGAGAAGAGTGATGCCCCTGTAGTTATCACACTTGCTGAGATCGCCTTTCTTCGGTATTTTGATCAGGAGTCCTTCTTTCCAGTCTTTTGGTACATGTTCCTCAACCCAAATCTTATTGAAGGGAATGTGGAGTATCCTTGCAGTTGCCGCTACGTCTGCTTTTAGTGCCTCTGCTGGAATGTTGTCTGGTTCTGCTGCTTTGCCACTCTTGATTTGTCTGATGGCCATGCTGATTTCTTCAATTGTTGGTGGGCCAACATTGATTGGGAGGTCTGTGGGTGCTGCTTCGATATTGGGTGGGTTCAGTGGAGCTGGTCGATTCAAGAGTTCTTTGAAGTGTTCTACCCACCTGCTTTGTTGCTCTTCAATGTTGGTGGTTACCTCGCCTTCCTTGCTTTCCACTGGTCGTTCTGGTTTGCGGCGATTTCCAGAGAGTTTCTTTGTTATGTCATTCAGTTGTCTCATGTTTCCTTCTCTTGCAGCCTTTTCCGCCATCGTTGCTTAATCTTCCACATATTTACGTTTGTCAGTTCTGATGCTCCTTTTCAATTGCTTGTTTTCTTTGCGTATTCAGCTTGTGCCTTGGCTTTTTCTGCTCTTGTTCGACTGGTATTGATTGCTGCGTTTATATGGGGATATGGTTGCTGCATTCTTGTTCCTCCTTTCTTGAATCTTGTCCAGTGTATCAACAGTGATCCATTCCTTGTGATGGTGCTTCTTGTGACCCAGGACCTCATGACATGTTGAAGTGATTGCCTCTTTGACCCCCTTCCAGTTGCTCTCCACAGTAGTTCCTTCTCCATTGAGTAGATCATGAAAGGCCTGAAACTTATTTGTGAGGACTATCTTGAATTTGTTGGGTTTGTTAGTATCCTGAAGATTGAACTTTTGTGATATTGTCCACATCAATGCAACTCCTTGTGTCTGTGGAGCATTTTCTTCTTCATGGCCGGAGTATAACAGAAGCTCTTCTGAAGTTAGTCTTTGTTGTTCAACTTGCGTCCAATGTAATTCACTGATCCCAAGCACCTATAGGTTGTATCTCTTCATTTCTGCAGCGATTTGGAGGGCTCTTCCGGTGTCCCACACTGTACGAACATTCCATGTGCCTAAATAAATGGTCTCTCTGGTTGTCAGAAGTGGCATCGGCCTCGTAACTTCCGAAGGAACTCGGCTTTCATCATGAGGCGTCATAACTCTTCCAAATGAAGACCTTCTGACTCCCAGGGCAGAGTTTAAAAGGTTTGAATAATTTTTCTGGTTAGCTTTTTTTTAGCGAGTTAGTTTTCTACAGGATGGGGTAGCTAACCCCATGCCCAACCCTCCTTCTTTATCCGGGCTTGGGACCGGCAGTAGCCCCAGGGGGGACTCCAGGCGGAGTTATTGCACAGTAATACTTACCCGTTATTAAGAACAGGACTAGATCCTTAATCACTGAAGTTTGCATGCCAAACACAATGACAATGTCACAATTCTTCATATAAAATGATCCGCTTGTTCCCATGAAGTTATTTTGATGTACATTAGATGATTTGTTAGTATCACCGTTTAATACAAGTATAGAATATTAGTAGAAGCTATTCAGCTGTTTACATAAGAGATTGTTTGTGTCTAGTCAACCATTAAAAACTAGAAGACAACAGATTATCTTTTCTTATCAGTCTTCAGTCATAAGCTTCTAGACTTTATCCCCACAAGGATCATAGGTGTACAATTCTGCAGTTTGCACGATTGTTTGATTGAAAATAATATATTATCTAAACTGTCAACAGATTATTTGTTGTACTTTATACTAACTAGTTGCTGAAATTATAATCTACAATCATTTAGTCTTTATTGGCATATGCCCATTTTAAATGTGTAATATCGATTAATAGTGAGGCCGTTGGAGAGCTATCATTTAAATCCGATACTTTTCATTGTTAAGCTCTTTAATGAAATTTCAATATGAACATCAATATTAGGATGCAGGCGTATCCAGATGATAAATCCTAACTAGGATAAAATGCACACATTATCTACTAATGTTTGCAACTATCCAACCTTGACTTAAGGAAAAACACATCTAGAGATTATTTTCAAACTTTTACGGTAGCGAGAATGATAGTTCCTGGGTTCCAAACTCACAGTGAGCAGAATCGTGGATGAGCACTGCTGAGGAGCTCCATACTAGGACGAAACGGCCATCCAGTGGTTCCAGATTTTCCATGGTGGTCTACCTTCAATTGACTCATGATTGCGACTATTGCAATAAAGAATAATTAATTTTTCTTTATATTTTAAATCAATATATGAAATCCAGTTTCCTCCAAATGTGATAAATACTGAAAACCACGACAAATTTAGTTAAACAATGTGACCAGGAAAACAAAACAGAATAAAAAAACAATAAGATACTAATAATTCAATTTAATTGAAATATAACGTTTTGTAAATTTCATAGGTTCTATCTATCATTACCCTTTAATTTTGAATGTGTATTCATTTATAATCTGTAAGTATTGTTTTAGTTAACTACCCATTTCATCTCGTTTCACTTATCTACCCTTTTAGTGTTTATTCATTGCTTATTGCGCATAGTTTACGTCTGTTACTACCCCCCCCCCGGCATTGTGAAAGAGCATAAGCCTCCCATTTGCATTCTTAACACAATAAACAAATTAGTATATATATATATATATATTCAATTACTCGTTCACTATTCTAAAATCTAGATTTAAATTTTATAAATCTGTCAATATTTTTTTTAGTAATTCAGTCTTTTTATTCCTAAAATAACCAACTAGCAACAACAAAAAGGGACAAAATTTGAAAACTACAATTTTTTTTGGTAAAGGAAATCATTACAACACTCTCCTCTCCCTTTCCCTCTCTCTCTCTCTCTCTATATATATATATATATATAGGGATTGTCCACTTTTAAATTTCTATCCACTGTATATTCAAACTGGTAACAATAATAATAATAAACAATTTAAACTAAATAATGAATAAATGAATGTTGAAATGGGTTTTAATTATTGGGATTGTAATCATTCTTTATTTGTTAAATTATAAATTAGTATTTACGTCGTTATTAGCTTAGACAGACTCATGAATTGAACTATTAAAATTTATTACAATCTCAATAAACCCCTATTCTGTTTATTAATAATCACCATGTGATCACCAGTGACTGAATTCAAGATGTATTCGA
Organism: Schistosoma guineensis; assembly: GCA_944470375.2. NCBI lineage: Eukaryota > Metazoa > Platyhelminthes > Trematoda > Strigeidida > Schistosomatidae > Schistosoma > Schistosoma guineensis. The sequence continues at coordinate 83,789,861 of OX103894.1, read as the reverse complement.
TGAAGTTCTAGGGAGAAGCCTGTCTGGTAGAGACAGATATCCACCTAAGATAATAAATGAATCGATTAAAGTTAGATATTAACACCGTTGGATACTGGCTTAGTGAGAGCGAGACCGAAGGTCCTGAGTCCAGATCCCATGTTCAAGATCGTGCATGCTTACTACCGACGAGTCCTACATAAGGACGAGACAACCATCCAGTGCTTCCAGGTTTTCGATAGGTGGTATAGCTTAGATTGACTAGTGAGTACAACTATTAAAATTATTAAAAATAATTGGTTTATTCTGAACATTTTTATTGTTCTGTTTAATTTTAGTCAATTTATTCATTGTATAATAATGTATAGTTCAGTTTGTTTGAAAGGATGTGAACAATTTGTATGCGGAAATTCAGTAATTCATTATGATAACTAAGAAACGTCAATTATCTGTATTATTCTTGTTTGAAACTATTTAAGAATGTTAAAACCAAATCTAACTTCGAAATTTTATGAATTTTTGAGAATAACTTAATTGCACAGTAACCGTTTGCTTACCAATAATTAATCTTAGGAAATTACAATTGATCTAGGTAAATCACACTGAAACCCAGATAATTAACACCGATAAATTAGAATTATTTCCAAGTCTTATTACGTAATGATTAATATTGAAACCACGGCTCGTTGAACTTTGATTCAGTCATCAAAATGTACAGCGCTTACCGTGAAACTTGTGATTTTTGTGTTTATACCTTCTCTAAGGTACTGAATGAATTACGATGAAGAATCCAATTTCAAAATAACTACCGATATCATATTTTAGTGGACCGAAGATCTGACTCCGATTAGGTTTCGAATTGTGATGTTATTGGCTGTTGTAAACTAAAAGAGTAAGTATAAGGTATTCATGATACTTGCTGTAATCATAATCACAAAAAGAAGTACTGTTAACTGATACGAGAAATATTCAGAACATCCAAAACCCGTTGCATTTGATATCAATCTTGTTTCGGATTTTTGGTATAACTGTAGTGTCTAATACTAAGTTAAGCCGACATAAGTTATTCTAGCTTCTGGACAAACCAATTCATTCATTTGTCTCAAGATACATTTTGACAATGTTAATTATTCGCTTATTAACCTTGACCGTTTTTATATGGTCGTATGTGTTCTAATTGCTTACTCTATTCATCACGTATTTATAAATTATTTTTGTCTGACTATAAATATTGAGTTACACTTGATTAAATCGAGTTGGTTCAATTTCCTTCGCTTCGCTTTCCCGTTTTTTTCCATTCTAAATGATTGTCTCTGTCACACAAATAGCGTTAGCCTAGGTAATATAAGGGATTAAATGGGACGTTTATGTTCACAGGATCTTCGTAGGATCAAACTGGAGTCAATTACATGGGTCACAAAATATCAAATCAATAAGGTACTTATAATATTCCTTTATCGATCCTTGTGTTCCGTAAACTGTTTGACCCTAACTTTCGATTCAATTAGTTGATATTAACTTCAATTTAAAAAAAATTATTTATGTACTTTAAATGGAATTGTTCATGTCATGTAGAAGAACCCCATTCAATTCACGTATACAATGAAAAGTTAAGAATAAAGAAAAGTCTATAAACATACATTTGGATATCCATGAACTAAATGCTTTCTTCTCGAATTTCTATCAAATTATAGCAGAAAGACCTATAACTGAATTAATTAAAGCTTACTAATGTCTGTAGAGATATTAGCTATCCGAAGCCTATAATAAAACTTTTCGGCGAGACTATAATTTATGGACGAACAAATCAGATTTAAGACAAAAGGTCTTGGATTTGGAGCAAACTTCGTCTATTCATTTGACTAAATAACGTTTCGGGACTATAACTGATGTCAGTTCGTGAAAAAAACATTGAGTTTCCGATTGAGATCATGAGCTGATTGATGTTAGACCACCATTGAAAACTCGGGAGCATTGAACGGCCGTTTTTTCCTGTTGTGAGACTCCTCAGCAGTGGGTATCCACAATCCCCATCGCCGAATTCGAACCCAGGGACTTCAGTCTCGCACGCGAAAGTTTAACCTCCAAACCATTTGTAGTGAACAAAACACCAGTGAGGACAATGAGATGGTGGAGAAGATTTGTAGCTCAGGTGGATAATTTCTATGGAGTTTTGTTCTCTGAGCTGGATGGTTTGGTCGTGGAGCTTTCATCGTTCTTCTAAACGACATCATCAGCACAAACTTCAGCACAGAACAAGCTTTGAGACACATATGGAGAAATTCAAACACTTCGCTTCTATCTGAAGTTTGTGCTGATGATGTCGTTTAGAAGAACGATGAAAGCTCCACGACCAAACCATCCAGCTCAGGGAACAAAACTCCACCAAAGTGAGGACAATCGAATGTATTAGACACGACATTACAGAGCATCTTAATAAAATCTGAGAACCATATAGTAAATTGTTAATTTGCAAAATGTCAATCCATCATATCAAACTTGACTGTTCTTGTTGCAAATATCAATCCATTGTCTCAGATTTCATTGTTTATGCATTTTCATACCAATTTTGTTCCGCTCCCGTTCTTTCCTAATCTATCTTCTATTGAAATATATTCTATGCCTGACAACCGTCATATACTACTTATGTGGATATAAGTAACCCACACCACATACTGAATCGGCATCCAGTGGCGTTAATATCTAACCTCAACCAATCCACGAAACTGCACGACCATCTTCCATTGTACTGAGGTAGATACCTGTCTCTACGCGTCACGGATTTTCTTTTCAATGAAATCATTTATCCATGAAATAATGGAAAAAAATGTACATTATATTCTATTCTTCATTTGTTTATGTAGACATGAATGTATGAATAATAATGACTAATGAACATAGTAAATACAAATTTATATTCATGTAGTTATATCAAGAACAGTAAATCTGAAATGATATTTATATGTGTACATATCATGATATTTCTATGACTAATATACATACTGATCATTCATTATGTTGACGCATATATGTTCTGTCAAATATACATTAGTATATTGTAGACATTGTTTTATGATGGATTGTAGACACTTGTATATACAAGATAATATGAATGATTTTAATTATATTTTATATTTAAAATAAATTTTGTTATTTATCTAAATTTGTTGATGATGCCCTGGTACGGTTGAAAGTAGGGAGGGTCAGTTCACCCTCTTGAAATACTCTCACATGGCCTTGCGTATACAGTCACTGTCAGGAAAATCTTACTCACTGCCTTCTCGAGCTACGGGGTATTAATTACGAAATAAATTTATTTTACTCTTTTATGAACTTTATTCTAAATGAGATCATGGATGGATCAACATTAGACTACCATTGAAAACCTGGAAGCACAGGATGACACGGAACTCTTCAACTGTGAGCATCCATAATCTCGGACGTGAGATTCGAATCCAAGGTCTTCAGTCTAGCGTGAGAACGCTTGATCTCTAGACTACTGAGCCAGCATTCGACGATGTTATTGTCTTAATTTAAACAACCGATGATTCTTATTCTATCCGATTACAAATTACTGACTTTTATTTATTATTATACACTAAACATGGATTATTTTGAAGATGTTTTTAGTAGTATATGTAATGCGAGGTTTATTTTAAATTCACTATTAATTCGATTTGTAAAATATGATGAAGTTTCTTCATGCAAAAGTTACTCAGGCTATTGTATAAAATTGGTTGGTATGTAATATATTTAGAGCTTATTATGATTTTTTTTAGGAAACTGTTGTTGAGATCTAGAATATACCCCAGGAAAGCCCAGAGGGGTTCCGAAGACGCTGGGGAACACTATCCAATCAACATTGAATGAAAATGTCTCAGAAACACCTAGAAGGTGAAGAACCACTTATCACATTTCTGGTTGGATAATGATCTATCCAGCCACTATATTTAGTAGGGTTCCAGAAACTTAAGACCATTTGAAATGCTATGAATACTCTCAATTTTCTGTTCATAAACGAACCTTAGAGTAAAGCTTTTTTCCATATTACGCGCCTTTTCTTTCGTGTCCAAGTTGTCGTGTAGAATTAGTCTGATGTTATTATGGAAGCTTAGAAAACGGATTCAAGCATTCAGTTAGATATAACAAAATAATATTCATTGGACTGGAAATTTTAGTTTGGAAGGTTTTACTCTCTTTCTGTATGGTATCAGTACAAAACTGAATCATCGGTACCTCTTTTATATGCTATTAATGACATTGGTGTCTGGAACAGTAATGCCAGTTTCATGGTTCATAGAAACAGCTACACTAAAGGGTAGTGTATAGTCGGAAACCATAAGGAATTTAAAACGGTTATAGATTTTTTATTCTTCTATGATTTAAATGTTTCTCAGTTCAAACAAAACTTATGGGTATGTTAAGGGTATTTCTTGACTGTCAGTATGCAGTTATCGATTTAGGATTTTTTGTGGAACAGGTTCGATCAGCCGCACAGAGCATTCCTTAATAAAAGTATCACATAGCCACATATAAAAATCATCTACAGCGTCCATCCAATTGATTGTTTCTGTTTTATTTTAGAATCTTCCTGTTAATACTTTGGCGACCTATCTGAGAGTTATTTACTCATAAATACATGACTCTTACTGAAATCAGGGTTAGTATGAGGATGATAAAGCACAATGTTGCCAAGGGTGATACAGAATCGACAATAGTCTTACCATATGGCGAATTGTTTAAATTTCAAAATTAGTATCATTAGATTTCGACTCTATGGTGTATATAGGTATCACTCTAGTCGCGAGATTTTATAACACTAGATTTCATTCCGTATGACATCACAATAAACCACTACAGATAAGCCTTAAACAATGATACTTCTTCCTAATGATTGTGTAGTCGAAGTTAACATGTTTTTTTGGAGGAAAAAATTGTTCCTATTCATCTAGATATTCATAAAATAGATTGCTGTTTAATCCTAAGCAATTGATCATTTTGAAATTTATTTTATTTATTTAAACATATAAACATTATAAGCAAAGATGGGTAGTAGCTAGCAGTAGAATCCAGGACGCGCGTTTCGAGTCCCATAGTGAACATCAATTCTGAGATGCAGATACATCCAGCTGACGAGTCCCAAGTAGGACGAAACGCGCGTTCTGGTTTCCACTGCTAGCCACTATCCATCTTTGCTTATAATGCTTGTAAATTAAGGCAATATTGAGGCAATATGCACAGTATGCAAATAAGCCAATTAGTGACTGATCAATTGCAGTCCTAAACATCAATGGGAAGATTCAAGTAAAACAATACTAGGTGAATATAAACATTAGTACAAGAAGGTACCAAATATATATACGCCACATAAATCATTCGATTTGTGTGACGGCTGTGATTCTGCTGGGGTGTCGAGATCAAACAAAGTGGTTTTCTTAGGAGGCAACAATCCGAGCCTTCTACCTAAAAGTCTAATCCACAAGGCAGTGAAGCAACCTTAAGGGATGCCGTCCCGTGGTAGCCAGTGACCGACAATTGGTTTATACGCCATTCGTTCGCTCAGGATCCTGGAACCCATCTGCATGATTGGTTTGGAATCAGGGTTTTCCAACTCCCCTATGTGAATCCTCCATATCCACCAACCCGGTCAATGCACCGGATATTCGCTTTTCGTCCTCTTATTTTCGTAAACAACAGTAACACTGTGAGAAGGTGGTTGCGTAGTACTTCCCTGATAGTGGTTGTATGTACATGGCCATATGGGAGCATTTCGAAAGAAAGTTGACTCTCCCCACCCTCAATCGTACCAGGGCATTTGAAAGCTTCGTTTTTTTCAAATGATGAATTAAAACACCTTTAGTAATATGACCTATAAAACAAGTATAATCTATCCAATTTCTTCAAATTAGCATAACTATTTATATAAATTCACTATTTTAATTATTACAGTACATTATTACATAACACATATGCCACACTTAACATTCACAAATACACACACACACACATAAGTAATCTAATAATAAAGTATAATACCTAAAGGAAATAAGGTAGACGCCTAAATAATCATAATGTTTTTCTGTTTTAATTCTAGTTTACTAATCTTAACTTAAAAAAGAACAAAAAAAACGGAAGCTTCAATTCAGTCTTTTCTTAACTTAATTATGATTCGTTTTAAACAATCTTTAAGTGATTATCATTGTTATAGAGTGTTGTATCATAGTTACTGTCATATTGTTAAGATGTACTCAAATATAATTTCCTGTTATAGATTCTACTTATATAAAATAAGTAGTAGTTTCAGTGAAATAGTTTGTAAATTAACTTTTCTGTAGTATGAAAAAAAAACATTTCTGTAGTCTAGTTGAATAGTTTAGAATGATGAATTGAATATGAGAAGAAAACTGTTTGTTTTAAACATTTTTGATGAATAGAAGAATCATTAAGAATTGGGAAGTTGTAATGATTTTTACACTAAACTTAACCAGTTAAAACTGATAGGTCATAGATTCAAATCTGGAGAGACGGAATTGTAGATGCACAATACTGAAGAGTTCCATAATAAGACAAAACAGGCATTCAATGTTTCTAGGTTTTTTTCATGATGGTTTAACTTTAATTGACTTATGATGTCAACTATTAAAATTAGCCAATTGTAATCAAGTTGAAAATATCAAGTTTCAGATCCATTTTGTTATGATTAAGATTTAAACAGAAATGAGATATTCCTTAGATGATTCCTAACTTTAATTATAATGTAGATGTTTGCCTGTGATTGAATGATCTAAATAGTATCATTTAGCGAATGTCATTGGAAAATGTTCATATCTCATTAAATTGTGATTTGTCAGTAGTGTATTATCCAGGACTTTAACATTAATTAAATTCGGAACTAGTGCATCTAGTGGGAAATGCGTTACTTTTAGGGCACTAAATTGTTATGCAATATTTTTGATCTTTGGTTTGAATGAATTTACAAAATGACTTGATAGTTATCTATCGTTTCAGCTGAAGTACTATCCCGTTGCTGGAATCGTTGATCCATACTACTTACTACGTACGCATATTAACCGTCGTGGAAGAGAATAGGCTACATATCACCATTCCCCATCTAACTCTGTCTTGGACGATCCTTTCCAGTTCTTTCTAATTGTTATTCTTCTTTTACATATCTGCTTCCGACTCCCGACGCCATCCTTTTTGCTGATTAACTTCAGAATTCTAAGTTAGGCCTTGCCTCGTGATACAGTTTCATGATTTCCTCAATGTGTGTTCTATCAATTTTTATGGTCTTTTCTTAATTTCCATCTCAGCTGTAAGTTGGCTTTCACTTATCCACAGTTGACTGTTGCTGATATTATCCGACCAACAGGCATTCAGTATCATACGTAGATAATTGTTTATGAATACTTGTACCTTTTTGATGATGGTTATGGTGGTTCTCAAAGTTTCAGCTCCGTGCAGTAGAACTGTCTTGATGTTCGTATTAAGGATTGAAGTGGTTGCAGTCAGTTTAGTCACATATTTTCATCGTTTAATTTCATCAGTAATACAAATTGATTATTTCTAACTGAATTAGATCCAGAACGTAGAAATAACAAAAAAATGCACTTTAAAAGTAGGATTAAGTCTTCTAGGATAGAACACTAGAAGTTATATCAAATTATTTTATTCGGTCATCGAAAATTTTAACCCTTTGAATTACATGACAGAGGTATATGTGTAATTTAATGACTTTTCAAAATGTTTCAGTTTATGAAATGAAAAAGTAACTTCGCTAAGTCATTTTAGGTAAATAACGTTAACTCACCGTGGAAACTTATCTTTTCAATGAAATCATTACCTTAAGCTGCATCGTTGCATTGATAGTGATTTAATAAATATATGAGTCTATAGGATTCTAGTAAGAAGTCGACTAATTAACTTATACGCTAAAGCAACCAAGATCATAGAGAGATTGAATTATGAACTTGTTCACAATGGAGGCTATTGCTTTGTACCGTTTCCAATCTGGATTCTGTATGTAAATGCAACGTGTACAATCTTTCATACTTTTGTAATCATAACACAATTTTTTAATCAGTATTCAGTTATTTTTACCATCTTATAATCTTTTGGAAATATTATGCAATCGTTACATTTACAATTTCTTCTTCATATCTGTTAATTGGACAATTAATTCTCATGTTACCAGTCTGTTAGTCATTTTCATCTTCCTATTGTACACTAGCGTCTAGGTCACTACTAGAGAACCTTCTAGTGTTACTTCAAGTCTTCAAACACTTGATGATGTAATTTTTATTTGATAATTATATGGAATCATTAAAATCTCAATAGTTAAGATCATATGTCAATTGAAGCTAGACAACCATTGAAAACGTGGAAGTGCTGGACAACCGTCTCGTCCCAAGCATCCATGGTTTCACCTCGCGAGATTCGAACTCAGGATCTATCGGTCTCGCGCGCGACCCGTTAACCACTAGACCACTGGGCAGGAATCCAATGGTGTTAATATCTAACTTCAACTAATCCACGAAATAGAGCGACACATTCACCATTGTTGTCAATGAGTTTTTATCTCACAACAGACCTAGTTGAACTCTATTGGTCACTGCTTCTTACTAAAACTCCAAGAAATACCTCATGAAGCCAGTCTTATAAATTTATTAGGTCGTTAATAAATACTAGCTTTACAGCTTTTATAAACAGCATCATCGTAAAGCAAACTTTCTTCATTGAATTAAATTTATTCTTCCTAATAATATTTACTATTTCAAGTTATTAGTTTAAGCTAGAATTAACATTTTGTTCAGACATATGTATTTTGTGTCAACAATTCTGTAAATCACTTACACAATAGTCATATATATAATGACAGATATTCCATGACGAAATTGGAAATGACCAAGAAATATTCATAATAATTAGTTGATATATATTTACTTCATTGAAACAGCAGGGAAGCATAAATACTGAAATGTACATTATCTCCTGACAACATAGACATAATAGTATAATCTTCAAGTATATCTATCGTCTATTTTACTAATCTTCTATTACATTTACAAAATTACATTTGTAAACAGTTAGAAACATCTTTCTTCTTTCTTCTTTTTTTTGAATGTTTTCATATTGTCTTGATATTCAATATTGAAATGTATGTCATTGAATTACGATGGAATAATTATTCGTTCAATTGTTATTATTATTATTATTATTATTTTTTATTACAAATATTCCATGAAACAATGAAAGTACAAATGTTGAATGATGGATATTATACTACTTATATTATTGGAAAACAGTAGGATGTTATCATTCATTGTTTTTTTTTGTTTTGTTTTGTTTTGACAATAGACTGTATGTTATGTGATGAAGGATTGTACAGACATTTTTAGATTCATTTTGAACATATCATGAACAAAATATTAATTATCAATTGGTAATTATTATAATCAGTAATGTAACTTACTAGTCTTTGTCGTCATATATATCACATTATCAGAAGGGGTTTGTGGAGATTTTAGAAATTTCACAGATTGAAATCATGAGTCAGTTGAAGCTAGACCACCATGGAAAACCTGGAAGCACTGGACGGCCGTTTTGTCCTAATATGGGACTCCTCAGCAGTGCGCATCCATGATCCCGCACCCCACGGGGCTCGAACTCAGGGCCTACTGGCTTCGCGTGCAAGCACTTAACCATTAAACCACTGAGCTGGCATCCAACAGTGTTAATGTCTAACTTCAACCAATCCACGAAGTTGTGCCACCGTATACCAATGTCTTCAGTGAGTTGATATCTCACAACAGACCTGGTTGATCTCCACTGGTAACGGTAACAGACCACATCATACCATAAAATAGAAAATAATATTTGTAGAATATCTGACCAAAAGTGGCTGTGAATGAGGGAGATAGTAATTGGTAGAACAGGCATAACTCAAGAATGGTAAATCGTATAATAATAGTTCATGGGTGAAAATAAACTCATAATAAAAGGGACATGAATATGAACAGTTTAGTTACATAACAATTATACGATAAAAATATACGCATAGTATTGGCCTATAAATAGATCCTAAAGTTACCACTCATTATTGTTATCGGGATATAACAATCACATTTCACAAAGGATTTGTAGTAGAATCTAGCTACTGTGTTCTATCCCATTTAGAACTTGTCAGCTGGAGATTAATTTATCAATAGAGCTATTCCTATATAATCAAATAAGTTCTTCTCATATCATGGATTTATGTTGATTTTTCTTTATCGAGACCATGAATCGATTCATGTTAGATTACCATTGAAAATCTGGAATAACTGAATGACTGTTTCATTCTATTATGAGACTATTCAGCAGTTCGCCTACATGATCCTGTTTACAGGATTTGAACTCAAGACCTTCGATTTCACGCGCGAGCACTTAATCTCTACACCATTGAGCTGGCATCCGACGGTGTTAGTGTCTAACATCAACCAATCCACGAAATCACGTGACCACCTTCCATTGAACTGAGGTAGATACCTGTCTCTACCCGACACGGATTAGCTCCGCTGGTCATGGCTTCTCGCTAGATTTCCAAGATTTTCTTCATGAAACTGGTATTTTGAAACGTATTTCAGTATGACGATACTGACACAATCAGTAAATAAGCAAATATACCTTTTATAAATAAAAAAATGGAGGATGGCTAGCAGTGGAATAGAGGACGCGTGTTTCGTCTTGTATGAGACTTGCCAACTGAATGTATATGTATCCCAGAGTTGATATTTACTTCAGAACTCGGACCCAGTACCGTTCAATTCAATCTTCATTCACTGTTAGACGTTATTCATCCTTGTTTAGAATCCTTATGACTTAAGGCAATATCGAGGCTCTACCACTATGTGATTTGAGTGGACAACTGCATCTTTGTGGTAATGTGGTGTGACAACTCGAACTGATGTACGTACGTACGAAGGTCTGAGTTGTTACTGATTGACTGACTGACTGACTGATCGAGGCAATCCATACAAGATACACATATGCCAACAGACGACTGATCAATTACAGTTTTAAACAATAAAAAATGAATTAAAATATCCCTGTTATAAGTGTTTTATCAATGTCAAAAATCTTTATATTAAGTTATATATATATATATGTTTAACAAATAATTTGATGTATTGCATTAATTTCAGACATTGTTCCGAATTGTCTTTTTTTTGGTCATCAATAAATTATTACAGAATTATATTCGAATTAAATTATCATTTAAGGTGTATATTATGTTGAATAAAAATGAATATTTCATTTCAATGTTACAGAAAACTTGATCATATTTTGTTTTAGGTCTGTCTAACTTTTCTTTTCTTTGTTTTTTTTTCGAGGAGAAACGTTTTTTTTTAATTTTCGATAGGATTTAAACAGTTTAATATTTAATGTATAGGGATGGATGGATATTTTGTCAGTAAACTAAGTGAACATTAGACATAAAACAACTTTAAACTGAAGTGATAGGATGTTAGTTAGTTAGACGTAGATATGCATATATTTATATGTATATATATATATGCAATCAAAAAGGTTTTAGTTATTTCATTTTAATGAGTCGCAATAGTTGGTGGTTGGAGGTAGTCGAAAGGGTCACCTCAAACCATCATCTAATCTCAATATATAGTGCTCACAGTGTCAAGTCACCTAGACTGGTGGCCACATTGCAACATGATCGATAGCATTCGATCTGCACTAATAAGGACTAGACACGCATGACATTGATCGCCACCCAGTGATTAATCAATTCAGTCGTAATAGTTTATGATTTATAGCTTATAGTTTATTAGTAGATTAGATATAGATGTGTCGCTCAATTTCGTGGATTATTTGATCTTAAACAATAACACTGTTGGATAAATGCTCATTGGTCTGTAGGTTACACGTTCGCGCGCGAGACTAATAGGTCTTGGGTTGGAATCTCAAGAGGTGGAATCGTGAGTGAGCACTATGAGGTGTCCAATAATAGGATGAAACAGCCTTCCAGTGCTTCCAGGTTTCCCATGGTGATCTAGCTTCAATTGACTCATGATCTCAACTAATGAGATTCGATATTTGGTTAATAAAGAGAAAAAGTTTAGTACATTAGAGGAGAAATAAATGATACACAATGCAAAATGACAAATATGTAAGAATGTTTTTTAAAAAAGCACATGTGAAATTATGAAGTCTCCATTAGAACACAAAGCTAATATCATAAAGGATAAGCAAGGATTATACTTTTTATTACTACTATATTCCAAAACTCTAAAACTATCTCCACTAGTTTAAATTATGGATCATGTTTTATAATACTTGAACTTACTTGCCTACTTATGCCTGTTACTCCTAAACGAGCATAGACCACCGTCCAACATTCTCCAACCCACACTGTCCTGGGACTTCTTTTCTAGTTCCATCCGATTGTTGTTCAGTCTTTTCATGTCTGTTTCCATTTCTCTGCGTAATGTGTTTTTTGTTCTTCCAATTCTCCTTTGGCCTTGAGGACTCCATATGATGGCTTGCTTTGAGATGCAGTTGGGTGCCTTCTTCAATGTGTGTCCTACCTACTTCCAGCGTTTCTTCCTGATATCTTCCTCCATTGGAATTGAGTTTGTTGAATACATGAACAGACTAAATAATATTATACTTTCTACTTCATCAAAAGAGTTTAAATGAAACACCAGTTGGTAACTCATTAAAAAATGACCTTCATTCTGAATCGTCAATTCATAACGTGACTGTTTTTCCACTTATTCTACTAAAGGGTAGATATATTGCTTTAATCCCATGTGTATAAAATGACTATATCAGCAAAATCAGAATTTTATGTGGTAACACTCAGAGATTTAGGTTAACTGGCTAATGGTATCTTTAAATCAGTTGATTAAAATAATTATGAAATAAGTTCGGGTGAAACTTTGCATTAACATTTCAAGACACTAAAGTGACTGTATCACTTACGAAATAAGATATGATTTGAAATATCTTGAAGTATACATAAATAAATGTTATTCATCTGCACTCAAGATAATGAGGAAGATAAACATAGTGATCTATTAAAATCTTTAGAGGTTTTATACCATAATAGTCATTCAAGCTTAAGGAAACTAGGTTAAATAGTGAAATATTTGATAACTGATTGAGGAAATAATGCAATCATTATGCTTGTAAGTATAGTATCTAAAGACAAGTATTCTTTTATTTGTAATAGATTTGCTACAGGTATCAGTTCTTTTATAACAAGTACCTCAGGACAACTCTCATGTAATCCAATAATTATGAATCCAGTGAAGAAAACAATAACGATAGTTATGATCACATGTAAATGGTGACCAAAATTTTTTAATAATTTTATCTGATCCCATCAGAGTTTTTTTCATCTTACATATAGAGTTGTGTAACACCCCTGTTAATATTTACTCAAGTACAGCCTAATAATTGAATATTTCATCTAAACAAATGAAATACTGTGTTTTATCCTATATGCAGACTGGGTTATTTTACTCAACAACAGAGTCATTGATTCCACAGGAAAATAATATCATAGCGTACTTTATAACTTATTAAAACTAGAAAAGAGTTAGTAGTTAGTATAGTTTCTATCGACTATGTCTACTTTCAAATTTAGTGCAGTTACGAATCCAGAAGAACTAGTTGGCTAGTTTATGCGAGTTTATGAACCTTTTAGAAGTGTCCGATCACTCAGCATTATCAAGGATTTTAGCTCATTTTGAGTATATTCTAGTTTATATGGAGCCATCAATACTCACTATCAGTGAGACACACTCAGTCCTCTATTTTTTTCTTAGCTGATATCAGTCATATATGTTTGAAATATTCTTTATTTTAATAATATTGTCATATATCGTTTTTTTTCTTCCTCAGAACTCCCTACTTTATTCCCCGAATATGAATCACTAATCTGCAAATCCTAAGAATACCATTGCATCAGTGTATGAATGGTTGTAAAGAATATGAAAATGTATATAAAATGTAGAGTGTGCCTATGTATCGGTCTATTTTTCTGTACATATATTGTGAATAATATAGTGAGTAGTGAATTTATGGAGATCCATAGTAAGTTTAATTTCCGTATTTGTGTGTCATTCTATATATACATATGTCGTGAGCGATTTTGTGATAAATGTTATGACATATGGGTTCTGGTTAGTAAAACAGTTAAAGACTTTGAAAGGAGAACGCTGAGTTTAACATGAAGCTACGTAACACTGGTGAACGTTTACTGTAAAATATTCAAAATTATCACATTAATCAATAAAGTTTACGCTTCAGGTCATTGACAAAATAATTTCACTTATATTATTTCAAGATTTGGATATCATTAAATGGCATCAAATTAAGTTGCGGGTTATTAAATATGTAGTTATTCAAAGATGGAGTTTTGTTTCCTGAGCTGGATGGTTTGGTCGTGGAGCTTTCATCGCTCTTCTGAACGACATCATCAGCACAAACTTCATATAGAAGTGAAGTGTTCCCATTAGGAGACACAACCAAAACAAAGTAAACAATGAAAAATTTAAGGCTAGTAAGAACCAATCAACATTGAGGTATACAGAACAAGCTGTGAAATGCATATGAAGAAATTCGAACACTTCACTTCTATCTAAAGTTTGTGCTGATGTCCTAGAAAATGAACTTGGTGAAAAAGAAAAGTGACGTTTAGTAAATCTTGAAACTGAAGAACTTGAAAATCACTGAAGCTGGTCAGAAGTCGCTGAATTTTAAGTAAACAATGTCTATATCATCACACATTATTTCAAGTATTACATATTAAAATAATAAACGAGCCTTATAATCAGTAGCATGAAAGAGTATAAGTATTTATAATTAACAAACAAATGTATTCAGTATTAAAAGTTTGTGAATGACTGAGTTAGTACATGGAACTGAAATGAATATTATGGAATATCTTCGATATAAAAATAATACAACTAATATTGGTGAAGCCGAGTGCTGTGAGTTGAAAATATGCACACTTTCGATACAAATTCAACACAGAAGAAATAGGCCATTTCATTGAATAATTCCAAGCCCTAAGAGATAGCATAGTATACTAGATTTTCCCGAATCGGTTATTTTAATGTTAAATTTTAGTTGTCTATTGCTTTTACCTTCGAAATCTGTCACCTGTAATCAGGAAAAACGGAAATTAACTGAAAACTATGTTTTACACTAGTAGGTTGATCCAAAAGTTTGATGACATATGCTCCGTTGAAACAGTAGTGGATAATTATTTGGGATCAACTAATTTTTGATATTTATCCTTGAAACGTTTTCAATCTGACCAGTCTCGTAATCAATCTCTGTATACTTCATTTCATAATTTGACTTTATAAATAATCAATCGTTCTAAATTATCTATTTAGTATTACTGGTTTTTCTACCTTGAGTTATTGAAAAAGGAATATGTACCATTGCATAAGGCTTTTTTTACTACGTAAGATATGTAGTTGTGAATAGATATTGGAAAGTCTCTTAGCATTTGGCCAGTTTTCTTATAACAGGTATAAGCTATCCCACCTAATCACCAGTTTCTTTCTTATATGTTGTTGCTTGTCATCTAAAGTCGCAATACTTTAGAATTTGTGAACATGAGGATAACTTTTAGTGGGGCTCTTATCTGACTCCAATTAGATCGTATGTATGATTACCGTCAAAATATACATACATCTTGACTAGTCTATATCGACTTAACTCGCGTTAATGAATAACGGAATTAAATTAGTCGAATACAAGAATGGAATTTTGAATACATATATTTTGTACACTCACTGATGTGAACAGGAGATGAAAAGGATGAAGCGAATAAAAGAGAGCGACACGAAATGTCACGCAGTGGAGAAGTCATATGAGCCAACTCGATTTAATCAAGCGTTAATAGATATTTATAGTCGGTTAGAAATAAATTACAGACATTCTATGAATAGGATAAAAAAAGTGCACATAAGCTCGTATAAAAACAATCAAGGTTGATAAGTGAATAATTAACAAGGTCAAAACGTGACTCAAGAAGAATGGATACATTGGCCTGTCCACAAGCTAGAATAAATTATATGGACTTAACATAGTAATGGACACTACATAGCCCCCTTTGTAGAAAATATCACATTTATTTTGAAAAGCGTCTGTTTTCCAAAATAATACAGAAATAATATACGTTTAATATGAGTGAAAAAATTGTATTATATCTGATAGAGTATAGTTTCATGTGAAGAGTGAGTATATTATACGAAAGTGTGCTACTAATGTGAAAATGTACATGAATATCACGTAAAGGCACTGACAAAAGTGGAAACGATAGCATAGGATTATGAGCCAATTAATAGGTGTGACTATCTGGATATCAAAATAACATGTTCGTATAAGCGATTCAAAATATTGTGAAAACAAAATCATAAATCGATGGTGAATATGGAAACAGAATACATCCGGTAAAATTAAGATACGGACACAATAAACGACTAAGAAAATTACGGTAAATAAATATTTTAAGATGGATAATGTCTAGCATTGGAATTCAGAAAGCGCGTCTCGTCTTATTTGAAACTCGTCAGCTGGATATATCTCCATCTCAGAGTTGAATCATATATAAACATCAACTCCGAGATGAAGATGCATCCAAACTTCTACCGAAAGTTTGTGTTGATGATATCGTTCAGAAGAATGATGAAAGCTTAACAACTAAACTATCCAGCTCAGAGAATAAAACTCTATCGAAATCATCCACCTGAGCTAAAAATCTATTCTACCATCTCATGGTGCATTCTTCTGACAAGTTTCAAATAGAACGAAACGCGCATCAATCTGTATTCTACTGCTAACCACTATCCATCTTTCCTCATAATACTTGTGAATTAAGTCAATATCAAGTCAATACTTACAGTATGCACATATTTATATATATATATATATATATATATATATATATATATATATATATATATATATATATATATATATATATATATATATCAATAACAAATTGGTCAGTTTCAGTTATAAACATCAATATGAAGATCCGAATAAACAATATCAAATGAAATAAGTTACAGTTAAAATATAAATCAATTGAAATCCTTTTATACTTACTTACTTACGGCTGTTACTCCTAATGGAGAATAGGCCACCGACCAGCATTCTTCAACCCACACTGTCCTCAGTCTTCTTTTCTAGCTCCATCCAATTCTTGTTCATTTTTCTCATGTCTATCTCCATTTAATCAAGTAATGTGTTCTTTGGTCTTTCATCCTTGTTTGGCCTTGGGAATGCCATGTGAGGGCTTGTCTTGTGATGCAGTTGGGAGCTTTCCTCAATGCGTGTCCTATCCACTTCCAGCGCTCCCTCCTGATTTCTTCCTTCGATAAAATCCGGTTTGTTCTCTCCCACAGTTGGTTGATGTTAATAGTGTCCGGCCTACGGATCCGAAGTATTTTGCATAGACAACTGTTAATAAACACCTGTATCTTCTGGATGATGGCTTTCGTAGTTCTCCAGGTTTCTGCCCCATACAGTAGAACTGTCTTGACATTTGTATTGAAAATCCTGACCTTGGTGTTGGTTGACAGTAGTTTAGAGCTCCAAATGTCCTTCAATTGTAAATTTACTGCTCTTGCTTTATCGATCCGCGCTTTCACATCTGTATCAGACCAACCATGTTCATCAATGATAAATCCTTTTTATACTATTACTAAAATATTTATTTATGAAAGTCATTTCTAATTTTTCATTCTTTTATATAGATTTACCAAAATTTATCATGGAACCAATGGATAGAATTTATTATTCATCTAATTATCCATCACAATTTATTACTAAATTACAATTATATGCATTAATTACACCAAAAAATGCAACAATACAACTTGGTGCTGTACATAAAGATAAACCAAATATGATTATATATTTACCTACAGTTATAGAATATTCAACTGAATCATATTCGATGACATTTGCTCAAACTCATGCTAAAATTCAATCTATTTCATTCAATGATCATTTAGATCATTTAAATGATCTCATTTCATATATAAATAATTTTGATAATAGTAATAGTAATGGTAATAATAATAATAACGTTATTAATATTAAAGAAAATATAAATCTTTGGTCAATTACTGTATATAATTTTTTACCAGATATGAAATTATTAGTCTTAGCAACTACAAATTATGGTACAATGACTAGTCATTTAATTGATTTGAAAACAAGTGGTAAGTTATTTGTCTGTTTTTTTTTGTTCTTTTTTTGTTATTCAATGAGTATCCACTTCATAATAGATTTATTTACTTCATGTTAGTTGAACTGATAAAACAGTAATGAATTAATGAATTAGTCAGATGTAATGCAGTCGTTTTCTGACGTTGGCGTGTGAGAAACAGAAGGATCTTGGTTTGGATCTCGTTATGCTGTGTACTATTGATATCGACATAAGTAGGGTATGATGTTAGTCGTGAATAGAATGTCTGGTAGCAAAGAGACAAGAGGATCGAACAGTAAAGAATGGAAACAGAATGCAAATTGTATGAAAATGTAAGAACAATGAAGTCTGAGTCATTTTGAGACAGTTGATGGACATTTTGTAAATTAGGCATTTATGATATGATTTTATTAACAAGTCCTGTAATTTCATGTCAAATACATCCGATTGTCCTCATTCGTCTTCTTGTTCACTACACTGTGAGCGGGATCGTCGATGTACATTGATGAGGAGTTCAACAATTGGACGAAATGGTCATTCATTGCTTTAAGGTATTAGTAGTGGTTTAATATCAGTTGATTCAAGATGCATTGATGAACAGATAGTACTTTTTTAGGGTTTAAAATTAAAATGATCTGAATTTGTATGAAAGAGTTTTTGTATCATATACTGATCTTAACACTGAAAAACTTATTGTGAATCTTATTTATTCATGTAAAGAATAAGTATATTTTTCAAATTTTACTTATTTATTTAAACACACAAATGTTGGTACAAAATGGCACCAAATAGATATGCACCACGTAAAGCATCCGATTTGTGTGACGGCTGTGATACTGCCCGGATGACCAAACTAAAGCAGGTGGTTTTCTTAGGGGGCCACACACGAAGCCGTCGACCTAAAGGTCTGATCCATAAGGCAACGTAAGGAGATGGAGTCCCATGGTAGCAGGTGACCAACGGTTAGTCCATACTCCATTTGTTCCCTCAGGATACTGGAGCCTATGTGCACGATTGGTTTGGAATCAGGGATTTCCAACTCATTTAGGTGAATACTCTATATCCACCAACCCAGTTGGAGCACCGGATATTGGCTTCCCGTTCTCCGAACTTCGCAAACAACACCCCTGGCTCGAGAAGGCAGTGAGTAGGACTTCCCTGTCAGTAGTAGTATGCAAGTGGCCATGTGATAACATTTCGAGAGGGAGAGCTGACTCTCCCCACTGTTGGCCGTACCAGGGCATTTGAGGGCTTCAAATTTTTTAGTTTGTTGTTTTACAGTATCTGTTTATATTACCTGGATTATAATTGAATAAAAACTGATTAGACTATCCCAAAGTCACATTTAAAGTCTCTCAAGACCGTTGATATTATTATAGTTTCACCAATAGGCTCAACAATGATGACGTAGTAACAATGCTAACAAAATTTAATGCTCTCACAGTATTATAAGATATATACACTAATATTTATCACTGTAAGGTGACCAAATCGAAATGTATCTTGTTTTATTTCTAATCAAATTCAATAGATGATGTTGAAATCTTCTGAGTAGTACTTTACAACATAAGTCAAAGGAAAAAGAATTTTTCGTGTACTCTTTATTATGCATAACAGAAATAACACTTTCAACTACCTTGGTTCAAAGTAGCTGCGTGTAAATACAGAATATCCTCGAAGTAATAAGTTAAAAGCGATGGATAATCAAAAAATTTGTTTTCTCAAACAAGAATCATGTAAAAAATATAGATAGTTCGAACCCACTTAGGAAATACACAGTACGATTTTCGTTTATTTACCACACATCATCAAGCTTAGATTATTTGTAAAGAGTAATGTGGTTATAACTGTAAATAAAGAAAGATTTTATAAGCACTTTTTCCACTAATGTTTATAAAGTAATCAGAAGGCTGTTTTGTGGAGATTTTAGTAGCTTAATAGTTGGATTCATGAGTCTGGCTTCAAGAGGTATAACATGGAGTTCTAATGATCAGTGGAGTTGAACCAGGTCTGTTGTCAGATAGGAATTCACTGAGGACAATGGTGAATGTGTTCGCCCGCAAGAGCAAAACAGGTCCTGGGTCCAGAATCGCGAATGCGCACTACTGAGGAGTCCCATACTAGGACGAGATGACCGTCCTGTACTTTTGGGTTTTTCATGGTGGTTTAGCTTCAGTTGATTTATGAATTCAACTATTAGTTTATGAAATAACACAATTCTTTGTTTATCACAGAGGCATAGTAAACGATTTAATAAAACCGAGTTAAATTACATCAAGAAAACAGGTTGATGTCAGACATGAAATGAATTTGTATACATTTTCATTCGTGCATTTTATTTTGTACTTAATTTGGCCTATTCTACAAATACACTAACCTCTAATTGGTTGTTTGATTTTAAGAGAACAAAGACATTTTCATCTTTAAAAAACAAGGAATAGATGAATGAACATTCATTTTTAATTGGCTTATCATCAGGCTTTAACAGTTTGGATTCCATGTTTATTATATTACAATAGCCCAAATAAAGGGTTATTTGAATGAATGAACAAATGAAACAATGTTATCTATTAAAATAGTGAAGTTTTTACATCAGTTATAGTTTCAACTCTTGTAAAATGTATCATTTTTAAACTTGACAGATTAGTTAAGAAAAAGGTAGGAAAATTCATTACAAAACGTCAACTTATAATCACTAAAATAAATATATAATATCACAGGTTGAAATCATGAGTCAATTGAAGCTAGACCACCATGGAAAACCTGAAAGCACTGGACAGCCGTTTCGTCCTACTATGAGGTGTGCTACTGATGTCGATAGATATTAGCAGTATAATATCACCAGTCAAAAGTGAAAAGCCTTGCGACAGAAGGTTAAGAAGATTGAAGAGAAGAGAACGAGAACAGAGAGTGATTGGTATGGAAACGAAGGAACATTCAAGTCTGAGATAATTGATTGACTATTTGTAAATGAAGTATTTACTGTATAGCTCTCAGATTTTACTAAGATAATCTGTCATTTTGTGTCCAAATACATTTGATTGTTCTCGTTCACTGCACCAGTATGAGGCCCCCCGTGGCCTGTGTATCCTCGATCTCACACAAGAGGCTCGAACCCTAACCTTTGGTCTCGCGCGTGAATGCTTAATCTTCAAACCACTGAGCGAGTATTCTGAATTTGAGTCCCGAGCGCTAGATCATGGATATGCACTAATAAAGAGTCCCATAGTGGGACAAAACTGATGTCCAGTGTTTTCAGGTTTCCAATGATAGTCTAGCTTAGATCGTCACATGAATTCAATTGTTAAAATTACTACAATCTTTACAAATCCCCATAGTGATAATAAATTACATAGTCACATTTATTCACTAGCTGCTGATTCATTCGATTCTGTTGAAATTATTATAACTAATACAATTATAATAATGATTATTATTAAAAGAAGAATATTCTAAAGATTATTAGCTGAAATTATCTGATTTACTTATCAAGAAATTAAGAATCCAGACGAGAGTAACCTGCCTAATTCATTCATCATAAAATGGAAAGGTAAAAAAAATATACAAACAAAAAAAATACTTTGATAGAATAACAACAGATTTACAACACCAACAACGAAAAAAAAGAAGATAATTCTCTTAATTCATAGAAGTCTTGACAACATCTGTCAGTTTCCATGAGCATTATGTTTCTTTTTATTTTTTATAATGTGAATATGTATAACATTGTAAAATTCAATAAATAGAGAATAGTATTTGTTGGACAGGTTCCATTTTGTTATCTATGATATATCATTGTTTCCCTTTTTAAATGTATTGTCTTGATTATAATGGATACCTACCAAAATGACGATATTAGATTGGATTATTCAATGTATTATTCCTTTGGATAAAATAATAATGATTTATTTATGTTCTGAAAATAATAATTACAGAATTTACGCCAGTTTACAGGCATGATCAATTTGATATAAATAATAACATTAGACGTGCAGAACACACATGTGATAAAAGAAAGTTTTAAGTATACTAGTTCAGTAGTTGCTTAAGTAGTACATTTATTACAGCGATCCAATGCATCAGCCGGGAGTTTTTATTATTTCTTAGATGGACAGCCTGTTGATTTATGAACGGAGTAATTAAGGTCATTTCCTGTGCCAGATCGAATTAATGATAATTATCTAACACTGGAGAAATTAAAACGAAAACAGAGAGCACGGAACAACAAAAAAGTAATTACCAAAATATATCAATCCGGTCTACTTAAATGCGTGTGTCATGTGACACAGTGATATGCTCTCGATGTTAGATATTATTCAAATTAGTTAAACTTGCTGGGGACGGTGTTAACGTAAAGTGACAACAAGTAGGTGATTTTACTTAGGGAATACACTAATAAAAATGGCTAAACATTCAGGGAAAAGTGTGATGGTTTCAAGAAGCTTATTGTTTCTAGATGTTCATCATTAATTTCCGGATAATAATTTTGTAGAACTACCTTTACATAATCTCACTAATCAAAGTGCTAATATACTCAAGTTAAACGGTTTCCTTCTGTATCTTTCTAATGGACATAGTTTTATAGAAAGTTAATCATCGCTAACAAAATTTTTTTTATTTACAAATTCTTTAAAGAGTTATGGTGATCAAATAACAAGAGAATCATCGTTGTAACCATATGAATATGAAGATATCATGAGTAGAATTCACTATCTATTTTAACATTTCTATTATCCTAGCACCACTATAATTCAGTGAACCATTAATAAATTTATTTATTTATGAGTTTATAACAGACATGGTGAACTGAAATAAGAACTGATTGCTTCATGTGTTATGTAACATCTATGTAAGAAAAAATGGAGCCATGAACAAGTTTGGTAAAGTCATTTTATACTATAGTAACAAAATTTGTTCTTAACATTTTTGGTCAATTTCTGATCAAAAGCTTCAAAGTAACTTTCTAGAATTCTTATTGACTTATCCTTATACTACCTTCTTTACACTTTATATACTTACAACAGTCTATTAGCTGGAGATCAGATATTTGTTTATAGCCAGTTTAAGTATGAAGGTTTTAAAACGTTTTCATTGATGATCTTTGATGTTATATGATGTTACAAACATTAATCGATTGGACAAATTATAAGCACATTTTAAAAATTGTTCTCATAGACACAATAAATTCTTATGATAGGATAGTCAATATTTGTTTAATATTCATGTTCAGATCTGTATCACCAAGGTTCACAGTATTAGATGCTACCCAGAGTGCGCCGAATATATATGCGCTACATAAAACAACGAGAATTTAAAGAGAAGGAAAAAAAGGTAGGGAGCGTAAAAAAAGAGAACAATAACGAAGAGATTGGTGTAAGGTAGTGTAATAATAATAATGGTAATAATGGGGAAACGGAAAGGTACAACCAGAAGAAATCTTCCAGTTAAAGAAGATACAACCACTTTTAACGAAGAAAGTAAAAGAAGGTTACAGTAGGATCGCCACTGGCTTCTATTCTGAGTCATATCTGATAACGTCTCTAGCAACTGTGTAGCACCATCTCTCAGACCTCAGTCAGGTAGTCGCGAAGGACCAACAGAAGCCAGTCCTTTGCAGCTTTCTTTCATACCACGACATCATGTCATATACTGACCACCTCTCCGCTCTTTCCAACCAGTCCCAAAGTCGGCAAATAATGCACGACGTGGAATTCTCTGGGACGACATTCGTAAAACATGTCAAAGCCACCGAAGTCGGTGTTTAAAGATTATGCTACCACCAAGCTGTGATTGATCTACTGTGCAACTGAAATATTTATAGTCGGTCAATTACTGACTAGTGTCATACCTACCAAATCCCTCAATGCTGATTAAATTCTATTTAGTAGATTGAGATATGGCCACCAGTTTAAGTAACCAAAATACTCTGCTATTTTTTGAGATATTAAGTATTTGGAGGTAGGTAACAGAAAACATTGAAGTAATAAACCGCACATGAATTCCATTCACTTAGTGTCCACATTCGATTAGCAATACAGAACTACATAAATATGGTATTGGTCATTCTTCCTCAATCATCAGTCAATAGTAAACTACTGACTTGTTTATTACATCATTCAGCAAAATCTAGTATCAGTCATAGTTATCGATAAGTTATTTTAAGCATTATTCTTCTTCGAAATAAAAAAACCAGACAAAAGAAATTGTATTTTATCAAAGTTAAATAAGAAACTGTATCATCTTTCTTCTTCTTGTTTTTGTTCTTCTTCTTTTTCTGCTTAATTTTATTTCTCAACGAATAAAACAGAAACAAAACTGAGCATGGAGAAAAACGGTAAAAAAAAAGAAATCAAACGTCTCACTTTTCTTTTTTTCTTGTCTTATAACGTTACTAGTTATCGTGTGATAAATAAATAATATAAAATGAGAAAAAAAAACAATAAAAATTATATTCCATTTTTTTATATTTTTAATGCGGTATGAAGTTGGTATTATGGCTCTAGAGAAAAAGAACCAAAAAAAAACCCGGAGAGAACAGCTAAACAATATGGATGTTTACATCTATACACAAAAACAAAAATGAACGCGCCCTCCCCCACCTCACAAAATTGGTACACTTTTATTCAATAAGTAAATTTTGTTTAAAGGGATATGAACAAAGTTGATGTGTTTGTTTTTAGTTGTGACAATACACTGTAACTTTGATTTTTTTTGTTTCTATACAAAAGCAAATAGAAGTGAATGTCTAAAAGTGTTTAGGATAATAAAAAATTTCACACAAAAGTTTACTGACAGCTGAGAAAGTAACTTTTTTTGTTACTGAACGACTTCCAGAAACAGATTGTGGCTTAGTATTTCTGATGATTTATATCATCTGTTGAAAAAAAAGAAACTATTCTCACTAAATTAAAATAAAAAATGATTTTCATAGTTGAATTCACGAATCGATCTAGGCTAGACCAATATTGAAAATCTGGAAACACTTGAGAGCCATTTTGGTCATAGTATGGGATTTCTCAGCAGTGTCCATTCATAATCCCACACACGGTACTCGAATCGAGGGTCTTCGGTTTCGTGCACGAATGTTTAACCTCTAGATTGACTAGTGAATTCAACTGTGAAAATATTAAACTCCACAAATCCCCATACTGATAAAAATTATTTGTTTACTATACTACTTTCAGTTGATCCACTCATATAATAAATAATTTTAATAGTTATTTCCAGGTTTCTCATGGGGGTCTAGCTTCAATCGACTCATGATCTCAACTATTGAAATTACTACAATCTCCACAAAACCCATATCAACATATGCTCACTAGTGACTGGCTTCAAGTGGTATTTCTTGGAGTTCTATTGAAAAGTAGTGAACAGTGGAGTTTCAACCTGGACTGGTGTGAGATAGTAACTCAATGATGATAGTGATGGGTCAATTTTGTGGATTAGTTGAAGTTAGACGTTAACACCGTTAGATGCTGGCTCAGTGGTCTAATGGTTAAGCGTTCGCGCACGAGAACGGTTGGTCCTGGGTTCGAATCCCGTGAGATGGGATCGTGACTGCGCACTGCTGAGGAGCCCCACACCAGGATGTAACGGCCACCCAGTGCTTCCACGTTACCCATGGTGGTTTCGCTTCAATTAACTCAAGATCCATAGTATTAAAATTACAATAATATCCACAAAACCCTTCTGATTCTAATAAGTGATTGTTTAAGACGTACAAAGAGCTGATTTATATTAAAATGAATGATCAGTAAACTACTTGACAATTGAGCAACTAGTATACCTTCTTATTAATCATTGTTTCATTCTGTCTAGAAATTTTATTAAGAAATTCAGTGAGTTGTACATAAAAACGTTCTTGAGGTATAATGTATTTCATGAGATAATTATTTAACTATTCAATGATATTCATGATATCAGTCTAAACTCAACAATCTTCACAACTCTATACTGATAATTAACATGTGTTCACTAACGATTGGCGTCCAGATGGATTTCTTGGAGCTCTATCAAAAAGCTGTGACCAGTGAAGTTTAACCGTGTCTGTTGTGAGACAGTTACTCACTTGAGACAATGGTGGAAGGCGGTGCGAAATGGATTCGAAACTAGATAACAAATGCGATTACGTACTAATCAAGGGGTAAGAAAGAATAGTCCATGAAATAACCAATAAAATATTATGTTTTAATTTCTATTTTACTGAGAATGGTTTGAATGTCTTATAATCTGTCATATTTTTGTTCTGCACTTTTTTTCTTTAATTATAGTTCTTCCAGCTTTCCCACCTCATTCAGATAAATATTTATCACTCCTTATTGGAAATACAGCAATTGTTATTTGTCATTTACCATTGTCACAACCATCATTACCTACAGTACACTTTTATCATAACAATATTAGATTAGATTTAACACAAAGTAAGTGAATTCAAATGATACTTTATTGATGTGATATTGTCATAAGGAAATGACTTTTATTCAAATATGTTATGATTTTATATCCGGCTTTTTATCCCAAGATTTATCCACCAATCAAAATACGACTTATACAATCTTCGCACTGTGCCAAAACCAATGACGTTCGACCGGTATGGACAGTCTAGCGTCCTTATTGGTTCTATGTCCACCTAGCCCGTCCACTTGAGTTCAGAACACCAAATGCCAGCTTCCAATATGCGAATCGAACCAAATCGTTTATTTCAGACATACCGGGTTTATATATCAAACAAACAGACCGCAATGCACCATAAAATAAGAAATAACATTTGCACACAATAAAGCCAAAAAGTGACTATGAACGTGAGAGTCAGTAGTCAATAAACTGAACATAACTTAAGAACCGTAAATCGTACAATAATAAATTATAGGTCAAAATAGAGCTTATAATAAGAGGAACATAATTATTGAACAGTTATACCATAAGAATGTATAGGTAATATTAGTCAATTAATATATCTCAGAAGTTACTCGTGATTTAATCTTCGCTCGGATATAACAAAATAATCTTAATTCGGTTAATGATTTGAATTTTAAACTAAAGACTAAGTTCTTGAGTTGTTGAGCTGTGTTTTCACAATTCAAATTAATGTTAAAATGACCGGAGAGACTATAATTGACGGACGAACCAATCAGGTATAAGATAATAGGTCTCGGAGTTTTGCGCGAAATTCACTTATCCATTTTGGATATATAGAGTTTTGGCATTATAGCTGATGTCAGTTGGTATTGAAAACCCTAAATCTAATTCCTAACCTTAACCATCAACTGTAAATCATAATTCGAATTCCTCACACTAATTTATAACCCTCATTTTGTCCTAATTATCAGGTGGACACTCACAAGGTCACTATAGCGTCGCTCAAATGTCATCCATAAATTATCGTCTCACCATATGACCTAATACAACAGCTGACACATTACTCTTTTTTTTACGATATCACACAAATATTTGGAAGCGGAATATTTTTCAAAATAGATTTTCGTCAGATAATAGATGGGAATATAGAAAGATTAGTAACCAAAATAAATATTATTTTCCTCAATTTACATAGATTTTAGTATTATTCATATATAAATCAAATGTTCACTAATGGATTCAGTCGGTCAGCTGCAACTTAGGACCAGGCACATGTGTGAATCGGTCTAAGTTGCCATAACTCATTAGCACAACAAGATGAACACCGGATTAATACAAGTAGTTAATCCAGTGGTGGTAATATATAAAAGATTAAGTAATGAAATTATGTTGGTTTGATAATGTGTATTATTCAAGAATTTGAGTACTTATATACTCACACCTGTTGCTCCTTGTAGAGCATAGGTTGCTGACCAGAATCCGTCAACCACCCCTACTCTCCTCTTTCCTTTCCAATTGTTTCTAAGTGATATTCATTCTTTTGATGTCTACCTCCAACTCTTGAGTTAGTGTGTTGTTTGGTCGGTCTCTTTTCCTCTTTCCGTCAGGATTCAAAGTTAGGACTTACTAAGTGATATAGTTTGGTGATTTACATAATGTATATCCTAATCGCCTCCAGAGTCCAAGCGTGTAATTGACAAACAATTCAATCAAATACATTATTCAGAGTAAATATAAACACAGTCTGTTCAAAACCCGAAATTTTAATTTACTAAATGCTACTTAAATTAAGATTCATACTATATTAAAGCACAGGGCACATCGTTGTCATCATTGTTTAAAACAATCTTACATATTTATCGAAAGTCAGAATTTTCTAAATCATTGTTGTTTCAAGTTTGGTAGTGTACTAATATCACACTATTTGCCACAATATGGTCGTTTGTATATTAAAATCAAAATGAGATATCTGGAGAGTCGTTTATTTTAGTAATCTTAGTAGCTCAGTTCACATATCAACCATACAAAAAAAAAACAATTTTCATATGCTATCAACTGATAGTGACATAAAAAACAATCTGCAGATGTTAGATCCCGATAAACAATGAATGGTAACTTTTGGGATATATTTATAGACCAATAATATGCATATATTTTATCGTATAATTGTCAATTAACTAAACTGTTCATATTCATGACCCTTTTATGATGAGCTTAATTTTGACCTATGAACTATTATTATACGTTTTACCATTCTTGAATTATGCCCTGTCTATTGGTTACTGCCTCCCACATTCACAGCCACATTTGGCCAAATTTTGTATAAACGTTGTTTTCTGTTTTATGCCACGTTGTGATATCCTTGATTGGTATATAAACTCAGTATGTTTCAAACATAAGGATTCATATTACAGAGGCTGGGGCTGGTGTTCTGGATTTAACTGATTGGGCTAGGCGGAAAGCAGGACCAGTCAGGACTCTAGGCTGTTCGCACGTGTTTTAAGCGTCCTTAGTCCGATCGATAATTCGCTGCTTCTGATCGGCGGCCTTGGGCTATAACAGCAGATAATATATATATATATATATATATATATATATATATATATATATATATATATATATATATATATATATATATATATATATATATATATATATATATATATATATATATATATATATAGGGTATGGTCAACAAATTATAAGGACTGGGAACGTTCAAGGTATGTTTTAATGTAACACTGATACTATCAGTTGGGTTAACACATTTAAACACTTTCAAAACAACATTTCGTTGACTTTATCGAAAAAACTTTTTATTGTTTTTCGAAAATTTACCTCTATTCAGCTGACAGATATCGTTTAATTTATATTGGTGGTGATGATTCTGGTTTACCATGGGAAGTACATTCACAGAAACCTCATTTTAGACAAGAACATTTAAAGAAATACAAACCGAGTGCTGTTATCTTGCTCATTCATTCACTTCAACTTTCTGACACTGGACAATATTATTGTTCAGTAAGCTTATTCGATAAAACAATTTCATCAAATCAAAGAACTCATCTGGTTGTGACAAGTAAGTTATTATCTTATTAAATAATTTTTGTAATAAAAATATGTAACTCATTAATTTCTGTTTTGATAAAAGAACTTGGAAGTGGATAGGACTTACATTACGGAAATCACCAAACTGCATCTGGAAGTAAGCCCTAACTTTGAATCCTGAAACGAAGCGAAAAAGAGGAAGTTCGACGAACACACTACGTTGATAATTGGAACCAGATATGAAAAGGATGAATAACAACTGGAAAGAACAGGAAAGATTTGTTCATGACTGAGTTGGATAAAGAGTGCTTGTGGGTAACCTATGCTCCTACACGAGGATTAACAGGCATAAGGAAGTAAATATGAAATGATTTAGGTATACAAACTTCTGAAAAACGAATAAACTCCTTCTTATGCCATTATAGTGTGTTTAAGATAAATATATCAATACTGGTCTACTGTACAAGAATCCAGTTAGTCGTATTTTCAAATCCATAAACTGTTGAGATATTGAAATTTGGAATAATGGAATTAACCATCGTTGATAAAGGATAAAAATAATGCTACAAATTGATTGAATTATCAAAGAAGATGCAGACCATTGCCTAAAAATTCATTGTGTTTACCTACAATCATTCTGACTATGATATTTGAAGATACTTGGTTCCAAACTAAGAAAAATAACACTTTAAGGAAATATCAATTTACCAGTCTTAGTTTTTAATACCTCACTAGTTGAATATTGCATCTAAATAAACTAGATCTTTACATAGACTGTGAAATAGTAGATGTTTCTTTGAAATATAAACTTCGGAAGAACTGTGAATTGTTGTAATTGCCTCAGCGTTTTTAGATACTATTTTCCAATAATCTAATCTTAAATAATTTTTTTTTTGGATTTTACTTGTTCAAGTTAAATGCTTTTTATAGTCAAAATAGAAGTTCGTTTACACTATAATAAATGGAACAGGCAATTATCTATGGTAATTATTTTACACTTACATCAAAAAATCCATTGTTTATGTATTGGTTGAAGTTAAACATTAACACCGATAGATGCCGGCTCAATAGTCTAGAGGTTAAGCATTCATCAGTCAGTCAGTTAGCAACAACGTAGAACTTCGTATGTACATACATCAGTTCGAGTTGCCACACCACATTAGCACAGAGATGCAGTTGTCCATTCAAATCCCGTAGTGGTAGAGGCGGTAAGAGTATAAGCAGTAATCGGAAAAATCAGGGCTTGAAGATGTTATTTAAGAAGTATAATACACCTACCAACATTACTCAGTCCACTTGTCAGTGACTTCATGGACTTGTGCCATGTTTTGGTCTGACCACCCGTAGCTTTCTTCCAGCCTACTCCTATACCACTGAGCATCACACGTCGAGGCAGTCGGTGGTTGAGCATACGTAACACGTGTCCCAGCCATCTCAACTGATGGATTTCCACTACTTCATCGATTTATTTACCATACTTATCTAGTACCCGTTTCCTGACAACTGCGTTACTTACTCATGCACGAGAATGATAGTTCCTGGGTTAGAATTTCACGAGGCGGGATCATGCATGTGTATTGCTGAGGAGTCCCATGCTGGGTCGAAACAGCCATCCAGTACTTCCAGGTTTTTCCATGATGATCTAACTTCATTTGACTCATGAATTCATTTATTACATTGTTTATTTATTATATCTAATTCCATATAGAAAAAAGATTCCATTCACGTGATGTCTTAAATGTAACATCACTTTAGAGATACATGTATCTAGTAAACTAAACCAAGTTGATCGTTTAAAACTAAATCCATTAGATGAATTCAGGTCAACTTTAGATAACAAATGAAATGGATTTTAAATGATAAATGTTTAATTCCTGGTTCGTTTCTTTTAAATATCAACAATATAAGGAGTAAGTAATGCATTAAAAGAATAAAACATTTAAGTAAACATGTATTCTTGTATGATTGACAAAATAGTGTAAAAAAACAAGGAGAACAAAAAAGGAAGGAAACAAACGTTTTATTCATATTTCTTCTCTTTCTGTTTTTTTTTCTTTTAAAGTTAAAATGACCTAACAGGATGTAAATTACACTTGTGTTAACCCTTTTTTTCCCCTTATTTTTTGTTACCTCGTTCTTAGATTTTTTTCTTTTTTTCTTTTTTCTTTTTTTTTTAAATCACCAGTGTTAACACGGTATTTTTTGTTCGTTTTTCCCTTATTATTAGAAATATAAATTTGTTTCCTTAATTGTTTCATATAACACTAGTCAGCCTACTTATGTATTTACATGTCAATAGAGTAATTAGTTAATTTGTATACAAGAGATAATTGAATAGGTAACAACTGTTATATGATAGTTTCATTCGATGATCTAATTTATGGTTATATTCATAAATTCTTGTGATTTAAAAAGTAAAAAAAGCATATTTATTTAGAAAACGTAAATAGGAGAGTTGTTCATATAGTTAGTAGATACATCGCACGTGACCGTCGGATCCTGGATTTGAATCTCGCAAAGCGGGGGAGAGTGCATGCACACTGCTGAAGAGTTACACAGCAGTATGAAACGGCCGTCTAACACTTCAAGGTTTTTAATGGTGGTTTAACTTCAATTGATTCATAATCGTAACTTAAAATTACTATAATATGTATAAATATCCCTTCTGATATTAAGTATCTCTTTGTGAGAAAAACGAGCTACCATAGTTAATCAATGCATAGAGTTTGAAAATAGACGTTACCATAGGTTGATATTAATCGGGGAAGCACTTGAAATCAAAAAGTGCCAAACAGCCCTATCATAGTGTTTTGAAGCTTCTCAGAAGTGCACTCCTACTATCTTCAACTATGATAATTCAGCTTGTGAGAACCATACACTAAATACTTCATTTGTGAAATGTCAATCAATCGTTTCAGATTTCAATGTTCCTTTATTTCCACACCAATCATTCTCTGTTCTCGTTCTCTTTTCTTCGATCTTGTCAACCTTCTACAGCAAGGTATATCACTTTTGATTGATGATACATACTACTTATGTCCGTTGACATCAGTAGCACACACCACATTATTAACAGTAATCATATTATAATCGAGAACTCTGAGTGGTAGTCGTAATAGCTAGAATAGTTGTGAAATTTTCAAAAAGAAATGTTTATTTAAAAAACTTGATATTTGAAATTTCTATTGTATAAATTAGGTTTATGCTAAACCTTTAAAATATAAGCAAAGGGTTGAAATATCTTCAATAGTAAAGGGGATTCGTGGATATCGTTGCGAGACTTGTATAGTCCATAATTCTCTAGTATGGTTATCCATGGATATTGCTGAAGAATCCTATACTACGACAAATAGGTATTCAGTATTTGTCTAAGTCAACCCATTTCACAATATAAACCGTAAAATACAGAAATTAATCACTTGGCTTAAAGAATGTTGAATATTTCAAAGTTCAAGGTATCCTTTAATAGTAGAACCCTAATTTTTGCTAACCACTATTGCATTGTATTAGGACAGGCAACTAAGCATCAACAATATTTGAACAGTTGGTCATAACTAAAGGTAGAAATTGAAAAGGATGGATGAAAAGATACTGACTTCCTTACGCCTGTTACTTCCAATGGAGCATAGGCCGCAGACCAGCATTCACCAACCCACACTGTCGTGAGCCTTGTTTACGAATTACATCCAATTGTTGTTTATTTTTCACATGTCTATCTCCATTTCTCGGCGTAATGTGTTCTTTGGTCTTCCTCTTCTCCTTTGACCTTGAGGATTCCATGTGAGGGCTTGTCTTGTGACGCAGCTGAGTGTTTTCCTCAATGTGTGTCCTATCCATTTCCAGCAGATCTTCCTGACTTCTTCCTCTGCTAAGATCTGGTTTGTTCTTTTCCACAGTACGTTGTTGCTAATAGTGTCCGGCCAACGGATCCGAAGTATTTTGCGTAGACAATTGTTAATAAACACCTGTATTTTCTGGATGATGGCTTTCGTAGTTCTCCAGGTTTCTGTCCCATACAGTAGAACTGTCTTGACATTTGTATTGAAATTCCTGACCTTGGTGTTGATTGACAGTTGCTTTGAGTTCCAGATGTTCCTCAGTTGTAAATATACTGCTCTTGCTTTACCGATTCGCGTCTTCACATCTGCATCAGATCCACCATGTTCATCAATGATACTGCCCAAATATGTAAAGATTTTTATGTCTTCCAAATCTTCTCCGTCAATTGTGACTGGATTGGTGCATGCTGAAAAGCACTAAACTGAAATTTGTTGATGATTCAAGGAAAGAGGAAAAGTAAATACATGTGTCCCACTATCACTTATTTAGATCATAGAGCTCAAAAATGAACAAACGTTATCCGCTTTTTTTGAATGTCTTTCAAAAATTAGGCATAATATCATTCCACTTATTTCAATATTTGGTCTAATTATTTTCTTCCAAACTACATTTGATATACTTATCCCAAGATTTCTTTACACCTTATTATTCTGTCTACTCTTCTTTTATTCTTATGGTAATGACGTAAAGCTTAATAGTTAAGTGTGATACATTTTTTAATTCATGCTGTTTCAAAGTAACATATTGTCTAGTATTAAAAAGCAAAGTGTCACAAATAACAATTTTATCTTTGATGATTCCTCGGTTTCACGAAAATATAAGAGTTGAATTCATGAATCCATTGAAGCTAGAAATTAATTCAAAATTCAATCAATTAGTGAAGAACATTGAGTTTTTAAACTTTTAAATGATACATTAAGGTAGTGAATGTTTATCTGCAGAGATAAATAGAATGCCGGATCAGTGGTCTAGTTGGTTGAGCGCCTGGCGCGAGACTGATAGGTCCTGGGTTCGAATCTCGCGGAGGGAGGGATCGTGGATGCGCACTGCCGAGGAGTCTCATACTAGGACGAAACGGCCATCCAGTGCTTACAGGTTTTCCATGGTGGTCTAGCTTCAATTGACTCATGATTTCAACCAGTGAGAATCAAATAACCCAATAAGAGTAGAGGATAAACATCCATTACTCTCTATTACCAAACACATAATAGAAAGAGGTCACAAGACTGATCTTAATTCAGCTGTTGTGGTGTTGTACGAAAATTCAAAAAGGGGTATACTAAGGTTTATTGAAGCCTTAGTCATAAGAAAATTCAAAACCCCTCTGTGTATTCAAGAACAGTTTGTTCTCACTTCCAGAGGGATGTTATTTCAAATTGTTTCCACATTATTTCCTTTATTATACTTGTCTCCTCATACTCTCCATTTCTAGTCTAGTTGACCTTTTATTTATATATACATATAAAAATGTTCTTAAGAAGTATATAATATGATCAGATTGCTCGAAATGTAATGCGCTAATATATACCACATAGTTCTGATAATCTTCGTCTTATTACACTATAGAAATTTATCAAAGGGACTAATCGATTTAAGATTTTCATTTACTCAACAAAGAAATATAACATAGAGACATTCATTGATCGTATAAAATTCTTTTCTTTTGTATACATGATTACTGTTGAATACACCAAAGATTTAAAGTTCCCTAATGCATTCATATAAAATCTTTTTATGAAAATTAATTTTTCAAAATAGATTTTGTAACAATAAATCAACTTCATGGATTGGTTGAAGTTAGATTTTGACACCATTAGATGCTGGCTCAGTGGTCCGGAGTTTAAACGTTCGCGCGCGAGACTGATAGGATCTGGGTTAGAATCTCGCGAGGTGGGGTCGTGGATGTGCACTGCTGAAGAGTCCTATAATAGGATGAAACGGCCATCCAGTAATTCAGCCTCATTTGACTCATGAATTCAATGACTAAATCAATAAAAGCCTACACAATGGTTTAATTAAAAAATTAAGAATCTCTCATTGATTTGTTTAATTTAATCTACTCATTATAATATATGGATAAATCAATAAAACAAGTCTGGGCTACTATTCAATCTTTATAATCATTCTTTTAGTTATCATTACGTAATTTAATCATGTATAATATTATATTGATTTCAATAATTGAGCTCATGAGTCAATTAAACCTAGTCCACCATGGAAAACCTAGAAGCACTGGACGGCCTCTTCGTCCCTGTGTGGGATTTCTCAGCGGTGTGCATCCATGATCCCACCTCAAGAGAGTTGAACTCAGGACCTATCAGTCTCGCGCGCGAACGCTTAACCTTCAGACTACTGAGTTGGCATTCAACAGTGTTAGTGTTTCACTTCAACTAATCCATGAAATTGATTGACACATCCACCATTGTCTTCAGTCTGTTATTATCTGACAACAGACCCTGTTTAACACCACTGGCCACTGCTTATTACTGGAACTCTAGGAAAATACCTCTTGGAGACCGTCACTAGTGAGCACATGAAGATTAATATCAGAAGGGGTTACATATATAACAATAGTTCTGCACATTGATAATAAGCTATCATTGTAATTTATATCGTTCATAGTTACAAAATTTTAATTATTCATTCATCATCATCTTTCATGAATGGTACACAGTAACCATGTTAGTTTTCTTCAAACTTATACGAATAGTAATAATTTTGTATAAACAAAAGAAATATCCACTTGTAACAATATAAACAACCAATAAACATATGAATCATCTAAGAAAAAGAACAACCCCCTCCCTTAGACATTTAATCATTGGTGATCGTTCATATTTACTAATAATAGTGAGAACTTATCCATGTTCATTACGACTGAATTAACTTTTATCGATTAGATTTGTATTGCTTGTTTAGTTTCCCAGTTAAATTTCTTTTTTTTGTTGTTGTTGTAAACTAACACTTTATGATGTGGTGTAAACATGTATCCATACAAATATAAACAGACAAAAAGTCCTTATAGTTTATGTGTACATCGTGTGATAGGGATGAATGTGAAATAATTTTTAGAAAAAAATCATATTTGGAAACATTAGAATAATTAGAATACTATATGTGTTATAAGCAAAGATAGGTAGTGCCTAATAGTGGAATCCAGAATGCGCGTTTCATTCTATTTAAGACTCGTCAGTTGAATGTGACTGCATCTCAGAGTTAATTTTCACTCTAGGACTCAAACCCAGTACTATTCGCTTCAAACGCCATCGCGTTTTTCACTTAGCTACTGAGTTCTGATATCCACTTGCTTGTACAATGTGGTGAAGTTTAAATTCACTTGATTTTGTTTACTTGAATATTCCCATTGATGTTCGGGACTACAATTGATCAGTCTGTTATTGGCATATGTGCATACTGTACGGATTGCCTTGATGTTGTCTCAAATCACAAGCATTCTAAACAAAGATGAATAGTGTCTAGCTGTGGAATCCAGAACACGCGTTACACAAGATACCAGGTTCGAAGCCCAGAGTGAGCATCAATTCTGAGATTCAGGTGCATCCAGCTCACGAAACGCGCGTCCTGGATTTCACTATCTATCTTTGTTTATAATGTTTGTGAATTAAGGTATTGTCCAAGCAATCCACACACCATGCACATATACCAATAAGAGATTGATCAATTACAGTCCTAAATGACAATGGGAAGATACAAGTAAAACAACATCAAGTGAGTATTTTTTTTCTACAGTATGTGTGTTTGTTTTTACAATTTCACGTTAAATTAATCTAAATGACACATAGTGTATGAAGAAAGATAATGAAGTAGTTTTGATAAACAGATGGTTAATAATTTACTAGCGAATGATTGAAAACAAAATAAAAAACTAAGACCCATCAATATTTTCTCATTTAATCTTTATATGATAAATCTCCTGTCATAAACTCCCATCAATTATATCAATGTTTAGTGAGTTTGTATTTAGTGTAGTATGCAAAATGAGTATGCTTTGATTAGAATGATATAGATCATACATTTATACGTGTCTATTTGACTTTTCATTAAGATTTGATATTAAATAAGGGTTGAACAAATAGAAATAATTAGAAATATAAGATGATATTTGTTTAGACAAGACAATACTTTATTGAGTCTTTTTCAACGTAGGGTTGTGGAGATTATTACATTTTTGATTAAGATCATGAACCGATTGATTTTAATGCTAATCCGTGTTGAGTAGAGACAGGTATCTAACTCAGTACAATGGAAGATGGTTGCGCAATTTCTTGGATTGGTTGTGGTTAAACATTAACCCCGGTTGATGCTGACTCAGTGGTCTAGAAGTGAAGCGTTCGTGCATGAGACTGAAGGCCCTCGGTTCGAATCATGCAAGAAGGATCGTGGATGCTTACTGCTGAGGAGTCCCACAATAGAACGAAACGGTCGTCCAGTGCTTCCAGGTTTTCAATGGTAGTCTAACATCAATCGGTTCATGATCTCAAACAAAAAAGTTTTGTTTCTGTTAGGATATGCAGAAATCATACCAATAATTATCATGTTAAGTCTAATGGTGTCCTTGGACTTTAAATGGACATTCCTTATTGGTCAGTATTTATTTCACTTGCTAAATATTGTACAAATGTTGTTTTCTATTTTATGGGTACGATGTGGTCTGTTTGGTTGGTATATAAACAGAGTCTGTTTGAAATATAATGATTCATATCTCAGAGGCTGAGACTCAACTGGCTGGGCTAGACAGGGAAGCAGGACCAGTCGAAACTCTAGGCCGTTCGTGCGTGTTTTATTGTCATTTATCCGATCGATAAGTCGCTGCTCCATAATTAGCATTTACCCGTTACAACAGTTTCATTAAAACACTTTGGATTTGAATGAACAAGAAGCTTAAAGCAGATTGTCTAGAATTATTTAATTTCTGCATCATAAATGTTTATAAATGCAAATGTTTTGTACATTAAACTATATATGACTAATTATAATCCATGTTGTTGTACTTAACGTTGTTGCTTAAGGTAATATGGTTATTGATTTTAGGTAAAAGTGTCTTGTTTAAGTTTTGTTTTAGACTAATCTGGATGTGATTGCACCAAACGCCAGTAATCTATCATGTAAATGAGGAACCATAGCACTTATATAGAACACCAATCATAATAGGGATATTAGAATAAACTGATACAATACCTGTGTCATAATTTTAAAAAAACTATTATGTGAAATAAGTTTTGGTGATGTTGTCCAGAATGACAATGAAAGATCCATAACTAGACTATCTGAATCAAAGAACATAACACAACCAAAAGTAGACAAGTTTTCTACCTTAGTTACAAACATGAAAATGACTCGAGTAATAAAATATTGTATAATATAAATTTTCTGAAGTTTTATAACATTGTCATTCATCTGTTATTACTTGGTATTAAACTAAAATTGCAAATCGGTTATTCCAGACACTTGATATTATAACGTGTACAAGTGATGTTTTAACACTGATGTAGATACAGGTTAGAAAGAACCAAAATATAAATTTGTTTTTTACATTTAATTGTGCACTGCTTGATAGTTTTTTTTTAAATCGCATTCTATAAGCGACAATTCAATCGGATACTGATGTTGCGTAGTTGATTTAAACAATGTGATGGAATCAAATTTCAAAATAATCGAAATTGTACTAATCATATTGAACTGAAAAGATTTAATTAAAAACTGACAATGACAATAAACAAAATAATTTTTCGAAGTTAAAGGTCTTTCATACAAACTTAAAGATGTTCTCCCTGACTGACTGTATTTAAACTTATTGACTTACTTATACCTGTTATTCCTAGAGGAGGAGCAAAGGCCGCCCATCAGTACTCTCCATCCAACCCTGTCCTGAACAATCCTTTCCAGCTCTTTCCACTTGTTATTCATCCTTTTCATATCTGCATCTATTTCCCGATGTAATGTATTTTTTGGCCTTTCATTTTTCTGCTTCCTTTCAGAATTGCAAGTTAGGGCTTGCCTCGTGATGCAGTTTGATGATTTGCGTAATGTAGGTCCTATCCACTTCCAACATCTTTCCCAAATTTCCACTTCAGCTGGAATCTGGTTTCTTCTCTCTCAGAGAAGACTGTTGCTTATGGTATTCGTCTAACCGATATTGACTATCTTGCGTAGACAACTATTTATAAATAATTGTACCTTCTTGATGGTGGTAGTTGTAGTTCTCCAAGTTTCAGCTCCATACAGTAGAACTGCCTGAACGTTCGTATTGAAGATTGTGACTTTGATATTGGTTAAAAGTTATTTTGAGTTGCATATGTTCTTCAACTGTAGGAATGTGGCTCTTGCTTTGTCAATCCTCCATCCGATCATCCATTGTATTTAATGATTAAGAACAATTGAATTTCATTTTCGTTTCCTTAATAGTTCACACTCACAAACATCCAAATCAATTTTCTTTAAAAGTAAATTATCGTTTGACCACTTTGTTGATTCTCAATATTTCATATCTCTGAATTCATTCAATTAGTGAGCTTTCAAGATCACTATCAAACCCCATCTGTTGTACATGTTCACTTACAACCAATTAGTTTAGTCAGGATTTAAAATAAACGCATTAATTTGGAGTACATCAAAGTCTCCTTCATATAGCAAAACATCGACATTAAAATATTGTCAAACCATATGCCGTTTATTTACGAAATGTAATGAGAAGACATTTTTAAAAAAAATATTAAACAGTGTGACATATTACCACAATACGTTTCGTACAATCCCACTGTGCTTATCAGTTTACTCACATATACACGATAGGAGTTATTTTAATATCCAACTATGGCTAACTAAATATGCATCTGAATCATAGCTACAAAAGGATATAGATTTCAGTGGTGAGATAAATATCCACTCCTCTTTATCTCTAAAGATATGCTCAGAATTTATCATAAGAATAGTCGAAGAATAATTTTTATAATGGTACATCAAAGTGGTCAAGGTTAAATATTCGGTCATATGGAAATTCAAATCTCCCTTGAGTATTAGAAATCATTTAACATTTTTTAATCAAACCTAATGTGGTAATAGTGATTATGATTTCTTTTTATCATCTATGATGTGAATAGTAGTTTATTCTAACCCTTACTGTTTGGTCATGTTGTTTAAAATAGACTTTGCATTACATAATCACATCTAATTTAGTTCCTAATATAAGGAGTTTGTAGAAACTGTTGAAATTCACAATTCATATAAATAAATAGCCACAGAAAGTCAGGAAGGAACAAAAACTTGTTTCACTCTACATACGAATGCACTAGGGATAGGATTTAAGATCTAGTAAGATGACCAATACTCAAGCTTTAAACCAGTGAGCCGGTATCCAAAGCCTTACATGTCTAACTTCAACTACATTGTTCCATTTCAGTAATGTGAGATATTTAGTTTTATTCATTTGAGTAGTGAAAGAGTGATTATAAAAATGTTTAAAGACCATATGGATTTTTCCTGTGGTATCAGTATACCATATGAAGCAGTAGACCCATTCTATACATTATTATATTAATCGTAATGATCCCACTCAGTCATTTACTGATTACATCAAGAAACAAAACATTTTCGTGAATGTTATATTCACTTACTCATGTTGTAATATCTGAACGATTAATTCCTTACTATTATACTTTTAATGCTATTATTCTATAATGAATATGTTAACACTTTATATAATTACCCCCCCCACAATGAAAGAACAAATGCCAACCACCAGTATTCTCCATCCAACTGACTCATCGACACTCCAGTTGTTTCCAGATGCTATTCATCCTTTTCATGTCTGTTTCCTAATTTCGACGCAGTGTGCCCTTCGGCATTCCACTTTTCTGTTTACTTTCAGGATTCCATGTTAGCGCTTGCCTTGTGATACAGTTTCATGATTTCCATAATGTATATCCCGTCCGTTTACATAGTCTTTTTGTGACTTCCTCTGCAAGTGGGACCTGGTTAGTTCTCTACCACAGTAGGCTGTTGCTGCTGTTACTCGATCAACGGACACTAAGTACCTTAAGCAGACAATTGTTTATAAATACTTTTACGATTTTAACGATGGCTGTAGTAGTTCTCGAAGTTTCAGCTCCGTACAGTAGAACTGTTTTGACGTTTGTATTGAAGATTTTGAATTTGATGCTGTCTTGCATACAGATGTTTTGAGTTGAAAATTTTTTCAATTGTAGGAATGCTGCTTTTACTTTTCCGATCCCTGCCTCCATGTCTGCATCAGATCCTCTTAGTTCATCGATGATGCCTCCCAGGTACGTGGAAGGTTCCACCTATTCCAGAGCTTATTCATCAAGTGTGATTGGGTTGGCGTTCTGTGTGTTGTATTTGAGGGCCTTGCTTTTTCCCTTGTGCATGTTGAGGTCCACTGATGCAGAGGTTTCTGCCATACTAATGTATATGAGGTAAAAGGGCCAGGTCATCTGTGAAGTTCAAGTCGTCTAGTTGCATGCAAGCTGTCATTCATGTTCCATGCTTCTCATCAAATGTGGAGGTCTTCATAATCCACCAAAAGAAAATAGAAGAGAGGAGAGTAAGAAATCTTGTCTGACAAATGGAACAGCTGGGATGTTGGCGAAATGAGAAGCGAAACGTAAGAAATAACACCAGCTGAAATAAAAATTTAAGGATGAGAAATACAATATAGAAGAAAATGAATGTGATCATAGATTGAGAGGTTTTAAATCACACGAAGCTCAAGATAACTTAGAACATGTAACAGCACTACTGACACTTGCATTAAACCAAGTTACTCAATGTTTTTAAGCATAGATTACGACGATTTGACTAAGTCTGATCGTGAGAACTTGGCCTTTCGTTACAACTCAAAAGAGCAGTCGAGGACTTCGATTAAACATCTTGATCTTCCTACTTCCAACAATTTAATAATCTAAGAAACACCAATTCATAATTTTTAAATTGTTATATTCACAGAAAGAGATTAATAATTGATAATTTACTTTGTTACTTCAATCAGTTTGATGGTAATTATCTGATTACGTTAATACGTATCTTTTATTGTTTTTTAAACCCAAGTACTTTCATCAAAGCCGATTTAAGCAATTTAACTGAAGACATAATAATGACCAAAAATGTTGTTTACTAAACCTTTGGGTTGAATAAAAACAAAGACAATCCATTGTTCAGTAAATAGCTGTCTAAATGAATAACTCCTATAGTTTTTGTGACAATAACTACCAACTGCCTTGAATAATACTGATACCATAATGTTATTTCACGTTCAAATCAAAACAAAGAAAAAAATTAGCTCTATCAACATCTGTAACCGAAAACAAGGGAACCAATCTTCAGATAACTAGTTGTATTGCTTATAAAGCTTATGATTTTAGGCAATATCGAAGCAGTCCGCATAGAATGCACATATGTCAACAAGAGACTGATCAATCTCAGTTGTAAACATCCATGGGAAGATAAATACAAACTAGTTTTCACAATTGATTGATCACTGGGTGGTGATCAATGTCATGCGTGTCTAGTCCTTATTAGTACAGATCGAATGCTATCGATCATGTTGCAATGTGGCCACCAGTCTAGGTGACTCGACACTGCGGGCACTATATATTGAGATTAGATGGTGGTTGGAGGTAGTCAACAGGAAACCCTGGACCCGGGTTTCGTGCTACTTGGCACTCGTCAGCAAGGTGTACCTGTAATCTTGAGGGAACTGGTGCTCCCTGGCGGATGAGCACTTAACCACTAGACAACTGAGCCAGCAATCGATTTTTTTGTCATTTAATTTTCTTTTTTTTCTTTTTTCTTTTTCTTTTCAAATTTTCATAGAACCAAATGAAAAAATTTGGACCCATTTAAAATTTTCATCAGATGATTCTGATTTATCTTATTTATATAATACAAATGATGAAATCAATTCAAATACTTTAACTATTCATAATAATAATAATAATAATAATAATAATAATAATAATAATAATAATAATCCATTGAATACAATTAAAGAAATCAACATTAATGAAAATACAAATTTAACATTATTTTGCATATTTGAAAGTGCCCCAGTTGTTTCAACACGTTGGTATTATGATGGATTTATGGAAAATATTGAAATTAATCAAAAATTTGGTAAATCCATTAATTGTAATGACATTTTTTTAAAGTATGGTGTAGTTGTGATTTGAAGTATACTATATTACTTACTTACGCCTGTTAATGATCGTGAAGGAGCATAGGCCTCTCACCAGCATTTTCCATCCAACCCTGTCCTGGGAAATCCTTTCTAGCTCCTTCCACTTGTTATTCATCCTTTTCATATCTGTTTCTATTTCCCGATATAATGTGTTCCTTGGCATTCCTCTTTTCCTCTTCCCTTCACGATTCCAAGTTACCACTTGCTTCGCGATGCAGTTTGACGATTTGTGTAGTGTATGTCCTATCCATTTCCATCGTCGTTTTCTAATTTCCTATTCATCTGGAGGCTGGTTTGTTCTCTCTCACAGAAGGCTGTTACTGACGATATCTGGCCAATGGATATTGAGTATCATGAGTAGATAACTACTTATAAATACTTGTACATTCTTGATGATGATTGTTGTAGTTCTCTAAGTTTCAGCTCCGTACAGTAGAACTGCGTTGACGTTCATATTGAAGATTCTGACTTTGATATTGGTTGAAAGTTGTTTTGAGTTCCATATGATGGGATCATTTTAAGAACAATTAATTCCACTGGTTGTAATTTATTACATAAACCAGCCACCAAATACCCTGGTACGGCCGAGAGTGTGGAGAATTGACTCTCCATCTTGAA
Source organism: Schistosoma guineensis (assembly GCA_944470375.2). Classification (NCBI taxonomy): domain Eukaryota; kingdom Metazoa; phylum Platyhelminthes; class Trematoda; order Strigeidida; family Schistosomatidae; genus Schistosoma; species Schistosoma guineensis. The sequence continues at coordinate 83,745,570 of OX103894.1, read as the reverse complement.
ATACTATCACATGGCCACGTGGATACAACAACTGCCAAGCAAGTCCTGCTCACTTCCATCTCGTGGCAGAGGTGTTGTTTGCAAAATTGAGAGGACGGAAAGCCAATATCCGACGCCACAACCAGGTTGGTGGATATAGAGTATTCACTTAAATACGTTGTAAATCTCTGATTCCAAACCAACAGTGCACATGGGCTCCAGAATGTATTATCCATAATTGAATTTAATTTATTCGAAGAGCTCACTATAATTGACTATGTCTTAATCTCTAGTTAGTTGGAACCAAATACGCTTGCATATTTGATATAACATGGAAACTGTTAGTCTCAATAATTTTTAAGTCACTTAGTGCTACAGGTGAAGAATTCACTATTCAGCCACGATTTACTAGATTTGTCGCGATAATCATTTTTATTGTGACCTTCTACACCACAGTATTATCATGTACCTTGTGATTTATTAACCATAGGTGATTTAAATGTATTTTCATTAATCACATTGCAAAACATTGTAAATACTGTAATGTTTACTCATATAATTATTTTTGTCTATATCCATATAAGCTCACATGCGAAGTTCAATCTTCTTTTCCTACTTTTATAATACATGTCAGTAGCTAAACGATTCCCAATGATGAACACATTTTATCCATTATCTTATAATGAACTTTATACTCCATGTTCACTATTATTTTAATATTTACACCTCAATTAATCCAATGTAACCAAACCAGTGTTATAATGATTGCTTTATGAGATTACTGAACTGGATTGTATGTCGCATTAACAATGGTTTTATGTTACAAAAGTAAGTGGGATTAAAAACTGAATTGTAAGATATCTAAAAGTAGCAGAACGAAAATTACTACTCACGTTTTAGTCCACTCCACTGAAAAGTACAAACACTTGAGTATAGAAAGTTTAGTCAACTCATATTCTCAGTGTTAATACTTCAGAATGATACTTAGAGAAATTATAAATCTCAAAACATTACTTTTTTTGTTATGAAATAGTTATCGACAATGGAAAGAAAATATATTTATGAATTGTATAGTTCGTGGAGGCCCCCATTATTTAGTTTTGTCCTCGTTTAGATCGAACGATGTCGTCGAAAGGGTTCTCCACTTTAGTGGCCCGAGATCTGACTCCAAGGCGAATGTAATAATGATTATTGTTGAAATATATATCGCCTATCCTCGTATATATTTATCGACTTAAATCACGTCAGTCAATAACGGAATAGAATAAGTCGAATAACGAGAATGGACTTGTGAATACATATATTTTGTATATAAAGCGAATGGAATAGAACGAAGCAAAATGACGCAGAGTGGAGATGGCTGGTAAGCCAACTCCCATTTAATCAAGCGTTAATCAATGTTTATAGTTACGCAAAAGTAAGTTACAGATATGTGATGAGTAATGGGATAAGAAATGTACCCATACTTACGCGCTCATATAAAAACAGTCAAGAATTGATAGGCGCATAATTGACAAGGTCAGAATGTGACTCAAGTAAAATGAATAGGATGGGCTGTCCGAAAGCTAGAATAAGGTATATGGGCTTAACATAATAACCGACACTACAAGTTCCAGCACTTCTATGGAACAAAACGGTTGTCAGCACTCAAATAGATAATTACCGTGATATATCGTAAATTGAATGAAATTTCATCACTGAAAACTAACCCATTAGTTAAAATGATTGAATTTTCTTCATGAGACCTCAAGGTCCTGAATTCAATTACTGATTTAATAGCTCATTTACATCACTAAAGAGTCATGTACTACGAAGAAATAACTACCTCGAGTTTTCTAATCTTCAATGACGCCTTAAATGAGATCAATATATGATGAATATGACCTAAATTTCTGTTAAAAAATGAAATGAAATGAGCATGATGTTCTAGAAGTATAATCAAACTGATAATGAGACGTTAGGTCATTTAAAACCTAAACGAAACACAAATGAAAGTCTGTTAGATACCAGATTGTAGCAAAATAAACTTTTCTTTTCATTAAACTCTTTCTTGCATGTATTACATTAATGAGTTTTAATTCAACTATCTTCCAAATTAGGAATCTTATTTTATCAAACAAACTCTGCTCATTTTATTCCTATCAATGTTTACTCATTATGTAATCACTTGTTTCTGGCCGTTTGAACTGTTGTCAAAATCAATGTTGTAGAATGTTCTTTCACATAAGGCATATATTTACAATATTCAATCTATTCAATTTATTTACATCCTTGTCATACTATACGAATATGTCTTCAGTATAACTTCCGACTAAACACTTTCATGGAAATAATTTAAACCCATTATGTAATTATGATTTTAAATATCACAGTGTTGAGGAAGTTAGATCCTCAGAACTCACTTGGAAAAGGTCGTAATTTTGTAATTTTATTCTGAAATCTTGAATTTTATGTTTTCAAGCCAATAGACGCTTAGTTGACCTATAGCTTACTTTTCCACTCAGAAATCCTTGACTGTCATTGGTTGACGGATTTTTTTCGTATACTATTTTGTGGCTCTCCCAAGGACGTTTCTATCATTGTATAAATAAGCTTGATTTGTGTGCTTAGTGATCTCGTATTTTATGGGTGCTCGTCGAATACATTCTCTAAGCCTCATCAAAACCTCTTGATCTAGTTAACAGGTCTGGGGACAACTGATTAGAATAGCCTATCATGTCACTGTATCGATGACCTTTGTTCCCTTAACCAACCAATTAAAGTGAACTCGTAATAGCATTCAAGCATATCACACAGGTTGTAATCAGCTGATAAGAACCAAACGTAATAAAATGAATTCATGTTATTGTACTAGAATATTTATTCTTTCTCTTTACAAAATGATAAAAGAGAACTATGTATATGAAAGATGCGAGATTCTCATTTTTAAACAAATCGCCTCATTTCTCTATGTACACTTGTCAATGAACTCGACGATATTCTTGATAAGATAGTATTCATAAAGTGTTCACTTAAATATTCAGTAAAATATACATAACAACAGCCAATAAATTATATCAAGTTATTTAGACAAATGAAAATAAACATTACAGTATATATGCAAGAGTTACGTCATTGTAAATAGACATTGGCATGATTGAAATATTTACACCAAAAAAACAACTAAATAGACTTAGAGTTGTGTATCTACCATAATTTAATTACATTCCATTATAGTGTTATTGATGTCATTAATGAAAAAAAAAGAAAATTATTTTCAACAGTTGAGATCATGAGTCAATTGAAACTAGACCACCATGGAAAACCTGGAAGCACTGGACAGTCGTTTCGTCTTAGTATGGGACTCCTCAGCAGTGCGCATCCACGACCTCGTCCCCTGTGAGATTCGAACATGGGACCTATCAGTCTCGCGCCAGGCGCTTAACCAACTAGACCACTGAGCCAGCATCCAACAATGTTAATGTCTAACTTCAAAATTATTTCCAAACAAAAAAATAGGATATTAGATTCCGAGCAATATACTGAGAAGTAGTTAAATTATTGATTTGTATAGGCAGTTTTTTTTGTATTATGAATAAAATGTCAATAGATCATATCATTTATAGGTTGAAATTGGTTGTAATACTATTCAGAATCAAAGAGCATAAAATATGTGTTTACTCTTACCATGATATTCTTCATTTGTGTAAATCTACAGCACTCTTATGGATCGATCATAACACCTTCGGGCTAAGGGATGGAGGGTAGGGCACCTGAAATCTGCATATTACTGATTTAGAATCAAGCTATCCAATTGTTTTGCTTCGTACAAATATTAATATTAAAAGACTATAATTCAAACCTATTTATGATAGTTGTCTCACTACCGATATATTTAAACTCCACCAGTCACTACTACAAATAAGAACCTAAGGAATGATTCTGGAAGTAAGATACTTGTGGAGTCTCATTTGAGTTAGGTGAGAAACTTGGAAACAACAAAAGTTGAAATGGGTAAATTGGATAATTATGAACTCTTCAGTAGTGTATACCGGTGACCTCATTGTACTTGATTTAGAGCCATCAGGTTTTTTAATGAAAAAGGTATATCTTGGTCAACGGAATGTTGTTAATGTCTGTTCATGAAGAAATCTACTCGTAAACACCTGTTGAACGTTTAAGTCAGAATAGTTATAACTTGAAAAAGTTTTTTTTATATTCTCATAATTGTCAGATAAACAACCATGATCAATTCAAAGTTTTATTCTTCTGATCCTCCTAAAATCTGATTAAAACCTCATAACCAAAGTTCAATGTATATACGCCTTCATATGTGACTACGAAAATATGGTCGGTATAAAGCAAACACTTAAAATTAATAGTTTGCAGTAGACAATCGACAAGAAAATGCAAATGGATGATATCCGTGGAACACCGTGAATCTACTGAAATCAACTTATTTATGATTTAATTTCACATGAGTCATAATTGATAGGAATTTTTGATTTACAATGTGCAAAAACGTAAGGTATTGCATAGCTCAATAAATTTGTTGATATGGTCATCACATTTTACTGCTGAAGCAGGTGAGACATGTAAAAATAACTACCCATTCCTCAACTTGTGGTAGATGGATAAATACATGGGTTGTCTGAATAAAGATTCACTTTAGCGCAGTCGAGATTCAGCATCAGTTTACGAAGTGAATGATTTTTATACTGAGCCATATGGAGAGATGCGAATTTTAAGTTCAGGATGTATCAGCTCGTTTTTTTCTTACCTCTGTTTGATAATATTAAATGAAATAGCCTAACAACTATCTCATTCAAGTTTTTTTTATACTTTTTCAGCATTTTCAGCCTTGTATTGTATGTAATTTGTACGTTGATTTCTCTATTTTGTCAAACTCTATTCACCATAGTTAATTTTTAACTACCAATGTAACTAGTAAACTTTGTAGTCCTTTATTTCCCTTTCTTACTTTGCTGATGCAAATTTATATAACTTCAGTTGTGTATAACTTTTGCAGCGTTCTAAATAGGATATAACGCCTGATTGAGTACAATATAATTACTGTCCGTAACATTTTCAGAAAACTATACAAACCATTTCCGTTTTTTTATCTTATTTTAGGTGTATTAATCATTAAATACGCTAGACTGGAAAATCAAGGTATTTACACTTGTTCAGTGGATAATTCTCATTCGAAGCTTATTGGAAAATCTTTTCGTATTATAGTAAAAAGTAAGTCAGTATTCAATCTTTTTACGCAAACTCTACTTACTTTAAGCTTATATGATTCGATAACTGTTACTGTAATAAAACTTAATCTTCCAGTAAATTGATTGACATTCGAATACGGAAAACGTTCAGATGGTTTTGTAGTGAAGTAGCAAAAAAGTGAGGACAACCAAATTGCAATCAACACAAAATTACAGCGTTACTTGGTAAAATAGAAAAACCATATAGTAAATTGTTAATTTGCAAAATATCAATGCATCATATCTAGTTGGATTGTTCCTGTCTCATATTTCATTGTTCATGCGTTTTCTTACGAATTACATCGTGTTTCCGCTCTTCCTTTCTTGATCTTCTCCCATATTCTGCTGCCAGACATTAAGTTTTTAACTCGCGTCATATACTACTTACATCAATATAAGTAGCACGCACCACAATTTCATTGAATATCTATATGTAGTAGTGAATAATAATCATATGATCATCATATCTCGAAAAACACACTTTGGTGTAATAATATATACGATAATTATTAAACAATGAATGATTGTGTAGGTCAATTCTTTCTTTGAAAACTTTGCGTAGATATTATAAAACTGACAAATGTTTCCGTAGGAAATGTTATCGCATAACTTTAGCAACGTTTTAGTTCCCCTCTTGTTATAAGTTATATGTATATAAAGTATAAATCTTTAATACGAACGTCAAAACAGTTCTACTGTACGGAGCTGAAACTTCGAGAACTACTACAGCCATCGTTAAAATCGTACAAGTATTTATAAACAATTGTCTGCTTAAGGTACTTAGTGTCCGTTGATCGAATAACAGCAGCAACAGCCTACTGTGGGAGAGAACTAACCAGGTCCCACTTGCAGAGGAAGTCACAAAAAGACTATGTAAACTTATGGGAATCATGGAACTGCATTACGAAAAGTAATAAAAGTTTAATTTTATACCTATTGAGATGCTATAAATAGATTATTAATAATAATATTATTGTTATTATTATTAAACACCTATCCAATATTTACTTCATTTCAAATGATCAACTAAAACGGTGCTAATGATACTTATCTCCTAAAGGTTACCATCAGAAATCCAACCAACTTAAATAAGTCATAACATTCTGTTAACTTGATAGTTGAACAATTAATAAACAAATATCACTATGCTGAATGGTGAGAAGAGTATACTAAGAGATGTTTTATTCAGTTGATATTCATTGATGAAAGTAATAATAATATTAATCTGTAGTGATATATAAATTTTATGATTAGTAGTACTCATTGAATTCTATTGAACATTTAACTGCATTTCAGGTGAATAATGGGTGGGAAAAATGAACACCAAGTTTGAAAATTCATTCAAACTAGTATAATCACTACAAGTGATGATTATAAGATTTTCCACCACGAAATCTAACATCAGCGTGATCGGTGGAGCTAATCGGTGTTTGGTAGAGACAAGTATCTAACTGAATACAATAGGAGATGATTGTGCGATTTTGTGAATTATTTGAAGTTAGACAATTATACCTTTGAATGCCGGTCACTGGTTTAGATGTTAAGTGTTTGTGTGCGTGACTGGAAACCATGGTTTCGAATCCCGCGAACAAGACCGTGGATGCTTACTGCTGAGGAGTCCCACAACAGGACAAAATAGCCGTCTAGTGCTTCTAGGTTTCCAATAGTGGTCTGACATCAATCGATTTATGACCTGAATTAGTGATAATTATCACTCATGGTAACTAAAGTTAAAATGTAATCTAATTATTCAATTTGTAAGTGAATAAAGTTAATTGAACTGAAAGATATAATGAATAGTAAAGATGATCATTTGTCATGATTACACTACAAAATACATGGTTACCAAAGACAGTTGTTCATAAATCTCATTCCTATTACTGATTTCAAATAATAACTTATAGGATAACATATGACACTATGTATAATGTTTTGATTCATTTAGACCACCAACAATATAAATAGAGGAAATGTTTCGAAAATTGTAATTCCCACATTTAATGAACATTATACTATCTAAAGTGATAACAAAAATGTAATTAAATAATACATTAAAAAAATTAGATTATTTATAAATAAATCTTTTGAATCTAATTTTATTTGACACATACTATGGTGTGGGTTACTTATATCCATACAAGTAGTATATAACGGTGGTCAGGTATAGAATGCATTTCAGTAGAATGTCGATAAGGAAAGAACGGGAACGGAACGCAATTGGTATGAAAATGTTTGAACAATGAAATCTGAGACAATGGATTGATGTTTGCAACAGGAACAGTCAAGTTTGATATGATGGATTGATATTTTGCAAATTAACGGTTTTTAATATATGGATCTCAGATTTTATTGAGATGCTCTGTAATTTCGTGTCAAATACATTCTGTTGTTCCCACTGGTGTTTTGTTCACTACAATACTTACACACACACAAACAAACATATAATGAATATCAAGATCTATTTAAAATCATTTCCCATCATTTAAAATAATAGTGTGCAATTGAAATCTGAATGGTTTTAATTTAGCTTAACTAGTTTGAACTAGATGATCTAGACTTCACAGATGAGTTGACTCTTCTATCTCACAAGCAATAATAAATGCAGGAGAAGACTAGCGCAACAACAACCTCAGCAGTAGTAAGTCTCAAGATGCACAAATGGAAAAGCAAGATTCTCCGATACAACACAACATGAACCAATCAAGACACACTTGATAGAGAAGCTTTGGAGGATCCAAAAACGTTTACATATTTGGGGAGCATCATTGATTAGCACGATGTATCTGATGCAGATGTAAAGGCTCAGAACGGTAAAGCAAGAGCAGCATATCTACAATCAAAGAATATCTTTCAACCAACATCAAAGGTCAAAATTTTCAATACAAATGTCAAAACAGTTCTACTGTATGGGGTGGAAACGTAGAGAACTACGAAAGCTATCATCCAGAAGATACAAGTGTTTATTAACTGCTGTCTACGCAACATACTTCGAATCTGTTGGCCTGACACTACCAGCAACAACCTACTATGGGAGAGAACAGAGCAGATCACAGTGGAGGAAGAAGTCAGGAAGAGCTGGAAGTGGATAGGACACAAATTGAAGAAAACACTCGACTGCGTCACAAGGCAAGCCCTCACATGGAATCCTCAAGGTCAAACGAGAAGGAAAGGAAAACCAAAGAACACATTACTTAGGGAAGTGGAGATAGACATGTGAAAAACGATCAAGAATTGGATAGAAAGGAAGTCCAAGGGCAGAGTAGGTTGGAGAGTGCTGTCCGGCGGCCTATTCTCGATTGGGAGTAACAGGCGCAAGTGATTAAGTAAGTAAGTCCAAACTAGCCATAAAATCAGCTTATAAAAAGCGACGCGACCTACAGTATTTTAAATAGTAGAAGCAGTTACTATGTGGATTGGAATTGACTGAAGTCTTCTATTCCAAAATGACAAATCCCGCTTCTTTTCTAATCTAGGATGACTTTAAGATCACGTAGGTTGTAATTTCCTTAAACGTCAGATTACAAAATTCGGTTAATGTACACATGTCAGCATTTTCTGATACGATTCAAGTGTAGTTATCTGTTTATTTTATGCTTATGCAATACACATTTTTCTGTGTTTTTAAATATCATTTCATGCGTTATGTAATTTTTTGTTCGGTATTAGATGCCTTCATGAATTATACATACATATATTGTATTATTAGTTTGAATCCTCCCAATTAATGCTTAAGAGTGCAATTGGTAACTCCCTCAATGGCATATATGCATCCCGTGAGGACTCAGTAGCTAGGTGGATAATGAGATGGTATTTGAAGCAAATACTATTGGGTTCGAGTCCTGGAGTAAACATCAACACCAGGATGCAGGTACATCCAGCTGATAAGTACCAAATAGAACGAATTGAGCGTCCTAGATTCCACTGCTAACCACTATTCATCTTTGCTTATAATACACATATCACTTTTATCCAGAGTTTATTTATATCATTCCTTGTTCTCAATCAAACATTTCTATTTAGTTTACAATCTAATTCATTTATATATCCTGAAAACCATTATTTCTGTATTCAAAAATATCAACAAAAATCCTATTTTACAAATAATCTTAAGTTTCTATCTTATAATTCAAAAGAAGTATCCGTCTTGAAGTTAGATATTTCTGTTTCCAATCAAATCTCTAAGTAATAACAAATTTGACACAAGAGATTTACTCTAACTAGACAACCATTGAAATCCAAGAAAATTTTGAACAGCTTTATTTTTCATTCTTCTTTGATAAAACTAATAAAGGACATGGCGAAACACTACTCTTAAGTGTGTTTGTTGGTATTCAATGTTTACTAATTTACATTGAATATATATGGTATTATATAACGTGCTTCAGTCTTAAATCATCCTAAATATTGACAGAGTGCTAATTGTTTTGAATACATCTGTTAGTGTTACTAAATTTTATATAAATTACTTACTTACTTACTTACTTACTTACTTACTTACTTACTTACTTACTTACTTACTTACTTACTTACTTACTTACTTACTTACTTACTTACTTACTTACTTACTTACTTACTTACTTACTTACTTACTTACTTACTTACTTACTTACTTACTTACTTACTTACTTACTTACTTACTTACTTACTTACTTACTTACTTACTTACTTACTTACTTACTTACTTACTTACTTACTTACTTACTTACTTACTTACTTACTTACTTACTTACTTACTTACTTACTTACTTACTTACTTACTTACTTACTTACTTACTTACTTACTTACTTACTTACTTACTTACTTACTTACTTACTTACTTACTTACTTACTTACTTACTTACTTACTTACTTACTTACTTACTTACTTACTTACTTACTTACTTACTTACTTACTTACTTACTTACTTACTTACTTACTTACTTACTTACTTACTTACTTACTTACTTACTTACTTACTTACTTACTTACTTACTTACTTACTTACTTACTTACTTACTTACTTACTTACTTACTTACTTACTTACTTACTTACTTACTTACTTACTTACTTACTTACTTACTTACTTACTTACTTACTTACTTACTTACTTACTTACTTACTTACTTACTTACTTACTTACTTACTTACTTACTTACTTACTTACTTACTTACTTACTTACTTACTTACTTACTTACTTACTTACTTACTTACTTACTTACTTACTTACTTACTTACTTACTTACTTACTTACTTACTTACTTACTTACTTACTTACTTACTTACTTACTTACTTACTTACTTACTTACTTACTTACTTACTTACTTACTTACTTACTTACTTACTTACTTACTTACTTACTTACTTACTTACTTACTTACTTACTTACTTACTTACTTACTTACTTACTTACTTACTTACTTACTTACTTACTTACTTACTTACTTACTTACTTACTTACTTACTTACTTACTTACTTACTTACTTACTTACTTACTTACTTACTTACTTACTTACTTACTTACTTACTTACTTACTTACTTACTTACTTACTTACTTACTTACTTACTTACTTACTTACTTACTTACTTACTTACTTACTTACTTACTTACTTACTTACTTACTTACTTACTTACTTACTTACTTACTTACTTACTTACTTACTTACTTACTTACTTACTTACTTACTTACTTACTTACTTACTTACTTACTTACTTACTTACTTACTTACTTACTTACTTACTTACTTACTTACTTACTTACTTACTTACTTACTTACTTACTTACTTACTTACTTACTTACTTACTTACTTACTTACTTACTTACTTACTTACTTACTTACTTACTTACTTACTTACTTACTTACTTACTTACTTACTTACTTACTTACTTACTTACTTACTTACTTACGCCTGTTACTCCTCGTGAAGAAGCATAGGTCATTTATATAAATTAGTTTCACATAAATTAAATGATGTATTTCCAAATTATGTTTGTTCATTTATACTACAACATTTTAAATTGTCATCACAGTTTTGGTTCCCATACATTAGTTACAATAAATATTTTAGGTTTTTAACAAATGTTTAACTAGTTAAACATTTTCATCAGAAATTCAAAGGTGTTATTCAGTTAAAAGCTAAAATTATAAACAGAGATGAATACTGGCTAACAGTGGAATCAGGAAGGCGCATTTCGTCCTATTTGAGACTCGTCAGTTGGATGTACCTGCATCTCAGAATTGATGTCTACTACAAGACTCGAACTCAGTGCTGTACGAAACACGCGTAGACAACTATTTATAAATAGTTGTACATTCTTGATGGTGGTTGTAGTAGTTCTCCAAGTTTCAGCTCCGTACAATAGAACTGTCAGAGAACAAAACTCCATTAGAATTATTTCAATTTATTATTACTATAATTACTATTATTATTATTGCTTTATTTTAAGGATCACCGATAACCACCAGTTCATTAAATCCAAAAGTGATTATTACTGAAAGTGGAAAACAAGTTACTTTAAATTGTAATAATAATAATAATAATAATAATAATAATACATTACAAAACAATAACATAATGAATAAGCATAAAATACCATTTCCAATGTTACCAACACTTGATGAATGGAATAAATGGGATTTTAATAAACGTATTAATAATTCAAAATATCATATGGAAAAACGATATAACAACAAGAAATTAAACTATTCACCATATATTAATCAATGGATTCATAATGGTCAATTTATTACAATGAATGAGATTAAAAATAATAATTATCATTTTGAAGGTAAGTTATTCTTTGATGAATTTTTAAGCATAATAACTAAAGATTCTCGTTATATATAATCCTGATATATATTCTTGAATTAACTATAATCACATAACAGCTTCAATTTCAATAAGGTGAATGATATTTCTCACATATTCATTTCTATTAGATGGATTTTGTGGATATTATAATAATTTCAATGGTTAAGATCATGAGTCAGTTGAAGCTAGACCACCATGGAAAACTTGTATGCACTGGACGGCTGTTGAAGTTAGACATTAACACCGTTGAACGCCGGCTCAGTGGTCTAGTAGTTAAGTGTTAACGCGCGAAACCAGCAGGTCCTGGGTTCGAATCTCGCAGGTGGCGAGGTCGTGGATGTGCACTGTTGAGGAGTCCTACAATGGGACGAAACGGCCGTCCAGTGCTTCCAGGTTTTCCATGGTGGTCTAGCTTCAACTGACTCATGATCTTAACCATTGATATTCATTTCTGTTGACGATTAACTAAAATAAGAAATTTAGTTGTTATACAAATGGTTTATGGATTAAGGTCTTAGGAGAATCAACTAACACTGAAGTTTATTCAGTTTCAAATCAATTATCTAATCCAATTAGAATTCAATTATTATTGTAAATGAGATATGAGATTATTTACGACTTGATGATAAACTATTACATAACATTGTAAGTTATATTCATAATAAAATTTAACAGATATTAGTCAACGAAAGTGATATATACTTTCCTTCCGAAGAACTAGCAATAGATGTCTTGTCATAGATTAATGTTTAGGCCATTTTAAGAAATGAAATATAGTTTTATTTGCTTTATTAATCTAAAGTGATATAGTTTATTAACTTTTCCAGTGATGTAGACGAAAGAAAAAACTGAGATGATGGAGAAGATTTCTAGCTCAAGTGGATGATTTTGATGGAGTTTTGTTCTCTGAGGTGAATATTGGAAAATTATGAACAAACATAGGAAGAAGCAAACAGAAGATACAGTCAAAACGAAGAAGTAAACAATGATGGATTTAAGGTCAACAACCATCGATCAAGATCGAGGTCTACAAGACAAGCTGTTAACCACATACGGAGAAATTCGAACACTTCACTTCTGCCTGATAGTTATGCTGATGATGTCCTTCAGAAGAACGATGAAAGCTCCATGACCAAATCATCCAGCTCAGAGAACAAAACTCTATCAAAAAGAACAAATTTCAATTAATCTTTAGTCAACTTTATCTATATATCCAGTTAATGTTTAAGAAATAAATATATCCGCATGTTTATGTGTTTAAATAAAATAAATAATGCCGTAAAGTGACCATAATCATGTGCTCATTTGATGACTTACTTCAAAAAGTGGTTCCTGAACCTCTAATAAAAAAGGTCTGACCAATTGAGTATAGCCATGTAAGGTGTAAGGCACTTACTTTACAGTGACATTAAGAGAAAGGTGCACTATAATGTGAACTGACTAAAGGTAAAAACCCGATACCGATTAATGCCAGATTAGTGGTCTAAAGCTTAGGATCTCTCTTCGAATTCAGAAGGTTCTAATTTCGACTTCTGATGGGACCATTAATGGGTAACGCTAAGGAGTTTCATACTAAGACGAAACAGCTACTAAGCGATTCTTAATTTACAGTAGTTGCCTAGCAAAATCAACCCATCGTTCAATCAATAAATGTCAGGGATCTCTACAGACCCTCTATGATATTAAAAAATTTCTGTTTGTGAATTCATCTAATTAAAAGGTGCTTATCGATTATTGAAAAGATGTAGAATACTTCACATACCTGGGAAGCATCATCGATGGACAAAGAGGTTCAGATGCAAACGTAAAGGCGAGGATCTGCAAAGCAATGACCGTATTCCTACAATTGAAGAACATATGCAACTCAAAACAATTGTCAACCAGTATCAAAGTCAGAATCCTCAATACAAACGTCAAGATAGTCAGTTCTAGTGTACGGAGCTGAAATGTGCAGAACTACTACAACCACCATCAAGAATGTACAATTATTTATAAATAGCTGTCTACGCATGATACTCACTATCCGTTAGCCGGATATCATCAGTAACAGCCTAATGTGTGAGAGAACAAACCAGCTTCCAGATGAATAGGAAATTAGAAAACGACGAAGGAAATGGATAGGACATACATTACACAAATTATCAAACTGCATCACGAGGCAAGTGCTAACTTGGAATTATGAAGGGTAGCGAAAAATCGGAATGCCAAGGAACACATTACATCGGTCGAAAGAAGCAGATATGAAAAAGATGAATAAGAAGTGGAAAGGACTGTAAAGGATTTCCCAGTATAGGGTTTAATGGAGAGTACTGGTGAGCGGCCTATGCTTCTCCACAAGGAGTAACAAGCGTAAGTAAGTAAGCAATACATTAGTCTACATATTGTCATAACAATAGACCTATTTTTCTCAATTTATTGATAATCTTTACAGTTTTTGGCGGGTTATTTATTTTCTTTTTATTATAATTCTTTTTGTGATTAGATGGATTATTGAAAATATTAAAGATTGCAAAATCAGATACTGGTATCTATCAGTATATGAAAAGTAATCAGTATACCAATAGGATTGATGATAATCCTAATGAAAATGAATATGATAAAGAATCCGTCAACTGTAAATTCTATATTCAATTAAACGATGAAAAGTTTGTTCATAACGGTAATGATTAGCCAAATTCAATGTTCACATGTTTTTCTTTTGCAGATATATTTATACTACTTATACACATTTTTATGCATATACATATACTACTCAACTTGATATAATTGTTATATCATGTTATATACACGTATTATACGAAACACAATGTTATAACAGTTTTTTCATATCTTTATGTATATATATATATACAGTTTCAATGTTCAGATATTGTATCCCTTCCCATATTACAGATTATCAATTAATGAATGACCAAACGCTATCAACATTTTCAACATTTATCTTATTGTAAATAATTAGTAATACGATAATGAAGATACCTTCATTATCCATTAATGACAAGGTCATAGTCAATGAAATCGATATGTGTTAAGTAATTAGTAAAAATAGGCTAAGTGTAGCGTTTAGAGTTTGATTATTGCCAATGCGTTACTTTTTATTCCAAAAAAGTGTCTTCAACTGCGATAGATTACGAAATGAAGATTAATTTATGTAAGATGAAAAAATGAATGATATTACTAAATTGTTAACGATTTGTGAACGATTGACATCTCATCTCAGTTGAATAACTGTTGTGTGTTTTAAGCCCGGCGATTTATTCGTCAATCCAAATACGACTTATTCAATCTTAGTACTATGCCAAACCAATGATGTTCGACCGGTTTGAGCAGCTTAGCCTCCTTATTGGTCCTATGTTCGCCTAGCCTGTTCAGTTCAGTTCAGAATGCCAATAATAGCTCCCACAATTCGAATCATTTATTTCAAATATACCTGGTTAATATACCAGCCAACCAGACCTCATCACACCACAAAATAGGAAATAACATATATACAAGATCAAGCCAAATAGAAGCTATGAGCTTGGACCAATTGAAGCTAGACCAGCATGGAAAACCATGGTGGACGTTAATATCGTTAGATGCCAGTTCAGTGACTTAAAGCTTAAGCGTTCGCGCGCGAGACTAATAAGTTCTGGGTTCGGACCTCGCGAGGCGGGATCGTGGATGAGCACTGCTGAAGAGTACGATACTAGGACGAGATGGCAGTCCAGTGCTTCCAGGTTTACCATGGTGGTTTAGCTTCATTTGGCTCATAAATTTAATTATTGAATAACTACCATCTCCACAAAACCCCCATCTGATTCTAGTTCATCTTAAATATCAATCGTACATAAAAAACATTGATATGTTTTAGTATAGAAATAACATCCATTTGGAACTCTCGTAGCTCCCTAATTATCCAAGTGAGCATTCTATAAACGTTTAAACATCAAACTAATTAAGTCAGTTTATAGTTTGAAAATTGCAGGCTACGCTTCAAAAATACACTAGTGAACTTAAGTAAGTCGACTTAACTGTTCATCCATTAGAAATGATATGATAATGATTACTCGACTAACGAATAGTTGTAAATTATTCTGTAAACCTATTTTTGAACGATGCTTATTAACATTATATATAAACGAATCCCAACCAAATTTTTGAATGAGTCCTACACATATTCTTCATCAAATCCTTAGAGGCCCAGAAATGCTTGAAAACATTTTATTCAATCAACGTTGAATAGAATAGTTATAGAAACATCTAAAATATACAGAATAACGTGTCACTGTTTTAACTGGATATTTATGTATAGGGCTACCATATTAGTATGGTTGCAGAAATATCTAGATTTCCAAGGTTAGGTGTAGTACTATAAACACCTACTTTTTTTTCTGTACATGAACTAAACCTAGAGTAAAGCTTTTATTTGCATATCACTCTTTCTCTTTAGTGTTCCATTTGACATGTAGAAGTAGTTGTGGATATCAAAATCGGCTACAAAGACAGTTTAAGCGTATCGGTAGCAAGATTTCTAAAATATCCTTTCAATAGTAAACAGTCTTAAGGGATCAGTAAAAGTATTTACCTTACAATTTATCAAAAACTGTAATATGAATACTAATTTAATCGATTTAGTACTATTCTGGCGGTAAAATACAGTCTAAAAATTCTCTGCTTTTCTATTTGTCAAGAAATCAATTTGATCTGAAAATAAGGAACACGTTATAAACAAAAACACATACTGATTTAACTGATTACAGATCTTTTGTTGAATAATTTATCAGTAGTCTCATTTGACTCTCATTACTACTTATAAAAAGGAAATAGTAAGTAGTTGAAGAAATAGCAATGAAATGTAATGAATTCACTGTATTCTAGGAATATTATCAATCCTATTTTACTGAAACTGTAAATATATCGTGAAATTGTACATCAAATCCATCAATAACAAGTGATTAAGTGCTCGCGCACTAGACTAATAGTTCCTGTGTTCGAATCTGATGAGGCGGGATCGTGGATGCACACTGCTTCCAGGTTTTCTATGATGGTCTATCTTCAATCAACTCATGATCTCAACAATTGAAATCACTATAATACCAAAAAAACACTTCTGATATAAATAACAAGGATTCGTATAAATTATGTACCATATAGATGTTTCACAATTGATTGATCACTGGGTGGCGATCAGTGTCATGCGTGTCTAGTCCTTATTAGTGTAAATCGAATGCTATCGATCATGTTGCAATGTGGCTGTCAGTCTAGGTGACTCGACACAGCGTGCACTATACATTGAGATTAGATGGTGGTTGGAGGTAGTCGACAGGAAACCCTGGACCCGGGTTTCGAGCTACTTGGCACTCGTCGACAAGATGTACCTGTAATCTTGAGGGAACTGGTGCTCCCTGGCGGATTCGATCTCTATAGGAAACCCAGGGTTTCATGTCGACTACTTCTAACCACCATCTAATCTCATATAGATGTTTCAATATACAATATTTAACGTATTATTATCCATTCATATTTATTTTAGAAACTGATGAACAAATCCAAACAATTTATGAGCATACCGCTGAAGGTTTAACTGGTCATTTGAATTGTAATCTATCATCATTACTTTTAATTGAAAGTTCACAAAATATTAATCAATTAAATAATCAATATCAATGGTCAATTTTATGGTATCGTAGTGTCACATCAAATGAACCACTTAATATTGAATCAGTTAATAAAGCATCTGGTGGAATTAAATATATTATTAGTAATGTGAATGAATATACACAAATACTTAGTATTGTTAATCCTAGAAAAATTTCTGATGATGGTCAATATATTTGTAGGTAAGTGATCAAATAATTCAATATGTTTATCGTTATTTAATGGGGATTAGATCGACTTGAATGTGTTATATCATGAAAGAAATGCATTTCATATTAATATATAGGCGATAAAACAAGTAAATATCCATTTAATAAGTGGGTTTGTCTATTGATTATAGATATAATTAATAGCATATCGAACTATTGATAGTTACAGCTAATCAATGGAAACTTTAGACAGGCTTTGAGTTCTGAGTATCCTAAATTTCAACTAATCATGGGTCTACGAGTCCACTTTTAGTGGGGCCCATAATTTTGTCCTTATTTAGATCGGACGATGTTGTCGAAAGGAATCTTCACTTTAGTGGGTCGAGATCTGACTCCAATTAGATCGTATGAATGTTATGTCATCGCCTATCATCGTATATAATTATCGAATTAAATCACGTTAGTCAATAACGGAATTGAATTAGTCGAATAACGAGAATGGACACGTTTTTTTGTATGTAAAGTAAATGGAATAGAACGAAGCAAAACGACGCAGAGTGGAGATGGCTGGTAAGCTAACTACCACTTAATAAAGAGTTAATCAATATTTATAATAACACAAAAGTAAGTTACAGATATGTGATGAGTAATGGGATAAGAAATGTACACACACTTACGCGCTCATATAAAAACAGTCAAGAATTTATAAGCACATAATTGACAAGGTCAGAATGTGACTCAAGTAAAATGAATCAAATGGCCTGCTGAAACCTAGAATAAGGTACATGGGCTTAAAATAATAACCGACGCTACACACTGTTTGACATGAAACAATTATTCACTGTTTTCTGGTCTATGAAGTTCGTCTAACTAAAATCATCACATGAAGTGAAGTAATCTCACGTTAAACAACAAACATTTCTTTGTAGATATATGTAATCCAACTGAAAGTCTATACATCTGGTATAATATAGCAACTACATTAAAACACCTTCTTTGTTCCCAAATGACTGAGTAGTATATGATTATTGATGAATCAATATGATATTCTATATCAGAAATAATAAATATACAAATACAAATTCATATTTATATCAGAAGGGGTTTTGTGGAGATTGTAGTAATGTCAACAGTTGAGATTCCATCTATATATGGAATACACTTACTAATTGAGTCATCCATATATACATATATCATATGTACACATAACAATAATGAAGTGGTCTAATAATTTTGAGTAAGTTAATCGAGTTTAAACAAAAAAAATTACCGGTTGACAGATTTTCAAATAAACTAAGTTTGTAATCATTGAAAATCATAGTAATAATTCATGAATGTATAGCAATCAAATAAGACAGAGTTAACATAAAACACTGTTAAACTTCTAAACTGAAACATTTAATAATAGAGCATTATTCAATCATCCTATTCAGAATCAAAATATATGAACTGTCAAATGTTCATAGGCTAATGTGGATATTCAGTTGAATACTAAACAATTTTATTATTAATTTACTAGTTGAATTCATGAGTCAATTAAAGCTACATCCCTATGGAAAACCTGGAAGTACTGGACGGCTGTGTCGTCCTAGTATGAGACTCTTCGGAGGTGTGCATCCACGAATTCAGTCTCGCGCGCAAGCGCTTAATCAAGAGGTATTCCTTGGAGTTCTAGTGAGAAGCTGTGGCAAGTAGGATTCAACTGGGTCTGTTGTGAGATAATAACTCACTGATGACAATGGTGGACGGTGTCGCAATTTCATGGATTGGTTGAAGTTAGACATTAATACCGTTCAATGCCGACTCACTGGTCTAGAGGTTAGGTGTCCATGAGCGGGACCGATATGTCCTGGAGAGGTGGGATCGTGGATGCACATTGCTGAGGAATCCCACAGTAGGACGAAACGACTGTCCAGTACTTCTAGGTTTTCCATAGTGGTCTAGCTTCAATTGGCTCATGATCTCTACTATTAAAATCACTATAATATGCACAAAACCCCGTCTGATATTTGGAACAAATTGTTTTTGAATACATAGAAAGGTTTTCAGTTTCCGTACAGCCAAGGCCTCAATCAACCTTAGTATGTTCCCTTGAAGGTTTTTGTACAATACTACAAATGCTAATGAAATGTTCTGTTGATGGCTAATTTAATTCTCCGTTTCAACATGAGATTATTTGAGTTGCATCTAAATGGTAACATAATGTAAACTCGCTTTAGTGTTAACAATTCAATAAAATGTAGTGAATTTATAGAAATTATTGTAAAGATGTATTAGTGTCGCAAAGGAAAGATGATATTACCACTACTATTCACTTTAAACGCTTAAAGCGCTGTCCATTGATCTACTGAGTCAAAATAGATACTGACTTGTGCAACAAGTGTGAATTGAATTTGTAAGTATTTGTTTCTTATGATAGTTTACAATAGGATCATAAATATATGGTTTGATTCCCAATGTGAACATAAACACTAGGATTTAGTTGCACTCAATCGGCAAGAGAATGGAATACACTTTTTTGTATTTCACCTATGACCTGATAATTTCGAGACAGTTTTTACAGTATGTACATTTGAAAAGGTTGATTAATTACTGCCCTTGACATCAATAACCTGACGAAGTATACAAATGTTAATAACCCCCTGTATGCGAATTGGAGGACTATAATGATAATTTTGTTGTTTTTTTTTACTAAAAATTATAAATACCTGACAGTTTTGTACCATAGTTGACACTATTTGGAAAACAATTCCTTTCATTTATCTTCTGTGTTTTCATCTACGACTTGGGAGGGTTTTAGCGTTCAAGTGCTCAATTTATACGCGGTATATTAAGAATCTAAAGCTCTACATATAACAACTAGCGACAGTGATGGGATTCAGACTCACGCAGGGAAACCCCAATGATAAGTTACAAATTTCACTTTTAAAGTTTCATCATTGTGCATATGAAGTTCACTTATCTCTCACTGATTCCGTTTAAAAATTAAACTTAAACTTGCATTCAAGACATTCATTTTCAAATGTAATGTAATCTATATAAATGAATTGTCACTTATTGTAAGAGAGAAATTTTTCTACTTTCTTTCAGAGTTTACAATACAACAACAGGAAAACTTTTAGGTGAAAAACGATTTCAACTAATAATTGGTAAGTGAATTCTTCAACATTGAACATCGAATTGATAAGTTAAGTTAAGATTGAACAGTTGTGTATATCACTAACGTAGATGATCTATGTTGAATGACTGAGGGCTTACTCGAGTTAGACGGGAATTGTGTGACTAGCAGCTAGCTTCGAACTCACACTTCGAGGTCAGCATCTAACATGGATTACTCCTTCGATGTATCAAAGTTGTTTTGAAGACCGTATAACACAAAGGAAGTTATTACGAAAATATATTAGTAAGAATGAGTACATAGAAGGTAGTAAGACCACCACCGCATATGCCAGTCCATAGTGTACGATTAACTGATGCGTGTTGGATGTCCTTGATCTTGACGGGGATCGATTATCTGTTCGATATTCAGTGACCCAACTACTGGATGATTGGGCTACGGCTCAGTGATATTTCAGTGGCTCTATAATAATCAATAGTAAACTAAGGTCTAGTGGTAGACTGAGTATTTCATCACCAAAATAAGTCAAAAATCTAAATTATAATCACAAATTGAATTGTTTTCATTTATTCATTAAATTTATAATTAAAGAAGGAACGAATTGAGCGAAGAAATTTCTTTTCAATTAGTTTTTCATCATGGCTCTACACTAATATATATACGTTTTACAATAATAATATAATACTCATCGAGTGGATACGTTACGTAATAATTACATAATGACATTTAAATTAACATTCAGTAATTGGAAGAGAGAGGATTGTTAATATTCAAAGTAATCAAGAAGTTGCTATGTTGCGTAATATAAGAAACAAAGAAGGAATAGAATTTTACCGAATGGTCAATAGGATAGTAGTTACGTAAGAATCAAGAGATGAATGTTGAGAAGTTATAAGGCTCAAAAGCGATAGAAACAAAATTACAAAAATTTTAAACTTAAAATAAAATAAAAAGTGGAAGAACCATGAAAAATAGTTCTTCTGACGGAAATGTTATACTGAAGGCCAGGGTAGAGAAAGTGGTTGTACGAATTTTTTTTGGATGCAAAGGTCAGGTTTGTGAACATGGATTGCGATGGCTTCCGCAATGTGCAAGAGGCGCACTCGTAAACCATGTGGTAGATTTGATGGAATATTGTAGATAACCTTAAAAGCTTTATTTACTTCGACTTGATGACCTGTGTCAACCACAAATACATGTCGACTAAATATAATGAAGTCGCTTTATTATCAGACTGTTCATCATAGCTTATTTATAGGTAATAACTGACCTTTTTTCAATCTTATTCAATCTATAACATTCAATAGTTGAATTCATGAGTCAATTGAAGCTACACCACCACGACAAATCTGGAAGCACTGGATGGTCGTTTCATCCTAGTATGAGACTCCTCAGCAGTGTTCACTGACGATCCCGTTCCCGTAGGAATCGAACTCAGGAACTATCACTCTCGCGCGCGAATGCTTAACCTCCAGACCACTAAGCCAGCATTTAACGGTGTTAATGTCTAGCTCCAACCAATCCACAAAATTGAACCAACGTCCATCATTATCATCAATGAGTTACTATCTCACAACAAACCCAGTTGAATTTCACTTGTCACGATTTCTCTCTTGACCACCATATTGGTCTAACTTCAATTGATTTAGGAACTCAACTATTAAATGACTATAATCTTTATAAAACCCCCTTCCAATAATAATAATAATAATACTTAGAAAATTCTTATTTAATGGACATTTTATTTACCATAAATTTACTTTTTCTTTTGTCCGAATAGATAACATTCTTATGTGATATGTATATATATTGCACGCAATCATTGTCATACTGTTATCATTTTTCAGAATCAAATAATGATGAAGATACACATAAAAATCTTATGAAACATGAATCATTTATGGCTAAATCATTATCATCTATTCCATCAGAAATTCATGGTAAATATGAATTACCTATTAAAAGAAATGAAAATGATTTAGTTTTAAAACAAACTATTCATTATAATGAAAAACCACAAATCAAAGGTAATCTATACATATACCTACAATATTTTTGTTATTTAGTTTAAAACTTTCATTCAATAAAAGTATATTGAAATACTTTTGTTTAGTAGAGTTCATGTATACACCTTTGAGACATAGCGGGTTTTTTTTTTAAAAGAAGGGATTCAATGTGATCACCTAACTGGTCAAACATAAGTAGATGAACGGAAGTCCAATTCTTATTTACTTACTTATCCCTATTACTCTTCATAGAGTACCATAGGTTGCTAACCAGTATTCTCTATCCAACTCTATGTTGAACAATCATTTCCAGTTGTTTCCAGTTGTTATTCAATTTTTTTTTTTCATATGTGCTCCCAATTCTTGGTACAGTATGTTCTTTGGCCCTTCTCTTTCAGGATTACAAGTTAACGCTTGTCTCGTGATATAGTTTGATGATTTCTTCAATGTATATCACTTAAATCATAACTTATAGGAGTGCATTTTTAAATTTACTAAACTGATTGAACAATGAGTATCATGATTGTGTGACAGTTAATCCACCTTGTAATATTCACCATTAGTAATTTTATTTAAATCTAAACATATATACAATTCCATTATATGTGATGCCTATAATAATGAATAATACGAAACTGTATATTTATATACAAAAATGTACTTCATATTTAATACGTCTAAAGGACAATCTAATTTCGAAGTAAATTGAACAAATAAAGAATTTTAATAGTTGAATTCATAAGTCAATTGAAGTTAGACTATCATGGAAAACCTGGAAGCATTGGACAACTGTTTTATCCCAGTATAGAGAATTTATGATAATTTATAACTTTTTCATTGTTCAAATAACTTAATTTATTACATTCACAATTGTAGATCTTTTTTGTTATTAAAGTATCAAACATTTGATATAGTAGAGAAGATTTGTAGTTCAAGTAGATGGTCGATCAAACTAACCAGCTCAAAGAACAAAACTTCATTAAAAGTATAAAACATTCTATGATCACATAAATATGATGAGAATAAAGCTCTAATAAAGCTTTATAATAACTTTTTCATCTCTATTCCTCTTATTCATATCCGATTACTTTCGATGAAGTGTTGTTATTTGCAATTTATTAGATTCATTTGGTTACCTTCATTTATCACTTGTATTAATAGTATATATGATAAATTTATTAATATCCGGTTTCAATTATTTATTCTCTGAAGAAGCAAGCCAAAAAATGACAAAAATTAAACTTTCTACTTATTGAGATGCTATAAGTAGATTATTATTATTATTATTATTATTATTATTATTATTATTATTATTATTATTATTATTATTATTATTATTAAACACCTATCCAATATTTACTTCATTTCAAATGATCAACTAAAACGGTGCTAATGATACTTATCTCCTAAAGGTTACCATCATAAATCCAACCAAATTAAATAAATCATAACATTCTGTTAACTTGATATTTGGACAATTAATAAACAAATATCACTACTCTGAATGGTGGCAAGAGTATACTAGGAGATGTTTTATTCAGTTGATATTCATTGATGAAAGTAATAATAATATTACACTGTAGTAATATATAAAGTTTCGGAGTAGTTGTACTCATTGAATTCGATTGAATGTTTAATTACATTTCAGTTGAATAATGGATGAGATAAATGAACATTAACTTTGAAAATTCATTCAAACTAGTATAATCACTACAAGTGATGATTATAAGATTTTCCACCACGAAATCTAACATCAGCGTGATCGGTGGAGCTAATCGGTGTTTGGTAGAGACAGGTATCTGACTGAGTACAATGGGAGATGGTTGCGCAATGTTGTGAACTATTTGAAGTTAGACATTTATGCTGTTGAATGCCGGCTCAGTGGTTTAGATGTTAAGGGTTCGCGTGCGATATCGAAGACCATGTGTTCAAATCTCGCGAACGGGACCGTGGATGCTTACTGCTGAGGAGTCCCACAACAGGACAAACTAGACATCCACTACTTCTAGGTTTTTAATGGTAGTCTAACATCAATCGGTTGATGATCTCAATCAAAAACTTAATAATCACCACAACCCCATACTGATAAATCTGATACTAATTGGATTGTATGATGATTGCTATCGAAATATACATGCCTCCAACTGTAGTGTATTTTCATCAACTTGAATCGCGTTAGTGAATAAGGGAATTAAATAAGTCAAATACGAGAATGGATTTCGGAATGTATACAATCGTTATTCTGAACAGACAATCACGGAAAGAAATCGGAAATGGCATTTAAACAACTCCGTTGGGAAAACAATTGAAAAATAATGTTATCAAATTTATTTATTTATTTCTACATATAAACATTGTTACAAGAATGCATCAAATATACATGCACCACACAAATCATTCGATATATGTGGGGGCACATTTTATTGATAGCGGTCATGCTGTAGATAAACGGAATTCATTTCCAGTGATCTATCATATACCTCCATCATTTCCCAACGGAGTTCGTTGCCGCCTCTTACATATACGTGAAGCCATAAGAATTCGTACATATAACCCCAGTTTATGTGTACAGAAGAAATTCGTAACACCTCTATCCCTCCTATGGCCAGTTATAACTTAACAAACGACTTTTATTTTATTTTGTTATCATTAGCCTTATTTTCACATCTAGTATTTGTTTGTAACTTCCCGCCTCTTTCCGTTTGTATTCTTCACTATCTAATTATTTACACACTTCTTATTACGTAATGATTTTAATGTTTTGTGGTTACTGTGCCTAGTCTATTTACCCACATTTGACCTTTTATTTCCAACGTTTAACTATTGATAAGACTTTTGTTATCTTATTTTATTATTCCTACTACTATCAGTACACCTATCTTCCTATTATCAACTCGTATTTTTACTTATTATGTGTAGAGACTTATTCTATTTCATTGTGATTACTGACCCATATTGCCTTGATTGGTTTAACATTTTCGTATAAATATTCATGTATATTAGAGTAAAGCCTGATGACGATCTAATTGAAAATAATTGTCCGCTTATATGTGTTGTTCTAATTTTCACAATGGGAATCTTTAATATTCAGTATTTTTAGTCAAACAAAAACGGGCTTCGGACATATAACTGATTGCTTCAAACATATACAAGCAATGCTTTAAAGATACCTATGATCGAATACTAGTAATTCACGGTTATTTTTTATTATGAATGAACGTACTTCACGCTCATGAAGCAAAATACTGTTCAGTAAACTAGTTCTTTGTGTAGTAGATGGATATCTTGCCTATGTCACAATTGACACAAGTTAGTAAAAGCCAATCTATCTTTGTTCATCTTTGACAAGTCGGATACAATACAATAGCTAGTCCCTGTAAATTATTTGTAGGAAGTAGCGAAATAAATAAAAAAAACATATACAGATTGATTATGCTTAGGATAGGTAATTAAAATGTATTCTATGAATATTCACTACATTTTTTGTATCCCTTCTTGTTATATAGTATCACGACCGATTGTGAAACGATTGGCAAATTTTACAATGGCTATACACATAAAATGGACAGTTTATAATAGTCCAATTAAAGAATTACATTATCAATTAGGTGTAAAACATTTAGGAAATATTCGACAAACTAAATCTATAATGACATATTCAAATGAGTACCTAAATTTAAAGAACAAATCAAATGCAGAGGAATTTTCAGTTCTACCAAATATTTATAATAATTCAAGTATTATATTTGATTCACGTGATCTTTTTCAACCACAAAACTCTTACAGGTCAGTTAGTAATTTTGTTTGGTAATTATAAATGAACAAAACTTTACACCTTTAGTGATGAAACACAGCCTTCTTGTGACGGGGCTGTTGCTTACAGAATTGAGAGGACGAAAAGCGATTGGTATCTGGCGCTTTAACCGGGTTGGTGGATATGAAAGATTCATCTAGTGGAGTTGGGAAACCCATGTGTCCATGTGTCAACATGGGCTCCAGGATCCTGAGCGAACAAATGCAGTATAAACCAACTGTTGGCCACCGGCTACAATGGGACTGCATCTCCTGACGTTGCTCCACTGCCTTTTGGATTAAACTTTTAGATCAAAGATTCGGAGTGTGACCCCCTACGAAAACCACCTGCTTTGGTTTGGGTATCCGGAACGTATTACAGCTTATACATAAATCGCATGATTTGTATACTACCATTAGATTGAAAATGCTAATGGAATGATTTCCATTTCATTTATGTATTCTATGAAGTAAAAGTGGATTGACTGAATAATTCATCGATCGATCGATTAATTGAGTGAATGAAAGATGACTAAAGTTTTTACCATACTTAAAAGGTTACTTCTTTCCAATGTTGTGAACATGACTACTGATAAATAGTTTTGACAAGAAATTCCTATTAAATTAAGCAAAATATCAGTCTGTAGTAAACAAAAGTTTTATTTTATTACTAACTAATTTGTCACTCGTCATTTATAAAAATGACTGAAAATATTTTCATAGAATATTCCTCAATAAAATCTATGAAAAATGAATGATGTGAAGTTCTATAGTAATTAATAAATGAAGCATGCTTTCGTGACGCTTATTTCATAAAAAATAGATTTTTTAGTATAGGGTTGTGGAGAATGTTGATCAGTTTTAAATCATCATTGAAAACCTGGAAACATTGGACGGCCGTTTCGTCCCAGTCTGGGGCTCCTGGGCAATGGGCATCCATAATCTCACACGTGAGACTCGAACCCACGACCTTCGGTCTCGTGAGCTAACGCTTAACCTCCGGACTACTGATCCGGTATTCAATGGTGTTCATGACTAATTTCAAAAGATCTATTGTCTTGTGAATTTCTTCATTCATTGTCTGAGGTGGATAACTATCTCCACTCGATATGGATTGAACTCCACTGATCACGGTTCCTCATTAGAACTTCAGGAAATCCACCTTTTTATATATATGAAATAAACGTTGATTATGTATCCTCTTAACTACTTTCAACCATCTTACATGAAATGGTATTTCATTCATAAATTTATTTTTATTTAAATGTCAATAACTATAGTTACTTCTGAAATTCACTTTTCTTATAGAACTTTTCGTGCTCAATGCTCAATTTTGATATTTAAAAAAAATGCGATTCAATCAACTTATTTCCTTTTGTATTTTCTTTCGTTTACGTGATTCTAGCTTACGTGTACTGGTTTTAGAGCATCAACTATGGAGCCCTTGGACAGAACCAGTGAATTTTGATAATATGCTTGATACTAATTTACAAATTATATCCATTGTAGCTAATGTAAGTTGAATGTAATTGAAACATAATTAATTGTAAATTCATTTTATATTGTTTGCTTGTATCTTCCCAAAGATGTTTAGGACTGTAATTGATCAGTCTCTTATTAACATATGTATATCCTGTGCATATTGTCTCGATATCGCCTTAAGTCACAAGCTTTTTAATCAAAGATAGATAGTGGCTAGCAGTAGAATCCTGGACATGCGTTTCATCCTATTTCGGACTCCTCAGCTAGATGTACCTGCGTCTCAGAGTTGAGATATATCGAGGTAGTCCGCACAGGATAAACATATACCAACAAATGACTGATCAATTACAGTCCTAAATAAAAATGGAAAAATACAGTTAAATAAAGCGAAATGAATTTAAATAGTTTAATGTTTAACTATACATACTTTTTTTATTTTGTCCAATCCAAAACAAAACAAAAAAGAAGACACAGTGGATTGTTGCGATAATCACTAGATACGTTTAGAAGCATTACATTATGTCAATTCCTTGTCTAAACTGTTCAGAATGTTCTAGATAATCTTTAGTGAATGTCAACATTTAAACAAAAATAAATTTTATTTATCTACACAATTTTACTTTATACAAAGTAGTTTACTGACCCTGATTTTGTTTTTAAATACACAATCAAAATAAAATAGATTTCTGCCTACATTTAAACTGATGTCGCATAAATTGACGTGAAAGCATAGTTGTTGTTTTTTTTAATAGAAACTTTGAAATGTTTTTCAATAAAAGTAAATCTTTGCTTATAATGCTTGTGACTTTAAGCAATATCGAGGCAATCCGCACAAGATACACATATACCAACAAGAGACTGATCAATTACAGTCGTAAATAGCAATCGGAAGATACAAGTAAATAACATGAAGTGAATAAAACTTTACCCCATTTTATAAGCAAAGAGCTATCAGGACTCAGTAGCTATGTAGATAACGCGATGGCGTTTGAAGCGAATGGTACGGGGTTCGTGTATCAGAGTGAACATCAACTCTGAGATGTAGGTACGTCCAGCTGACGAGTCCCTAATAGAACGAAACGTGCGTCCTGGATTACACTGTTAGCTACTACCCATCTTTGCTTAGAAAAACAAATACTGTCAACATTTACTCAATCATATTTACTGTCATTTAACTGAGACTATAATTTATGGACGAACTAATCAGATTTAAGATCACAGGTTAAGGATTTTGGTGTGAAGTTCATTTATTCATTTGTCTAAATAGTGTTTTGTTATTTAAGCTAATGTCGGTTCGTGATTAAAACCACAAATCCAATTCCTAACTCTAATCATCAATTTTAAATCATAATCTTCATTCTTCACACAGATTTATAACACTCATTTAGCTATAGTAAGTAGGTGAACATTCTTAAGGTCACCAGTGCATCGCTCAAATATCGTTGATAAATTATAGTGTTACTGAAATTGGAATAAAACACTATTCAGAATAGATTTTTGAATCTCGCGAGGTGCGCATTGCTGTGGAATTACACACTATGACGAAACAGCCTTCCAGTTCTTCCGAGTTTTCCATGGTGGTCTAGCTTTGATTGACTCATGAATTCAACTATCAAATTACTATAATATTCACAAAACCCTTCTCTGATCATTCTTACATATTTTACTGCCTAGATTTCAACAAAATAACCCTTCATCTTATCTTTGTCGTTTAGCTTTATCGTTAGAGTAAACTTAATCATTTCTAATATCCTAAATAATATGAGAGTGATATCGATATCTCATGTTATGAACCATTACTCAAATACAATTACATTCATCTAATAAGTTTCGAAGCAGTAAAACCACTTTCAGTGTACATGCTTTTTAAAAATTTAACCAAATAATTCTATCTCCTAAGCATCATCTAAAAGAGTAGTAACAGTTTGCATATATCTCATTAATTAAATGGATTGATATTACTTTTAACTAGAAATCAAACAGAAAGTCGATTAAGGTTTTGATTTCTTTCTCAGTCTACTGAAACAATAATTAAGTAGTTTGTTCATTAGTTTCGTGTTCAGTAATATAATGTCGCACATTCCATATGTTTAACAGTTAGCATTGATTAAATTGTATTACCTTTCAAACTTTCTTATTCAAATTATATCCTTTTCTATAAATCCTTACTTAATTTTCCTGGTCAGCGTTTTTTTAGAGAGTTAGTCTTCCACGGGATGGGTCACATACCCCATACCCGATCCTCCTCATTTGTCCGGACTTGGGACAAACAGTAGCCCCAGAGGGGCTCGTGGCGAAGTTTTTCTATAAATCCTTTTAATATTTAATAAGATCCATCAAAAATGATGTCTAAATTTGCTATAGAAGTATATTAATGTGTTATTGAATTGAAATTTAAGTAACAGAGAGTTGAATAATCAAGATAAAAATATACATTGAGATATAGCTGATTGCTTCATAGTGTATCCGTAAGAGATTGATTCTCTGATCACAGTTGATCGATCACTGGGTGGTGATCAATGTCATGTGTGTCGAGTCCTTATTTAGTGCAGATCGAATGCTATCGACCATGTTGCAATGTGGCCACCAGTCTAGGTGACTCGACGCTGCGTACACTATATACTGAGATTAGTTGGTGGGTGGAGGTAGTCGACAGGAAACCCTGGACCCGGGTTTCGTGCTACTTGGCACTCGCTATCAAGGTGTACCTGTAATTTTGAGAGGACTGTTGCTCCTTAATGGATTTGATCCCGTGTCACCCTGCTTCATAGCCAGAGACGTTACCACTGAGTTATCTGATATTAAGAAAACATATTTTCAAACTCTCAAGTTGTGTATATCGTGTGTATAGGACTTTCTAACTTCTGTTTTACGAATTCCAACTTTTATCATAGAAATGAATTATATGTTACATTATAGTTCATATTCTTGCCGACGTTTTTGAAACTTCTCGTTACATTTTATATTTATGTAGGTTTGATTTTAAGATATTTCTGTTTATCTTATTGATTGTGAGTGTCCTGTTTTAGTCTTTGAGTACAATGTATCTGCTTTCATATTAAAATCCATACAGATGTTTCTCCATTCAAAGTTATTATTGGTGTCCTATTATATGATCATAAAAATAAACTTTGATGTATTTGATGAAAGAAATCCTGGCTTCATGTACAGAAGAAATGATAACAGATATTATGAAGATTAAATTTGATATATTAATACGATTAATCCTTATGTATCTTAAATAGACCTTAAAGACTACAAAAATAGAGTTCTTGATCAGGTTTTCTACAAATTCCAGCATTCCACAAGAAATTACTGAATCGACTGTGTACATTAGAAAATAAATGAGCTTATTTGAGCATTTTTTTTCGAGGAGATATGTTCGAGTTAAAAACATTTGTGATGTCAATAATCATAAAATATCTTACAGAAAATCTGAATGGCATCGTTGCTTGTCTCCGTTTTTTCTTCGAAGATGCACTCAAGCTAATACGTGATTAATTACAGCTAGATAACCATTGAAAACTAGGTCATGTATTTCGTCCTTGTATGGAATTTCTCAGTTGGACCCTAACAGCATTTAAACTCAAGATTATCAGTTCTCATAGAGGGAGCTTAATTTTTAGACTACTGAATTGGTATCTAATGGTTTACATGTCTAAATTTAGAAAGTGAATGAATGATGTACATTAAAGCGTAATATTCCCAAAAATCTTCATTTCAGGCGTCTGGAATTACCCACAGACATCTGCTATTGGCATATCAGTGAAGATAACCTCAATTATGTTGGGTTAAAAACACAATTGTGGGACTTTGTGATTAAAATGAAATCTTTAGTTAAAATTATACACTGATATACCTCTTTGATCCACTAAATGAATTGTTAAACTGCTGGAAAGAGCATCCAGTGGTCATGTTAAATATTGAAAACGTTGATAACTTTAATCTTTAACATGAGAACATATAGATCCAATTCAAGTGATTTTCAACCTCTCACCTTCCATAATCCTTTTCTGAATCCATTCCTAAAACCATTAAATGAATTTTCTTAGACTTCAAGTGTTGAATGTTTTTCAAGTGTAGTACAAGATTAAATAACATTTGATCTTGAATGGTTGATATTATAAACATTTCTGTTTACACATAATGTATAATCATCAAGGTTTCTGCTATTTGTTCATTATCCACTACATGAATTTTATCTTCTTGGAAACTATCACCTGAATGGATCTTCCTCTCAGAGTTTTTGTTTGAGTATAGACTCAAACCAATTATTCATCAATTCAGATTCCAAAAGCCACAAAATGTATTAAATGAGTATAATAGAACATGTCACCAAAAGTAATATCGAGGCATCTGTTCAAGATGTAAATAGTCCAAAAGAGATTAATCAAACACAATTCGTAAGATCAACAACAGTAATGCACAAGTCTATAAGCAAAAATCATAATCTTCATCTAAAAATAGATTATTGAATGTATTTTACTGGTGATATATTTATTTACAATTGTAGAATCATAACGTCGACTAATCCTATGGTAATGTGTTGTGGGTTACATATATCCACATAAGTAGTATATAACGATGGTCAGGCATAGAATGTATTTCAGTAGGAGATCGATAAGGAAAGAGCGGGAACGGAACGCAATTAGTATTAAAATGCATGAACAATCAAATCGGAGACAACGGACTGATATTTGCAAAATAACTATTTACTATATGGTTCTCAGATTTTATTGATATACTCTGAAATTTCTGTGTCCCACTTGTGTTATTGCGCACTACAGTAGCATTAAAGAGGCAATAGGTTGGTAAAGACTAATAAAGTTAACTATCTATGTTTGGTTTATGTAACGTCAGTTCACAATATAAAGCAGTTGTTATCACCTTGTTTATATTTAATGTGAAATTTTTTACTTGATAAGTTTACGGATATTTGTCAATTTTCACAATTAAATTATCTTCACAGTTAAAATCACAGGTCAATCTAAGCGGAATCGTGGATGCTCATTGCTAAGGAGTTTTGTATTAGAGTGAAATGGCTATCCAGTGTTTGCAGGTGTTCACTGGTGATTTCACTTCGTTCAACTCGTGATTTCAGCTCTGAAAATGCTACAATCTCCACGATCCCCCTAAACTAATTTAATAATTACTTGCATATGAACGACTCATAGTTTAGGAAGGAAATATCTAAAAGCTTAGATTCACAGCATCGGATACTACCTCAATAACCTAAAGATTATACACTTACCTTGAGATCAATAGAATGAAGCACCTAACATAAAATTCGTAGTATCCAGGGGTTGTTTAAAACGAGTTTCTGATTTAAATTTGAAAATTTAGAAAAATATTCATTTACTTGATCTAACTTATTCCCTATTTCATCAACTACTCTTATCGTTTTAAAATGTGATTATATTTTTTGTATATAATAGATTTTTACAAACTATGTAGTTTTCTTTCCATTTAATCTCACAAATCATCATATCTGAATAGATACTCATGACATTTTGAATGTTTATTGAGAGGGTTATTTAGGAATACATTTCATATGACCTTAGCTATAAACATGTAGATGATCAGATGGGTACTAAACAACAATTACTTCTTAATTCATCTATATATTTGTTGCTCGGATCATCCCATTGTTGTTTAGAACTGCAATTATTCAGTCTTTTTTGACAAATGTGGATTCTGTGTGGATTGCCTCGATATTAACCATAAGTCACAGGGATTATAAGGTAAGTTATATGGTGGCTTGTATTGGAATCCAGAACAATCGTTTCATGCTATTCAGGACTCGTCAGTTAAATTTATCTGCATCCTAGAGCTTGAAGCGAATTATACTGGGTTCGAGTCCCAGAGTAAACATAAACTCTGCAAGTACATCCAAGTGGCGAGTCTAAAATGGGACAAAATGTGTGTCCCAGATTCCACTGCTAGCCAACATCCACTTTTGCTTAAAAATATTTCTTTCTATCATGATACTTTTAGTTGCACACGTCGTAGGTGATTAGACTCTTACGTTTCGCGGCAATATCGATGTAATTATACAGCTTAATTAGTATCCAACACTCAGTATTTCCGCTTTTGTTTGATTAATCTTCTGTGGTGACCATAATCTAATACCACTAATGTATTGTGAATCGTGAGTTGGCTACTCTAAATTCTACCGATTGACAAGCTTCAGATATCCCAGTTCGACCCCAATACTGTTCCCAATCTCCAATATATCAGAACACGAACCGTAGATGAAAAATCGTTTATGGGGTCAGGAGCAGCAGAATGATGATTTACAAACAAATGCATATTTATACAGTTAGGATTACTATAAATATTGACCAACAGAAAGATGACACGTTAAATAACATTGACCAATAGGAAAATGACACGCGAAATAAATATTGATCAGTAGGGAAACGACCAATAGGGAAATGACACCATTTAACGTTCAAGGGTAGCGTTAGACTTAACCGGATAATTGTTTCTGGGATTTTTTTCTGAGTATCCCAACACCTCCCCTTTGGAAAAGTTAATAGCGACGTAACCGAGGGTTTACTTGAAGTTTCTTTGGGTGTCTTCTTTTGCGATCCGACCTCCGAGGCAACCACACAGAACCAGAGGATGTTCTACTTGAGTAGATGACTTAGTCGTCTCTGTTGGAGGTATTGGCGGAAGTTGAAACGTGTCCAACAGCAAGTCGAGTGGGACGCGTTTTGTAATTTCTTCTTTCTCCTTCGCTTTCCTTGACCTGAGTTGATTGTGGTGCCTGGTCCAGATTTCTTGGTTCACCTTGACATCATACATGACGTCCCCATGTTTTTGTGTGATTTCACCCTCTACCCATTTATCACATCCATGTCTATAATCTCGCGCATACACTTTTGTACCAACTTCGTAGGGAATTCGAGTATTCTTCCTCTGGGGGCTTTGCTGGGCCACTTGCTTGGGTTTCATCGCACCATGAACTGTCCGTAGTTTTCGCCCCATAAGCATCTCAGCAGGGGATTTGGAGTTTGGCAATAAGTCATGCGGGGTCGTCCGGTACGCAACTAGGAATCGTTCTATGATATCTTCTGTGGTCCCCTCCCCTCGTGCTTTAAGCATGGCTCGTTTAAATGTATCAACGAACCTTTCAGCTTGTCCATTAGATTGCGGGTGATATGGCGGAGAACGAACATGGTTGATCGAATTTTGCAGGCAAAATTCTCGGAATTGGCTAGATGTAAATTGTGAACCATTGTCTGTTACTATTGTTTCTGGAAGACCATGCTGAGCGAAGATCCGATTAAGGAGTTTGATGGTTCGAGTTGTAGAGGGTGGCGCAATCGGCAATATCTCCGGCCATTTGGAGTATGAGTCAACCAGTATCAGATATGTGGTACCATCTAGGGGTCCGGTGAAGTCAATATGCACTCGCGACCAGGGTTTTTCTGACTTCGGCCAGGGCACTGGAGGCAACTTAGGAGGATTTTTCGCAGCTTTTTGGCAATGTGAACATCTTTTGACGAAGTCGACAATCTGCTTGTCCATATTTGGCCAATATGCATAGCTTCGAGCGATGGATTTCATACGGTTTATCCCTGGGTGTCCAGAGTGGAATTGGCGTAGGACTTTGGAACGTAGGGTTGTTGGAATTACTACGCGATCACCGAACATCAGACAATCGTTAACAATACAGAGAGCGCTGCGACGATTCGCTAATTGTTGCATATCACCACTCAGCTGCTTAACTGGCCATCTGCTCTGAACATAGGTGATCGCTTCTTGGATAATCGGGTCTTCTCTGGTAGCTTCCCGAACATCTTCAGCGGTAACAGGCATTGCTCGAACGGCGTTCGCCAATAGTGTAGCATCGGAATCCTCTTCGGTTGATACTATGGCTATGAGTGTGTCCTCATCAGTGGTAGAATGGTTACTGATAAGTCTGGACAGTGCATCCGCTTGACCAAAATCTTCGGAACGTCGATACTGGATGTCGAAGTCGTACCCCAATAACGCCAACGCCCAACGTTGAAGACGATTAGCAGAATGGGCAGGAATGCCTTTCTTTGATCCAAAGATTGATAACAAAGGTTTGTGGTCTGTGAGCAAGGTGAAACGGCGCCCATAAATGAATTTGTGGAATCGCCGGACAGCAAAAATTAGGGCTAACGCTTCCTTCTCTATCTGACCGTAGCGTTTCTCAGCAGGTGTTAATGTTCTCGAAGCGTGCATCACCGCTTTCTCTGACCCGTCGGGAAAGACATGTGAGATTACGGCACCCAGTCCATGTGTTGAAGCGTCAGCAGCAACCACAATGGGTAGTTTCGGATTGTAGTGGGTTAGCAGAAGATTGGAACTTAGCATAGCTTTAAGTTTTGAAAAGGCTGACTCACATTGCGTTGACCAATTCCAAGTAGCATTCTTTTCTAGCAGACGATTTAATGGATATCGTACGTCATGCAGTGATGGAAGAAATGCTGAATAGTAGCTAATCATCCCAAAAATGATCGGAGTGAGGAGACATCAGTGGGAGCAGGCATTTGTTGGATTGCGTAAGTATTTTGAGGATCAGGGTGTCGTCCGGAAGCATCAAAGATAAACCCCAGGTATTTAACGAAACGTAGAAGAACTGGCATTTTTCTGGGCGAAGGCGAAAACCATTATCCTGGAGGCGTTGCAGAACTAAGTGGGTTCTGGTATGCAATTCATCAGCAGTTGCGCCGACAATGAGCACATCGTCAAGGTATGTAGCAACACCAGGAACATCTGCCAGAATAGTGTCCATGATCTGCTGGAAGATCGCTGGAGCAGTTTTGATACCGAAGGGTAACCGGGTATACTGAAAAAGTCCTCGGTGAGTGTTGATTGTCAACAACTCTCTGGATTCTAGAGCGACTGGAATTTGAAGGTAAGCATCTGCCAGATCCAGCTTAGCAAAATAGGTACCACCATTTAAAATAGTAAATAAGTCATCTGGGATCGGCAGCGGATAGTGATGCTGTTGTAGAGCCGCGTTGAGTCCCGTGGAAAAGTCTGCACAGATGCGTATGGAACCATTGGATTTTTTTACAACCACAATTGGTGCAGCCCATGATGAATAAGAAACAGGTACTAGGACACCTTCAGTTTCCAAACGTTGAAGTTCAGCGTCAACCAGAGGTAAAGATGCGTATGGGACTGGACGCTTTGGGCGAAAAACTGGCGTAGCTTCTGGCTGCAGTTTTAAAACAGCTTCAGTTGTGGAACAAAGTCCGAGACCAGGCTTAAATAGTTCAATAAATCGTTTTCGAAGGTCTTCAGCATGCTGTTGTGTAGAAGCAGTAGTTTGGACTTGATTGCAGATAGCGCTAATAGGAAGATCAGCGAGACCAAGTTCTTCGAACCAATCTAAACCTAAAAGGTTGAGCGGAGAATTGGTGATGTAGCATGTCCCATTGAAGGTTGTACCTCTGAATGAAATACAGCAATAGAGTTCACCATGAAGGCGGAGATGACCCCCACAGGCACTGACGGCTGTTTGAGAGGATGGTTTGATGGCAGGTTGACCCAAGGTTCGCCAAGTCTTTTTCGACAGAATGGTGATATCTGATGCAGTGTCCAACTGCAAACGAACAGGCTGACCATTGATTGAGAGGGTCAGAAATTTGCGTCGAGTCGCGGCATGAGTATGGAAGACTGCTGCTAAACTCCTTGATGAGGTAATCGGCTTTTTGTGAAAACGACGCTGCGTCTGTGCATTTCGACGGTTATTGAATCGGTTGGATTTGCAAAAGCCGCTTTTGTGACCAACTTTCTGACAGCGATCGCACACATGCTGTTTGAATGGACAGAACTTCACATAATGCCAGGCTCCACAGTGCCAACATGGCGAGGGGGGCTTCTTCTGAACCGGTTTAGAGTGATTAGAGATAGAAACAGCGCTGGCGTTCGAAGGACTCGAGTTTGTCGATCTCGAAGATTTTTTCTGGTGCTGAACAGCATGAACTTCGGAACCACCCTGGCCCCCAGATTGAACCAAAGTGGTGTCACGCTGCAGATTGATGATACGCTGGTATTCGTCTATGATCGCATTAAGTGTCAGTGTTGGATCTTGTTCAAGGCGGTTGAGCAACCGAGTTCTGATGTCGGAGAATTTGGGTGACTGAAGACTGCATATGAGTATTAGGGACTTGAATTGGTCTTCAGTGAGGGATCTGAGCTTGAACCGTTCGCACTCACGGTTAACAACGCTGACATGGGTCAGGAAGTCATCGGACTCATTCATGATCAGTTTTAAGCAGCGATATCGAGTACTGAAGAGTGAGTGATGATCACCAAAAAGTTGGCTAAGGGACTGAATAGTGGCGTCGAATGAACGGTCGCGTGGGTTCTGCGGTAGAATGAAGTTGCAATACTTATCCAGCTCGGATGGACCAAGTTTACGGAGAAGAAGACGCACCTTCCACGAATCATCTCTGTCAACAAAGTCAACTTTGAAAAGGTCTTCATAACGTCTGAACCAGGTATCAAATGTAATGTTGGCATCAGGATCATAAAGAAATTCTGAAATACCACTGGTAATACCATCAACTGATTCAGGAATTGTCGGTGCAGTTGGGACTCGAGAAGATATATGCGTCTGAGTAATCATCTCCATCAGCTTCAGCTGCTGTTCGAACAATTTTTCTAATTTGGCTGGATCCATAGTTAATCACCAACTTGTTGCTAAATCTCCGTCGCCAAATTTATTGTGAATCGTGAGTTGGCTACTCTAAATTCTACCGATTGACTAGCTTCAGATATCCCGGTTCGACCCCAATACTGTTCCCAATCTCCAATATATCAGAACACGAACCGTAGATGAAAAATCGTTTATGGGGTCAGGAGCAGCAGAATGATGATTTACAAACAAATGCATATTTATACAGTTAGGATTACTATAAATATTGACCAACAGAAAGATGACACGTTGAATAACATTGACCAATAGGAAAATGACACGCGAAATAAATATTGATCAGTAGGGAAACGACCAATAGGGAAATGACACCATTTAACGTTCAAGGGTAGCGTTAGACTTAACCGGATAATTGTTTCTGGGATTTTTTTCTGAGTATCCCAACATAATGATAACTTTTCTTGTGATGAAATTATAGACAGATCTATTAGACTAAAAGTGGTTTTCATGTAAACTTTACACGTACAAGTGTTTTTCTACCTGTCAACTAAATAATACAAAGTACTCATATAACTTATATCAATTGTTCATCCTAATAAATGGCTTATTATAAATTTCTTTCTAAGATACACACTTTTTAACAAAGTACATTACCAATTTATGTATTTCCCCCTTCGTAGATTTGATGGTGTATAAATGCGTTTAACTCCAGATAATCAACTCAAACTACCTATCCAATCAAAGAACAGGTATTGAGTTAATATGACCTACTTATTTTAGTATGTGATTGGCAGTGGAATCTAGAACACATACTTTGTACTATTTGGCCTTCGTCAACTGGATGTTACCTGCATTTTGGTATTGTATTGACGAAACATGTATTCTGGATTCCACTGCTAGTTCCATACCGAAAATAAAGTAAAACTTGTTACATCACGCTATAATGATATAATTTACTTCGGATGATCATAAGACAACAGAAATTAGTCAATATGGGTTCTAAATATATCATTAATAAAAAAATTACAACCTCTACATAGATCTACATAGTTGTCACTACCCCAGAAAATACACCCCTAAACTAATCAGAATTATACAATGAGCGTAATGGAGATTACAAAACAGAGAAGATGATAAATTATCCATTTCTCATAAACTGAATAAATCACAAACAATTTGTATCAATAACAAGTTAATAATGTCAAATAATAGTTTTAACTAATAAGTAAATGGAGCGGAATAGACAAAAGAATAATGTGTCTTTCTGCTTCACTGAGTACTTTTCTGTTGTATTCACCATTTTCTTGTTGTAACTGAGTCGTTGGTAATTAGTAATTAGTATCCTTTTATATACATAGTCACTGAATAAGTTTTAGATCTTGTTATATATATATATACCTCAAATAATAAGTTTTTAAAATGATATATTAGAAACACCAATATCAAGATGGACAACACAATTATAGCTATTGGATGGAAATAGTTTGAATTCTTCTGAATTTTCAAAACATTTTAATCCAATAATTGAATTCATGAGTCATTTGAAGCTATAACACCATGGAAAGCCTGAAAGCACTGGACAGCCATTTCATCCTAGTATGGGACTTCTCAGCAGTGCGCATCTACTGTCCTGCCTCGCAAAATTCGAACCCAGGACCTCTTAGTCTCGCGCGCGAGCGTTTTATTTATTTCGTTACAAATTCATTACCCTGTAATATTGTAATGTTCTTGTAATAATGTAATGAATAAAGTAACAGACTGTTATAATTTGTCGTTTGAATGCTTATTGTCTTGGCTCTTTTAATGCTACTTTTTGTGTCTGGTCGTCGCTGATTGTTATGTCGGAAACGTTTATCACCTATATTAGGAAAGAGGGGCCTCTGCAATTCCTACGATGCGAAAGTAAGAACACAAATACTGGTATAAGTGATGATTTATTAACCCAAAACACTATGACAACGACGACTCTAGTAGAAAATACACTCATTTATATATTGATTGTACATAAACACCTAATGATTTCAGGGATAACATTCTCATATTTGTATTTATTTACAATGTTACAACTTCGAGATTATAAGTTTCAGAAAGATAGTTATGTATGGAACCAACGTCTTTTGTTTTACATTTCAATATATATTTAACAGTTTCCTTTTTTAAGGAAATAAATTAAAGCTGGTCAAATACATAACATGAAGGTGCTTGTGCAGTGCCGACTCAGCGTCATATTTAAACACGGCGAGATTATAATTTATGAACGAACGAATGAGAGATGAGACAGTAGGTTTTGGATTTTGGCACGAAATCCATTTATCCATATGGTTAAATAACGTTTTGACCTTTATTAATTTATGTCAGTTCGTGATGAAAACCCTGACCAACAACTGTAAATACTAATCCTAATTCCTCCTAGTGCATTATAGCCCTTATTTAGCCCCAGTGAATAGGTCACTTTAGCGTCTCTCGAAGCTCGTATATAAATTATAGTCACACCTTAAATACCTTGGAAATGATGTCTAAAAACGTTTTTTATTGTATACCAGTTGTAAGAGTGATTGGGGGTAAATTATTTCAAATGACAGTAAAATATTTTGTTAAATATAGTTTAAACTCCACCATCTCAAAATCATATGAGCGTAATACGCTTCTCGTTGTTCGAAAATGGGAGAATTTCGCCAAAAGGCAGGCTTGCACTCGAGAACAACTATATTTTCTCCATGAG
The DNA here is from genome assembly GCA_944470375.2 of Schistosoma guineensis. NCBI lineage: Eukaryota > Metazoa > Platyhelminthes > Trematoda > Strigeidida > Schistosomatidae > Schistosoma > Schistosoma guineensis. The sequence goes on along the minus strand of OX103894.1, from coordinate 83,704,001 downwards.
TGTCTTCGCCAGCATGTTCTACCAACAAGTGTAAGATATAGACCTCTAATCAACTGCCCATTAGGATAGAAAATAGCTGAGCAAAGTGGAAGAAAAATGGTACACCTAATGATAACGGACGCACACTACAGAATCCGCAAATACTAACACGTCATAGAGGACCAAAAGATGAAGCTACAAAGGACACTTACGTCAGAACACTTAGAAATCTTGACAACAGCCATCGAGATATCATGCAAAGGACACAGAGAAAAAAGAAGAAACGCCTTAAAGAAAAAACTGATCAAGATCTCAAAACCACCCATGGAAGAAAACACAAACAACTGCGTGATCAATTTGTCAAAACAACCACTAACAAATACGGAAGAACACCTACTCCAAAAAGGATTAAACTACAATACAAACGACGCCTCAAAGCTGGAATTCTTCGCAGCACTGGAGTCATCACTCAAAACTTCGGGAATCAGTGAAGAAACACAACAAGAAATAAGGCAAACTATAGTACCGCTAACTCAACAGGCGAAGGAAAACAACCAACTGACTCCACAAGAATAAAAGGCCTTAAAAGAACTCAAAAATAGAAAGGATATTGTCATAATACCAGCGGACAAAGGACGCGCCACAGTAATCATGGACAAAGAAAAATACGTCAAAAAAGCCGAAGAACTACTGGAAGACAAGAGCACATACAAGCTGATGGATACAAATCCCGTCAAAAAATTAGACAACCAAATCTCAAAGACCTTAAACAAGCTAGTCAAAGCAGGAGAAATAAAAAAACAAGACCATTGGAGACTGAAATCCAACGGACCAGTACTTCTTCGATTCTACGGCAGACCCAAAATACACAAACCAAACATCCCACTACGTCCAATTGTAGCACTCCCCGGAACACCAACGTACAATTTGCAAAAGAAATCTCAAGAATACTGAGACATTTAGTAGATTCAGCTAACCACTCAATCGAATCCCCTACACAATTCCTGGACCAAATTAAGGACATCCAAATCAACAACGACGAACTGATGATATCCTTCGACGTGACAGCACTATTCACCTCAATTGAACCAAGATTAGCAAAAGAAACTATGTCCCTGCTGCTCAACAACGACACAAACCTCACTAAATACACGAAGCTTCAAATTCAAAGTCCACAGGAACTCATCAATTTATGCCTAACAACATATTTTCAATTCAACAACAAAATCTACGAACAAACGAAAGGGACACCAATGGGATCACCAATATCAGGATTGATCGCAGAGGCAGTGATGCAAAGACTAGAAGCCGCTATATTACCAGTGATCAAACCAAAAATTTGGATTCGCTATGTAGACGACACCTTCGTCATCGTCAAAAAGAATGAACTAGAAAACACTTACAAACTGATCAACAACGTCTTCGATGACGTCAAGTTCACCATGGAACAGGAGTCAAACAACCAACTAGCATTCTTGGATAAATTGATCACTAGAACCGACACAGGAAAACTGGAAACTCAAGTATTTAGGAAACCGACCCATACGGATCAAATTCTCAATTACAATAGCAACAACCACAGAGCGCACAAAATCAACTGCGTACACAATTTGTTCAAAAGGGCGAGGACACACTGCATCACACTGGCGGCACGAAGAAATGAAGAGAAATACCTAAAGGATGTATTTCAGAAGAACGGCTACCCCATCAACTTCATCAAAAAATACCAACCGCACGCAGCATTAGAACTCACGTCAAGCACAAAAATCAACAAAAGGATCACTCTACCATATATACAAGGAATATCAGAAACCGCGACGAGACTGCTGAAAACCTTCGGAATAGGTGTGGCACACAAACCGACAAAATCACTACAATCAATCTTATGCAAACCAAAAGATGAAATAACAAAGGAAAACAAATCAAACATCATCTACAAAATAAACTGTACCAACTGCGACAAACACTACATCGGACAAAGCGGACGCCCCCCTTCACCTTCGCTTACATGAACATCAATTAGCAGTCAAACGCCATGATATCTCTTCACTTATATCAATACACGTGGACAACTGCGGACACTCATTCGATTGGAAAAATGTGGAAATCTTAGACAGAGGAAACTCCAAAAACACCAGAGAATTTTTAGTAGCCTGGCACTCAGGTCAATCAGCAATCAACAAACATATTGCAATCAATCCAATTTATCAACCAATCAGAAAAATCATGCACAAACATAAGAACAAAAATCAAAACAATGGGAGACACAAACAAAACAAAGAAGTAAACAACGACAAATTTAAGGTCAATAAGAACCAATCAACGTCGAGGTGCACAGAACAAGCTTTGAGACACATATGGAGCAATTCAAACACTTCACTTCTATCTGAAGTTTGTGCTGATGATGTCGTTCAGAAGAACGATGAAAGCTCCACGATCAAACCATCCAGCTCAGAAAACAAAACTCCACCAAAAATTTTAAACTAAAGTCTATGTTTTAACAAAGAGATCACACATGGATATATTATCTATAATTTGACTATTTACAACGTGGAATGATTTCCCGAGAACAGTATCATTAAACACTGAACAATTGTTTTGACTTGGTATGGGATTCATTGGCAGAGAACACGTACAATTCAAATTTGAAGACTAAACATAGGCTTTAATGTGATTGCGTCACCTTTAAACCACCGGGTTTTATTCCAGTTGTTTAACTTCTGTCAGTCAAGGTAGTGACACAATTTGTATTATATGTGCAAAGCTCCGTGGTTGACAAAGTTGAGCTTAATATGACATGAACTGTTTCTATAAACTAAATGTGTTACTTTCATCATTCTACTGATGGTTGTAAATTTATCATTGAACAAATTGACTTGATAACACATCTGAATTTTTCATAACTTTCAGTTAATATGCCCTTTTAATCTCAATTTAAATACATTAAAGGTAATTTTTTAACTTCTACAGTCAGATGACTACAGTAAGTTGACATCCTATTTTCAGTATAGGGTTGTAAAGATTATTAAGTTTTTGACTGAGATCATGAACTGATCGATGTTAAAACACCGTTAAAAACCTGGAAGCACTGGACGGCCGATTCGTCA